>OZ043913.1:24960196-25560196 GCA_964056405.1 Acronicta alni | reverse complement strand
ATTCTTTAGAATAAGCTAAGTAATCGGGTAAGACCCGATATTCGTAACGTCTTTAAAGTGAACTTTGATGATCCTGACATTAACAACCAAATATGTCGAATATTAGAACCTATAACTGCCGTCGCTGCAAAAAATTATAAATAATTGACAGTGCCGTCTACGTCACACTGTTGCACAGTCTAAGTCACCCATACCCTGAACACTGACAGCGCTTGACACTCTCTTGTATTCAAACCCAGAGAGATAAGCTTGGCATCCCCAAACCATGGATGCATGGATGATTATATTCAGTCGGATTTTATGAGGATTACTTATTGTGAGAAAAAGTTGTTAATGTGTTACTTGCGTTATTAACAGAGGTCGGAATTAGGTAGAGTTATTTATTATGTACTTACACTGATTTCATACAGCGAAAGAATAAAGTGGATGTACCTCAAATCCCGAGATAAATTTTAGAGAGCAGAAAAAAATCGGTGTTTTTTTAATAAAAAAGTTATTTACTTTTACACAATTTAAAGCACTGCACGCGCGGCGTTGCCATACTTACATCAACGCCATCGGATTTCCAAAGTTGCAAAATTCCAATGCGCACACGCGCAATGTTGCCACATTTGTAGTTCGCAAAACGTAACTTGTGAGAACAAAAGAAAACAATAGCGGATATGCGGAACAATCCCCGTTTAACAAACAAAAATCCCTTAAGTATCCATATTAATATCAACATTTCGAAGCAAGTACATAAATAACTCTACCTAATTCCAACCTCTGGTTATTAATCTTTTTACTAGTCTTAGTGGTGTCTGCCGTTCAGTTTTAAGTAAAATAAAGAAATAAGTAAATTCGTAGGCTATTTTGCCATCCATCTCGAACACTGCTAGTTTCTAACCAAGTCACGCCAAGTGTCAAGTTTTGATGATTACTTTTTTTGTGCAGGTGCTCAACCTATGGTGGCGAAAATTGATTATGGAATGATTCCATGTCACGTCAATGTCTCAGATAAAACTTCATTGTATATCTATTCTTTCTGGCCGCGATCTGTGATTAGTTAGAGACACTTGTATCTAAGTACTTTAGCAATTTAATCAAAGTTCCGATGTACCAGAATCGCGGACCGTGTGACCCATATTGGTAGTTGAGCGTTTATCAACGTAATGGTGCGTGACTCCCTGGTCGACCTTCTATTCGATAACTACGGCTTATAATGTCTA
Source organism: Acronicta alni (assembly GCA_964056405.1). Lineage (NCBI taxonomy): Eukaryota > Metazoa > Arthropoda > Insecta > Lepidoptera > Noctuidae > Acronicta > Acronicta alni. The sequence goes on along the minus strand of OZ043913.1, from coordinate 25,558,988 downwards.
TACGCATACGCACACACATGTGTATCTGTAATTTTCTGGTAATTTTTCAAGAGTCGAACGTGAACGTTTTAAGTTTTATAATTTACATTTATTTGTTGTGTGTAGGTAAATAAATAATTTATCAGTGTGTGACAATGTTGTGTAACGTATCAATATTAGCAATGATGGCGGTGACCTAACATAATTTTGATTGAGCAGCTCTCTTATGTGAAGAAATAATCGCCTGTTTACTTACAGGCTTAATACCCCAACTGCCAAATGAAGTAGTGTTTTTCGAGCGTAATAAATGTATGTCTAATTAATATTGACGCGCTGTACAGCCATATGGTGGATTTCGACTTATGTCATTAGACGTATGTCCGTAAAAAAATAGAGAGTTAATTAAAAAAATATAAAAATAAATTAAAGCTAAAAAGTGTTAAATAAAATAAATGATTATAACAACAATAACACATGGAACGGAACATCGCCGCAAAGTCGCTGGGTTGTCAGTTTTTTATCGGATGCATCGGAGAGTGTGCATACGATCTCCACGATCTTATACCCCCTTGCCCTTTCTACTTTCGGACGACCAGAAGAACGAAAAAGCGTCATTGATTCATGGTGGACATCCCAAGAACCCGAACGAAACGCTTTAAATCAAGTTTCATCATGCGTACTAACTAGTGGTCAAGCGTAGGCCTATAGTGAATAAAAAAAAAAAACAAAAGATCCGACTGCGTTAAAAAATACAATCTAAAAAGCGATAAACGTTCACTATGGAAACTCTGAAACATGAACGTTGAAAAATATATTGCAGCCGGGGACAGGCTATTAGAAATCGCACTCTTCGCGTTCAATTCTCACTGGGACATTCAGCCTGATTATAGCTTGTTCCTGGAATTGAATTGAATATGGAAGCTGCTTTTGTCAGTATGTCAGTAGTACCTTAAAAATGAAGAAAAAAGTAGAAGTAGACTACTAAACTTTACTGGCTGGTAGCGGTGGTTAGTGTAACTTGAGTCTTCGTGTAGACAGCCCACCGGCACGTCTACACGACGACGCAAGCTTTAGCGTGACAAATAAATGAGAACGTGTGAATCTCGGCCCGCGGCCGCCAGCGCGCGCCGGGACCTCGTAAATCCGTTCTGTGCGTTATTGCACCTTTTACGGTGCACCCGCACCGGGAGTATTTTTACTGTGAGGTAATGAAGTCGGTCGGCGGCGGCGGTCGGCAGTGGGGCGGGGTTCGACGTACAGATAAATCTTAAGGGCGACATCGAGTGCCCTCGTCCGTCCTCTGGGAAGTGAGTAGAAGTCATTCACTGACCTGAATATGTAAATGTATTAATTTGAAAACTTCCAATTCTATTTCAGTTTAAAATGAGGTTGTAAATAATGTTGGATTAAAACTAATTTCAGAAGCTATCACACTCGAAGGTAATTCGCCCTGTATTTAAAGTGATGTGTGTGTGCGATGTATAGGAAAAATTAAGATGACTGTTCCGGTTCGCTGATCGTGTCTAATACTCGTATATAAAATTCTCGTGTCACAGTTTTCGTTCCCGTACTCCTCCGAAACGGCTTGACCGATTTTGATGAAATTTTTTGTGCTTATCGGGGAGGTCTGAGAATAGGCCAACATCTATTTTTCATACCCCTAAATTTTTTTTATGGCAAAACAACGTTTGGTGGGGCAGCTAGTAAGTATATTATATTTTCTGTGATTTTTACCTGTTCAGAATATGCAATACCAACATACATTAAAAAATATACACGTACTTAAATATAAACTATTTATTAAAAGTACGTCGTTATTAAAATTATTTTTATTTGGTGTTTTCTTAAAGTACTGTAATGAGTATAGATTCAAAACAGTGTGCCGTTTCGTCTAACGAGATAACAATCCTGCCCAAATTTCAATAAATCATACAAAAATAATAATTATTCCATAAAAAATACAATTTTTTTCCCGGATTTATAAATTTTCCGGGAACTTTTAAAATTTCGCCACTTATTCGGACCATTACGAACATATTAAAAAATATAGCCAAACCGGTCCAGCCGTTCTCAAGTGATGCGCGTACCAACGAGGCATGCACACAGGCATGCACAAATAACTATATTTCAATCACAAATTGCCATCTACTTACTTATATAGCAACCAAATTTTTCTCTCATTTTCACAACAGTCGCACACAGCACCCTATTTATCAAAATCCCCGTTAGCAATAAAATTCACGCTTCATTAGAAAATATCGATGTCGGTCCGATTGCCGTGCGGCGGACGGGCCGAGCAGGCCGAGCGGGACGAGCGGGACGAGCGGGACGAGCGGTGCGGTGCCGGCCCGGGTGTGATGGATGGCCCGGTCGCGCGACGCCACTTTATCATCGGCCAAATGATAAATACGCTTGTTTTGAACGGCTCTTTTTTACAATTAGAGATATCGTGGCTCGCACCTGATTTGAACCAGCGCGAACCGAATCAATATTAATTTGCATATTGTACAAACGCTGTTAAGAATCCATATTTGTGTAGAATGTACAAGCGTAAGGTTCCTGCAGAAGCGTACATAAACATAATATTCCAGTACATAATGTAAGCGTAGATTTTAATAGTAATAAATTTGTTAGAAGTTTGTGTTGTCTATGACTGTGGTTTACGTATAGGTAACACGGGTGTGTTTTAATAGACATTTAACACAACACTCAATCGTTTACTGCATTCCATATCGTAAATGTGAACAGGTGTAATGTTTTAAAATTAATGTTACAATTACGGATCCTGTCGGACATAGCAACGTTTAAAGAGTTTAGTAGAAGAGAGGAGTGCGTCAAATTATAATTACTAATATATTTTATCAGAAAGTTTATAGTAATAAGTACATAAATATAATTTAATTATGTAGGTAGGTTCTTTGTTAAGGACATTTAATTTTACATAATTTATTTATTCTTTATATAAGTATTATTTCTTAGTATATTATTATAAACGAATTAATTGATTATTTTTTATTTATATTTTTTTATTGATTTTTTAACTGTTTAACTGGCTAGTTGAGTGTATTTTAGGTCGGATTTTCGTAAATTGTATCGTACTTTATGTCTTAGTGTGATCTTGTTTGTATGTCTTCGCGTTTTGTGTAAAAGTCTAGTGTTGGTGTGCAAATTTACATATTTCAAGTATGTACAAGTAGATATATATAGGGTACAGTTAATATATTACGTTTTTTGAAATAGGGTGTCCAACTTTCTGTTTATTGAAAGTGTAAGAGGTTGTAAGTTTTCTAAGATCCGAAGTAGTTTCTTTTGTGTTTTAAGAGTCTTGTTATGTCTGTACTATTACCCCACTCAAGTATGCCGTAGCTAAGCCATGCATAAGCATATGCATAGTAGGTAAACAGGGCCGTTTGCAGATATGTTGATTTTTTCACCTCACGCAGAGTGACAAGGATTTAAAAAGTTTTGACGTGATTTTTTAAGTGTCTGGCTTCCAAGTTATATTGGTATCGATTGTTAACCTCAGTAGAACTCTTTAACTAATTATATTTTGTGATTATCAAAAAAGAAATTTACATTTAGAGGAGTTTTGGTGGGGATGTAATCAGTTTAGTTTTTGCAAATTTAATTTCAAGGTTGAGTTCATTCATCCAATTTATTGTTTTTTAAAGTTTATTAAGGGAGTTGTTTAAATTAATGCTATTTTGTCATGAGGTGATAATGGAAACATCATCCGCAAATAAGACACATACTCTTGGGAGATCGCTTCCTTGTGGTATTGAGGCGTTAATCATTTTGGTTCTACGAGTAGATCGAAAGTTTTGTAGTTCGATGGTTTTGTTAGAGAATTCTATTTCTACTTTTTGCTGTCTGTTTTTAGGTAAGATTTAAACCATTCATACGAATTGCCGCGGATTCCTATACCGTATAGCTTATGTAGTAGTGTTTCATTCCGTAGACCTTGGTCATATCAAGCAGTATGCCTGTGACATATATCTAATCGTTAATTATATGTACCTATTAAGGGCTTTTTCATATTCATAGACCGCTGTAGATAGATTTTAACGCAAGACATTTTGGCATTCGTCAAATAATTTATATTTCTCACTGAAAGCATATATACGCAATTGCACATTGCTTTTTCATAAATCTTCGAAGCAGTTGGCAATAGAGTTACTGTTCGGTAGTTGTTACGGTCTGTTTAAGTATTTTTTTGTGGATAGGTTTACTAATATTTTTTAAATTTTACATTGACTTGTTGATTAGTTTGTAGAATGGTAGAGTTAATTCGACTGCACTTTGTCGTAGTAGGACAAGTGGAAATTCGTCTATACCGTGGCTTACGTCATACAATTATTTACTTCTCGTGGGTCTACACGTTTTAGAAACATGGTGTTTTCAGTAGGAGAGGGCACTTTGGTTCTTTTAGGCTCGCTCTGTACTTTAGAGCTTTCCTCTCCGATGGATTCGAAGAAATTATTAAATATGTTGGCAATTTGTTTAGGATTGGAGGTTACGTTATTATGTCTGTTTGTAGTTTTATGTTAAATGTATCGTGCTTTATTGTCTTCTTAATTCTTTGGTTTACTATATTCCACATTGATAAGACTATTGCAATTTTTTTATTTTATAATATAGTGCAATTTTTTGCAGGCTGTTCTAACTATTTTTTTAAATATTTTACTTAATATCTTATAGTGACATGTCAATATAGGGTCTTTTGTTTAAAGTGTAAGTATTTGTAAAAGTCCCTGTAAGGGACCCTGTCATAGTTTCCTTGGTGTAGGCGGCTACAAAACGTTACAGTGCTCAATGTTCACTGCTCCAACAGCAATTGTATAAACACGCCGAAATTAACAACTTTCTCTCTTTCCTTAAACCACCTGCGGGGAAATTGGCAATCTGCGAAGCGTTTATCTATTTTTATGCGAAGCAAGAACAAAGCGACAGAAAGTCTGATTTTAGATATTACCCCCTTTTATTATTAAAGCAACTACATGACTTTTTATAAAATGATATCCTTAGATTTGAAACTATGCAACAAAATAATAGCAGTATGGCGACCAGCGAGACTTATTTTTTAATTTTATTTACTCCGTCGCATTATTTGGAGTTATTCAACTTTTATTAGTGTTGTTGAACTTGTTACGTCGTCGGAGTTTTGGGTCCTCGGATTAACGCCTGTATATGTAAATGAACAAACACAACATTGCCTGTACCGGGAGAAATATCTAGGTTTGGTTTCTCGATCTAACCTTACGTAATTTTGAATCGTAATGAGTGAACTGACGGAATACAAAACAGAAAATAATTGTATGATTATGAGTGATCATGTTATCGAGTGAGTTGCAGGGACTAGTTAAAAATTTTAGTTTTCGATAATGTGTGCGTGTACCTCTGTGCCACAAAAGGGGAGAGTTAAAATAGAGCAGACTCTAATGATAAATAGATCATTCTTAATTAGACACAAAAACATAATTACCTCATCACAAAAAGGTTAGTCGTTTTCGCAAATTAACATTTCTTTTTATTTTCACTAAGTACCTACTAATATATTTATTCTATACTAGCTTTTACCGTAGACTTCGTACGCGTAGACTTAATAGGTAACACAATTGTTGTCGGATTGATTTCATGGGATCAGAGGTACATATAGTAATATACCATCGTTAGTCACAAACTTAACAAGAACTGTAAAGTAGTTCCCCTATATCAGTTTTTCAGGATTTCCAGGATATTCTCACATTTATCTGGGATAAAAAGTAGCCTATATGTTATTCCAGGTCACATATTAATTGTGTATAAAATTTCATTCAAATCCCGTAAGTAGATCTCCTACATAAGTTTGTATCCTATTTGTTAATCTCGGTATCGTAAGTAGGTCTTCTTAATAAGTTTTCTCGGAAATTCAGGGGTAAAATGTCCTATTTGTTATTGCTGATCACATACTAAACATATTGTGTATTCATTTCATTCATATCCCGTAGGTAAGTCTCCTACATAAGTTTTCTGGGAAATTCCCACATAATTTTGGTGTTAAACGTATCTTATTTGTTATTCCTGAAATTCTGATTACATACTATGTGTATATAAAATTTCATTCAAATCCCGTAAGTAGGTCTCCTATATCCGTTTTTCGGGATTTCCGGAATATATCCACATTTTTCTGGGATAAAAAGTAACCTATACTTTATTCCCGGTCACAACAAATCGGTTCATTTAGTGATTGAGTAACAAACAAACAAACATCAAAAAATTCACATTTATAATATTAGTATGATAAGAAGGTTAAGGCACACTGCTTTCCACCGCTAATTGTTCAGAACCTGAGGCATAATCCACCTGCATGCCTTAGAGTTTTTCTCGGCGGTGTGTGAAGGCTGCCAACCCGCATTAGGCCAGCGTGGTGGACTATAGTCTAATCCCTCTCATTCTGAGAAGAGATCCGTGCCCAGCAGTGGGACAGGATATGGGTTGATGATGAAAGAATGCAAGAGTCGTAATCAAATACTCAATCAAATAGCGACTGTATTCCATACCTATTTTGTTATACTTTAGAAGGGAATATTAATTAAAAGCTTATTTATTTAAAAAGATCGCCAATATTTTAAAACACACTGTCAACATTAATTATTAGCGGCGTGTTTCGGCTCGCGGTGCGCACCTCCGTCAACTAATCCCTGGCACAAAACAAAGTGATTAACTCCCGAGTCCCGCCTATTATCCGGGGGCTGCCATTTGTAATCCTAGCGGCGGCGTCGAGTTGCGGCCCTGTGCCCAACCCGCCAGATTATCACCTGTATCTTACAAGGGTTCAGGCTGAGGGTTAAGGGGAGCCCCGAGCGTTCCTCGGGACCTAAACTCATATGTCTTGATATTTATTAAAGCAGTAATGCTTTGTAGGCTGACATAGAAAAGTATTTATGACATTGTGTATATTATTTCCTCGCAGCTAGCTCGAGCTGGGGTATATGCATCATATTTATGTATCTTTTAATTTAATTATTTACATCTATAAAAAGTAGGAAAAATATAAATAGTCTTGGAAATGTTTAAATCGTTTTTTGAAACAATATCTACATAATACACTGAATAAATTTGTGCCACTCAAACGCCAAAGTACATTTTTTGCGGGCTTTGGATGACATCACATGACATGTCCCGTATTTGTTTACCATTGTTTACTGTAGGTGTTGCAATGCAATGTTGGCTTATGGGACGTCACTTCGTCGCGACCATTAGTGACGCGTTTCGTAAGTTTCAATTTCCCTCGTTTAAATTTGCGCTTTTTATATAAATTTTTATCTGTTTAAATAGGAACTAAATAAAAAAATACGTTTCAGATGTAATGTGACGACAATAAATATTCGGGAAAAATATTTAAGTAGACAAACGTAAGCTTCATGCATATTCCCGAATGTGAGTATTAACCCTTCATGTGAAGAAATTTCACGTGTAGCTTACACGAGGATCCGAGTCGAACTAAGCCAAGGGCAAACATACTTGTGGATGTGATTACAAACGGTGCCGATTACTATAAACTAATTGGTGTTACTTATGTAATAATCATTGAACACCAGCATAAATAAGAAAATTAAGGAATTACTATGAACTCTTATTCTGCAAAGCCTAATTAGAAGCAAATATATTTGAATAGGTACTACATAATACATCTGTGATGGAATATCTTTAAGTATGTATATAACGATTGTAAAATTTCATTTGAATAATTCTTATGGAAATATTTTTTCGTAAGAAAAATGAAAATTCCTTTTTAATTTCCATAATGATTGGTGTTCCCCCGTGGCCGGAGCCCGGGGCTGTGCTGCGTCACTCATTATTCGAAAATTACAGATTTCATTCACGATTGAAGCAGCGCCCCGCTTTATTTTTCATTGTGGCACTGAGCACCGAGTGCAGTGTGCCTTTAGTTGCATCTACAGTGTTGCGCAATTGTAAATTCTAAACACAACGTTCGTTTCGTGGGAGGGGTTTAACGGGAATGAATATTAATAGTGAGGACGTTCGATCAGGTTGCATTCATAATGAAGCGCGCCCCGCCGGGAGCGCTCGCAAATGACTTTCTGTGTATGTTTATTGAACTGTAAATGTTCTGGAAACTGATGGAACTCGACTACTTTATGGAATATTCAATATTTAATATATACTCCCTATTATGATTTACTACATAGCTAAACTGTTAGGTAAAGTTTGAAACAGAACGCATTATATATAATATTTGGCCACATACAGGAGATGAGAATCTTGTGTGGTGTCACTGACCTGGCGAAGAGCTCATTGAGCAGGCGCACGAGCTCCTCGGCGGTGCACTGGTCCGACAGGGAGGTGAAGCCGCAGATGTCCGCGAACAGGATGCTGCAACAAACGAACAAGTTCATAGGTACGGCGTCTAACAGAGCATTGACATTATTCTAATATGAACAGAGAGCTTACTTTGCGTCGAATAATTACGGAATAATAATTATACAGTATTTTCCTTAAAATGTCACATAAAAGTAGCACAACATGATTCCATTATGAAGATCCAGAGGCTAGATGTTCTGTGCAATTAATAAGATGTTTGTTTCTCGAAACATAACGCCTAAGACCTTTAACCGGCGCAGGCGGCGCTCACCTTTCTTCACGAAAAGTCTCATGACGCGCACTATACGGCCGGCGTCATGGCCGACGACCCCTCTACAAAGCTACTTGTTGTTGCTTATCCGAGTTTATCGATCCGCTCTCTATTGTTCGCGTTCCTAATAATAATGTGGGAACAATGTGCTTGGATCACTAGGGCTTCTCATTGAGAGAACCCACAACAAAGTTACGTCAGAGTGTAATCCAACAGTATGCTAGCGATACAACAGGTAGTTACAATAACAACGTCATAATCATAATATTAGCCAAAGGACTTTTACTTCTGAAAAAAGGTCTACCCATAGATTTTCACAAGGAGCGATTATCATTATAATCTTTCGAAAGTACGTCACATTGTTACTATAACAATGTGTAGACCGCGGAATGTTTAACTAAACATAGTTGGTGAAAGAAATTGTATTCTCATTATGTGTACGAAAAGTTCTGGCACTAGATTCCATTTCACACGAAACACAAAAGCAAACGCAGTTTTTTACTCAGCAGCGTTGCACGTCGCATCGCTAATCTCTCGACTCACTGTGTTCGTACAAACACTTGGAGATCTGTCTCAAATTCAAAATTAATTCCGAGTTAAACTTCCTTTTGGCTTCGAAACTACTGCCACTCGGTTTGGCTCCATAAGTACGAAATTGGTTGGTATGGTGAAATGTCATTTTAAAATCATCAGTAAGTAGATAGTAATCGACTCGGATATGAAATACAATTATGCCCCGCGTGCACGTCACCGCTCCCCGCTTATCGCTCCCCGCTCATCGCTTCCCGCTCATCGCTCCCCGCTCATCGCTCCCCGCTCATCGCTCAGCTCGTCTTTTGATTGTTGTCAACCGGAGCATGTTTCGCCAAAATGTTGTTCATTTATTGAAACGTTAAATTATTTCTCTTTGATTCGGACCCGAGGACCTCTTAAGTGGTCTGGCTCTCTAATGAAATATGTATTTGGAGACGCCACCGAGCGAGAGCCTGTTTCATTTCGTGGAGAAGTGGCGTTATGAAATTAAAAGTATGTTTTGTGCTTTTGTTCGTTATGTTGCAAAAAGGTGCCATAATTAGGCTTGTCAAAAATGAGGTACGCGTCAGACTGAGGACAGATTGACGATAGACACTTCGAGAGTATGTCAAATACTTGCCACTGGCCGACTGTCTTGTATGCCAAGTTATTAGTGTGTAGACCCTAGATGATACACAAAAGATCCTATCATAATTATTGCAACACTGACGAGTCTCATCACACCATTTAGTTGTGTATGATAAAACCTTTTGTTAAGCTCCTACTTTCTTTAATTGTAATTAATTTGTCATATTGTAAAATAAACTTATCACTAAGTGTTTTTTTACAATAACCCTATGTTCCATAGTAGTTAGTGATATCATGAAACATGTTATTGTAAAAAAGATGACTGCACGACGGGGAGTCAGCTCCACAATTAACTGAGAGCACTTCAGTTATAGATTCGTTTGTGCTGCATGTTGTCGCGCCTTTTGACTGGCCGTAGTAATTACAGGTCTGTGTGCACTTATACAATTAGCGACGACAAGCCGCCCCCACCCTGGCGCTCCGTCCGGTCGCGTCCGGCACGAGCCCCGGACATACGAGAAAGGATTTCAGGACGGCAAATTGTAATCAACGTACAATGGCCCGGTAAATACTTACAACCTTTTATTTAATTCAAAGTAAATAAAGTTTGGAGATTCGTTTTTATGACCAGGCTCCGGCGAGCAAACGAAAAGCGCGCGGCGTCACCTTCATTATCATTTTGTTGCCGTTATATCTGCTCTTATTACGTTTTCGGAGCCAAATTTATGATAATCAACGTTAGAATATAAATCAGACTGTGAAAGTTAGCGTACCTACCAAATCTAAATCTAATTTAGGCTTATTACTTAGAAAATTTAATAACAACTTATTAATGGAAATGTTAGGTTCAACGTCTTACGTCAATATTCTATATAGCATGTGTTCGTGTTAAATTTGCTGTCAGTTCAACTTAGACCACAGTCAGTTCGCACTGTGGAATTATATTACATTAGTGTCAAGATGTCACCAAGTAGTCTATTGACATTTGAAAATGTTTTAAAGTGAATACCTACACATACGATTTGTTAATGGCCAAACTGAAAGACACCAGGTGTAACATATACCTACCAATCTCGTCTATTATTATCTTTTGAAAATTTGATAGGTATTAACCATTATAGCAAGTTTTGGAACCACTTATCGTGGCAGGCGACCCGTCTAATTTATTGGTAATTTCCTCAAAACCCGCCTATCCGCCTACCGTCAGATCTGTGGCACTCATTTTCCTTGAAGGATACACACGCGATGAGCCGCGGGCGGTTCACTGGTGAAATAACACAGAAGTAAAATAATAAAAATGAGCTTTGTTTTACTGAGTGGAATGTATTGAGACAGCTTGAATAATTACTTTTTCAACACACTTGCTCATAAAATGGCTACAAATAAATATTTACAAGTCCCCTACTGTACACGAAACAAAATCATATATTTTATTAAACAGTTGCGGGTTTTTTAATAACTCCTGTACATTACTTAAGGCGAATAATGGCGATCGGCCATAGGCTAAAAGAATGAGGTTTCTTTTTTTGCCTGTTCGCGGATAGTGTTTTAGCCCCATACAAAATGGGGAATTTAAAGTTTTATTTATTACAGAGAAAACAAAAGTTATATTTTGTGAAAGTTTTATTTATTAAAAACGTACAAGTAGAAATTATCTATTTAAATACGAAGTTGCATGAAATGAGCAAGCAATAGGTACATTAATTAATTTGTACTATTTATTGAACACGATCTTTTTGGTATCGAAACTTTTTTAAGAACAAAGCAACTCAACTAATAAAATAAAAAATAACCCCATAACTCACTTGTGAATAATAGCAATGAAAAAGTCACAGTTTGATTATAGGTGTCATTACGAGCCTAATTGCGGTGAAATAAGAGCCATTTTATGAGCAAGTGTGTTGAAAAAATTATAGTTATTTTCTTCACAAGTGTGTTGAAAAACGTCGTATGATACACGTGTGTATTGATGATTAACGTCCTCGGCTCTCTTAAAACCCTCACCTAACGGCTCGGGTTTCAATGGCGCCTCAGCGGTAATCACCAACATTACATACTTGTACCATAATGTACTATAATCACATTAGTACAAAGTAAATGCTTTTACAAGATATTATGATTATCAGAGACGCTTAAGAGTAGAGCATATGACGCTTTTAAAAAATTGTATTCTTATTTTAAAGTGTGTTTGAATGTATGAAATTTTCTTATCACATGGAATCAACCTTGTATGTCCACCACCGGCGAAATCAGAAGTTTTTGTCATGCACATTACCAAGAAAACCCACATGGTGCGTCATCCGACGACCACGGCTATGGGATTATTGAGTACATTTCTCTGTGTCCACAAATGTGATTTTCTGCGAACACGCGCTGAAAGCACTTAATACAAAATAACTTTTTTAATTTGCGCCCCTCGGTCAGACGCCAGCACTTATCACTATGCGTGCCTACCTTCATACACTTACAATCATTTCAGATACAGTTCAGCCATGTCTATGAACAAAGACCCCTATGTTTTATATTTATTAACGTTATTTTAAATTTCCGTCAACTCATATTTAGCTCAAACTTATAATATTTTATGTGAACAGGATTGAGGCGGCCCGCATAGCGTAGACGTTCCAACGTCACTGGTCATTTTGAAATCATTTTGTCATTTCGTCAGAGAGAAACCTGTGTCTGTGACTGGACCGGGGCGCGGGGGCTGCGCTTTGAGACTCGGACTGCTAATTAAATAAGCCTTCTGCGCTCACCTGTTTAGTGATCATTGTGACGAGACTTACGAAATGGCTACAACTGGTCGTAATATAACGTATTATAATGTGTGGTAACACTTGTTTGTTGTTCATGCAGCCTTCTTGTGCTTCAGGTACCTCAGCACTTACCTTTCGAGTCGTGCTTGCGAGCTTTGCACTGGCGTCACTAGCCTCAATGGAGAGATCAGCATCATCTCGCTTGACGTCATTAAAACATTACGGATTGTTGGTGTTTATTTATTAAATTCATGGACGTGTCCGCTGACCGCTGGTTGCGGGGTAGTACCTATATATATAATTAAATTTGAGGTACTTGGTATCGCCATGTTTGTCGATAGGGGGCGCGACGCGGGACGGTAAGGCCATCATGTAAATATTTCCAACAAAACTACGCCGCAAACACGTTCGGCGGAAAGTTCAACTGCATTGTCGCGCCGCGCTGAGCCCGCACCTCGCCGCGCCGCGCTGCGTCGATCGCGCCGAACGAACGACCCGCAATATGTTTTTTTATTCCCATACATTTACGAGCGCCAAATTACAAGGAACGCTTCAACAGGCGCCTTGTAAAAAAGAAATTGTTTTTCTTTATGTATTACTCTGAGTATCTTGTTTTCACTTTTCCGTAGACAAGAGATCGTGTGATGGGTTAGTTGTACTATTTTTGCGAAAGTAATTTATATAAACCTTGTTGGACATACAGTTCAGTGGCGTTTGCTGGCTGAATGCGACACTGTGTTAGACTGTGTGGTCAGTTTTAAATGTGATCCGAGAACATACACAAACACGATATAAATGTACCTAAAGTTTATTTGACATAATATACAAAGTTTAACAACAATTATGTATGATGAAAGACGGTTTAGGTAAAGATTACATTACATTTTTTTTTACGTTTTTGCTACGTAAATGTGTTTCTTTTTGACGTACACACACGATACATCCACCCGCTCTATTTGATGTTGTAGTATATTCAATAACATTGTATTTTAATTATGGTAATTTTAGTTATTCTTGAGTAAGTGTTAGAAGTAATATATTTTATATAAGCTATATATACGTCTAAATTCCGTAATCCAACTACGCTACGATACATGTAGCCGCGTAGCAATGTAGCTCCGTAGCACCGTAGCATCGTAGCAGCTTAGCAGCTCTACGGACCTACAAAAGTGTACACGGACACATTTGCATGGCGTTCTAATGGAGGCTGACGTGATTGGGCGCTCGTTCGCACACGGCAGGAAGGTACCCAACAGTTATAATATAACTGTTATGTCCCCAATCTCAGGCAATCAAGGCCGGGCAGGTTGTCGAGCAAACAAATTTCACCGGTGACAAGGCTGACTTACATGAAGTTACCGAAATATTGTAATTTACGGCTGTTATTAACTGCTGCTATTAATTTTTAATATTAAACATGGACTATATAACTTATCTTTTGATTTCTGTTGGTCTTAAGTTCCGACATCTCGTGCAAATGGAATCGGATTAAATAAAATCACTTAGCTTTAATCTGGTTCTGTCTTATTCCATTACGGGTAGACCAGAGCAGCGCTAGACTAAGCGGATGTTCTACGAGGAGTGCGATTGGAGATTAAGTATACTGTGTAACGTTTCGGGACACAGTGTTCGTCTGGAACACTACGCGATTCATCAAAGTTCAGATAAATATGTAATATTGTGTTCGCGCTATTTGTTTTGTGACGGGTATTATGTAGTGATATTTGTATGTGTAAGAGTTGCTTTAGGGGACATCTGATACCTAGCAATAAATATACATACTTGTGTAGACATTGTTCAACTTCACTTAGTTTCTTTATTTACTTCTATGTACCTTAAATTTCCTTTAAATTGTATACTTACTAATAAAACATGAATGTCATTCTAATACAAAACGAATATCAGAAGACCGGAAAAAGTAGCGTAAAAAAGAGAAGCCTGTACCCCGGTGTACCCTGTGCAATGTGCAGTGGGTACACTGGCGCTGCGGATGATGATGATGGACCAGACAAAATCTTTTAAATTATTTATATCTGATACTTATGTCAATGTTACACTTTGATACAAAACTACTTATTATTTTTATTTTATATAATATTTTATTATTTTATCATGATTTTTATCTTAGTGAACCAGCTTTCTCCTAGTGAACGCCACAGCGTTCCACACCCAGTCACTGTTTATTGATATTATTAATCCCGACGTTTCGGATCCTTTATAGCGTCCATGAGTTCGTCACGGGTCTAGTTATGATTATTTCTAGGAACACAGGTTATTTAAATATCTTTCAAATTATAACAACGTTATAGAATGTTATAAATTAATTACAAACGGTGTTAATTTTATTGTAGTACGTGATACATGACGTGTGATGAAGTTATAAACTTCGCGTGCCGTCTGCTAACACCCGAATACTGAGGAACGATGAGAAAACATTGATTAACATCAATGTTTTCTTGTTTGTAAAATCATGCTTTATGTTTGTTGTTTATATACTTAACCGTAAAGATTCAAACCAAAAAGTAATTGTTTTATGAAAAGAATAATATAATTAGAATTAATTTTCAATTTAACCAGGAATATATTAGTGTGGTCGGTCCTACCCTTTTCCTGATTTATATCAATCAGCTGTGTAATCTTGACCTTGAAAATTGTAAAATTACTGCCTTTGCCGATGACACAGTTCTCACATTCTCTGGTGACTCCTGGCGTACTACTTACGATTCGGCACAGAGGGGAATAAATAGGGTGACAAATTGGCTTAATATGCACCTACTTACTCTCAATATTGATAAAACTAAAACACTCGCTTTTACCTTACGTCTTTCTAGTCAGCCGTCAGACTCGTAAACAGTAATTGGGCACTCCTGCCTCTTTCCTGAGACAGTGAGCTGCTCATGTGGAAAACTTGAACGCACACACACAATTAAGTATCTTGGTGTTACTCTCGATGACAACTTGAGCTTCACACCTCATATAGACATGCTCACCTTCGCACACGCTTCTGACACGCTTCGTCATGTTGCTGAGGCGCAGATTGTTAGGAGAGTGTACTTTGCTCTTTGTCAATCGCTACTGAATTATTGTGTTCCAGCGTGGGCTTGAGCACCTATATTATTAATTACAGTTGTCTGGCCCAGACCAACAAAGTTGTGTGAGATTCCACTTACGCTATAATTAAATAACGCAACAGCATGAATGCGTCATTAAATGCAAATTAAAAAAGCATAGTAACCTTTTTATGAAAAACGTCATTGAAAATAATTCATCTTTTTATAGAAATGAAAAACTTTAGTATTTTAATAAGTACAGATGTATTTTGTTTCTTTTCCTTATAATACTTAATCCAATTTCTCTCATATTATTTCCCACTCATAGGCAGAATCAGTCATGTTCTCTGTTTGCAACATTATTACAATTTGCAGCTTTGTTATCTCCGATGTCCTCGATTACAAGTCCCTGTCAAATATACCAAACACATCTCCTAGCTATGGCGTTTCGCTTTTACTCGACACACAAACCACGTTCATGTGCTTATTGATCAACGTTGTATTTACATTACACTAAAGCGACAATTTGACAACTGAATTTGACAATTGGATCTGCACTGATGCCTGGAGTTCCTTTGAGCCGCAGACACTGTTGTGTTTTGTTCCGTGTTTGTTGAGAGAGGAATGGTCAAAGTATTAACTGTATAAGGCAGATATACAAATACCCTAGAGGGCCTGGGTCCCGCTGTCGGGTAATCCGGGCTAACTACAAAATGACGCAATAATAGTAGATATTATACTTTAAGTATAAAAGAGAATTTAGTCAGATGCAAATCAAAATACTAATTACATAGCATTTATCATTTACCAAAACATGGTTCCCTTATTAGCAAAATGAATGTAATCAAAATATTACACGGAAAACTAATCGTTGAATTGATAATCAAATATAGAATGATTATCAATGATCGTTAATATAACTGGAATATAATTATAATAACTTGTTTGACTGTAAGTGATCAAATGAATGTAACTGAACTTAGGTATCTGGTCTGCCATAAAAGTGAATGTACAGAATCTGTATCACTAAATAAAATAAAATACTCAACTCATTCAATTCGAGTCTCAACCGTAACATGAATGAATACTGCTAAGCAATATAAATCAATACTGGGTAATAACGATAATGATTGCTAAGTAGACCAACATGGCCCCTTTGATGTGGTCGGGCTTGCTTACCGCGGCTCGGCTCAGCTCAGCTCCGTCACTGCCTGCGCTTTTAAACCCAACTTATCATTATGTTAAGGGTATGCAAAAAAGGCATGAAATATAAATTGAACACAAGGACTTCAACCCGGTCACTGAACGGTACAAAGATGATATACAAAGAAAGTCATACGCATTTAAATAACGTAATTCATAGGTATTTGAATACAAAGAGTTCTTTAAATGTGTTATTTAAGAAAATAATCCGGCGCACGCGTTCCGCTCGCGTTTTGTTACGGCTGTGTATCGTTCGTCTGCTCGATGCGTCCAATGAAATTCAATTCAGTTAACAGCTTTCAATTTGGATTTGATAAAAGTATTTTATGAAACATTGGATTTGAGACCTCATTATGATGTCTTCTCGAGAGAAGAATATTAATTTATGTCTGAGAGCTTGTTCGAAATGATAATCATTATGAGTGTTTTTCAAGTTTGTTGTATAATTATGTAATTGCTTTGTTATACCTTATAAGAATAGAATTAATTGGGCATGTAATCCAAAATAATAACCTCAAACTTTAATAATAAAATATTTCGGTCTAGATAATAAGTACCTGTAATGTAAATGTGAATTTTAAGAGACAAAGATAATTATTGTGATCATTTTCGAGACACATTTCTTAATAGAGGTGTTGAGTGGTGTTGTAAAGTGTGTTAGTGCGTAGCGATCCACGATAAATACTTAAGCTGGTTTGTGTCTAGACTCCGGCGCGGCGGCTTACACAACATCATTATAAATATGTTTTAAAGACAGATAAATGATCAAGTCTTTTGTTCACTCTGATGTTATTGGCAGCACTACTGCTTCTCGGCTTAGAATATAAAGTGCAAGAAAATTTAAAGAAAATTATGTCCGTTAATTTTAATTTTGTAAAGGGTTCGTTTATATTTGTTTAGATCCTTATGATTTATTTTTGTTATAACCGTGATTCTTTCTTATTAAAAAGTATCCAAATATTTAATTGTCATTGGTTTGACTCCGCAGCGTTAATCTATGTAGGTACATACAAAACGTAACTACTCTGCTAATAGACTCGAACACAATTACGAATTCATGGAAAGTAAAACTTCAGGCAGGTTGTTATAAGTTCCAGTTTACTTGAGCACAACTTGAGCCAAGAAAAACTTGGCATCAAACTATAAGACTAGGTTGTAGAAAGACTCCGTTGATTAGAAGATGCAACCGACTTTAGAAGGTTGTAGACAGTTACGGAAAGTTCTTATTTACGGTCAGTTTCGCAAGAAGACAGGTATTAACTGTTCGTTAATGTTAGAAGACCTTTAATGTGGTCTAATAACTTATCCGTGGCTCTATAAACCAATGTTCCGTTGTTCGCTCGACAGTATTAAAACAAGATCAGTTGAAAGTGTTCCGACTAAGTTTCCCGGATTTTTTAGGAAACCCTGGATTTTTTTAAGATTTTAAGTACCTACATACTTTTCGGAAAACCCTCCATTTTTCCGACATTGCAAATACTCTGTATGTTAATGCTGGCCACAAACTATATGTGTACCAAATTTCATTCAAATCACTTAAGTAGTTTACCTATATCAGTATTCCGGGATTTCCGGGAGAATCCCGTATTTTTTCAGGATAAAAGTAGATTGTATTTTATTCCTGGTCACATATGAGTCCAATATTTCATGCGAATAAGTTGAACTTGTTTTAACTTTAAGTTGAAGGTTTTAGCGTGACATGAGTAATAAACAAACAATCCTCCAACTTTTAGTATTTATGTAGTATGAAACAAAATAAATACACATGTTCACACTGTGTACCACTGGGGTAGGCTGACACTGTAGATTTCCACTTGCTACGATCTTGACACACTACATTCGTTATATCCACGTTAGTAAACTTGCTCATGGCCGTCGGTTTAGGATGGTCTTAGCCCGGCCATTTTTGACAAAAGTAGTAGGTATAATATAAACGTTTTTATTCGGTCCTTCGAGTCAGTATCCCATTGTTAATGTTCTAGTTGGAATAGTTATAAGATACATACCTGACATTCTCATAGCGCTGGATGTAGATCTTGTGGAACTGCTCCTGGCGCGGCTGGCTAGCGATGTCAGCCTTCATCTCCATGGCGACGTGGCGGGGCAGCACCGACAGCAGCAGGCGCTCCTGGCAACATTAATATACATTAGCATATTGTTAAGTGATTGATAACATTATTTTTAAGTTACTAAGTAGTTATATATAATTAGTATACATTTTCAGTCTTTCACATATTGTATTTAACAAAGTAAATTAGGTACGTATTTTTTATACCTAACACAATAAAGTTATGAACAATATCTCCAGCAGCTGCCTTTCACATCTTGTGGAGTGGAAATAATTCCACGACTGCGTTTTTTACAATTCAGCTGAGAAACAAACTGCGCCGCAAGTGCCACGGTGGCGGCGGCGGGGGCGGCGGGCGCGGTGCAATAGTTTAAACACAAATGTCATTCGTTTTCCAACTCACCGCCGACTCTCAAGAAAAAAACTCACAGCGTTACTTCACAGGAAAAGTCTCGTCTTTTGTGGCCAATATTAAATGTTTGTACATTTTTCTTTCTTATTAAACTGGA
Organism: Acronicta alni; assembly: GCA_964056405.1. Taxonomy (NCBI): domain Eukaryota; kingdom Metazoa; phylum Arthropoda; class Insecta; order Lepidoptera; family Noctuidae; genus Acronicta; species Acronicta alni. The sequence goes on along the minus strand of OZ043913.1, from coordinate 25,539,687 downwards.
TGTTGTACAAATATAATTAGCTAGATAAAGTCCTGGCTCTTTGCTGGATCGCGACTAACATGTACACAAGAATTTTGATAAACTCTCATTACTTTTTCTTTAATCTATTGTATTTTCACTACGTTTTAAGAAATACGTAATACATAAACATCGGACAGGCGGGATATTGAAAATTGAAGCGGATCCAGGCTGTCAGGAACAGGCGTCTTACCAAATAAACTAAATATGTTCCTAAGTGATCGTGTATTTCCTTAAAAATAATAATATTTGTAGGAGGAGTGGGTATTCAATCGGCGTGCGACGAGAGCAGGAAATGCATTCTATAAAAGAAATAACGAAGTGCCACTCGAGCCCGTATATGTGAACTGGCAGACAGTATATTGTCACTAAGTGTCCCTTCAGCGAGCAAATAGTTTCAGCCTTGAATAATTTGAACTACAACGTTAAAGCGTGACTGTTATATATTAGTCCAAAATAACGATTTTGTATATTATAGATGTTGTCTTCTACATTACATGTAGGTATGCGAATGAACCTTTGAAACTCAATAAACAGTAGGACAAACCATTTATTACCTTTCATACAATACTAAAACCGACAGCTAAAACCCGTCCACCAGATTAATCAAACAAATCAAAGGTTTATTTTGTTGAATGATCGAAATGAATAAATGAACGATGTCGGGTCCTAGTCTGACCCATATGACACCATGACATGACCAGTACCACATTGAATAAAAGAATGTAATTGACAATCTCGCTTCAGTGCTGATGAAAATACATATATGCATTATTTGGCGCTGACACTTCGGCCGCGCCGAAATGATTAATGTTTTCGTCGCAATCAACAAGTTCGCTCTGTGTTCACAGAATTATCATTCCGGCTAATATCATAAATATATAATTGGTTACTGTTTGAATACGTATCTTAACAGCAAAAAGCGAAAATGAAATAATGTATTTTTCCTTTGATTCAGTCAGTATCAAATCCTCTTTAGTACTAAAGCTGTATAATTTCGTTGTTTTGAGCTCGCGCTTATGCGCTCTAATATTCACTTATATATTATTCAGTAAGTAGAGTTCCTGATGCCGATTGAAATGAAATATTTGGAATATTATTACAATTGAACTACCACTGGATGATGGAATTGAGCAGCATTTGTGTTTGTGTTGTGGAAGCAGATTAGAAAGAGAGTAGAGTTTAGGAACACTGTAAGCTCCAATGACACCTTATAGATACTTGCGGTACTATAATGCTCCGAATTATTTATATCTCCGTCCGCTAGGTACTAGCATGAATGTGCAACGTATGTAGTTGATCCTATCCCCAACTAAAACTAACTCTACAGGGGTAGCCATAGCTAAAGGTTTGATATACACAAATCCTCACAACACTTTATTATCTACGATAGATACGATACTAGATCGGAAAATATATTTTTAGGACAAATAACCGTATGTACCGTGGTCCTTAACAAGGAAAACAATTATTATGATTAATCAATTATTATATAGCGACACAATTTAAAAACGCAAGTTATCAAAATTAAAGTTGTAAAGCGCACACACTCCGCTAACAGTCGTCACCCAACTTTCGTGTATGGTGTGCGTGTGTGATGTTCATATAAGTACTGTAACTGTATCGATGATTAATAAGAACAATATAGACGACAAATTTTACCTAACCTTCGGCCGTTTAGTTTAGAGTCAAGAAATAATTTGTGTACTTTATATCCTCGACGTTAATTCTACACAAAAATTATATGTATAATCGGTTCCTAATTAATGGCCGACCATTACATGAAAAAGATAGTACAGACGAAATGACAACATCCACCATTTATAAAAGCGGTTAAAAAGACAGTGCCTACTTTCCCTATTTCGGCTCACAAATAAGTATTCTAGTTTATAATATTAAGAAAGGTTAATATTATTTTCAGTGGAAATCATTGCTATTTAATAAAATCTAGCTTAAATGTATAGCATCGCATTTTATCAGGACTTGCGCTTTTCCGTGCTAATTCTTAAGGATTTTTAGTCTCACATAAGCTTTACTCTGATATTACACTGGAAACTGGTTTAAGAGGATGTTTCAGTATAAATAATATAGTCAATTTATGTTTGTGTCTTGAATGGTACAAAGTGTCTAAACATGTATTGTACCGGCGAGGTGAGGTGACAAGCGCGTTAGTTAGTGTTACCCAATTACTCGTAGATCAAGTTACGATCAACCACAAACTAACAGTTAACGGGTAGTGTGCAACCTAAAGTACAAGCCCGGTACACTTGCGTGTTCCTTTAGTGTTTGTATTACGAGTCATTGTTAGTAGATAGAGCAATATAGTTATCATTCTTATACATTATTTACAAAAGATATGAAACTGAATCAAGGCAATCAGATTAGTCCTACGATACGCTAGTTCGATCTCAGTTGATACCTAATTATTATTGTGTTTTATATAATATATTCCATGGTTTCATACTCAATGCGCTCTAGTACCTACTGGTAGGTACTGTTGGGATAAAATGTGTATGTAAAGTAAGTTAAGTTGATACTATGCTACTATAATCACTGCCCAAAAGTGCAATATTTTACTAAATTACTTAATGTTAGGAACTTTTTACTTTTATAAAACTAATATCTGCCAATAGTAGATTGAATTATATGGGAGCAAAATAATATTTTTACGGCGAGGGCGCTTTTTTTAATCTAGAGCGAAGAGAGGGATTCTAGAGTAGAAAATTATAATTATAGAATATTCAAAATAAAATATGAGGCGCCTTTTAAAATTATAATTTTAGAATATTCAAAATAAACTATGAGGCGCCTTTTGAAATTATAATTACAGAATATTCAAAATAAAATATGAGGCGCCTTTTAAAATTATAATTATAGAATATTCAAAATAAAATATGAGGCGCCTTTTAAAATTATAATTATAGAATATTCAAAATAAACTATGAGGCGCCTTTTGAAATTATAATTACAGAATATTCAAAATAAAATATGAGGCGCCTTTTAAAATTATAATTATAGAATATTCAAAATAAATTATGAGGCGCCATTTATTTTATCATAGTGGGTGATGAAAAGTAGAGCGGGCGCAAAATATATTTTTGGCTCGGGCGACGTAATTTGAATCCCTCGCTACGTTTAGGATTCTACTAAAGAGTCCCTCACTTCGCTCTGGATTCAAAAAAGCGCCCTCGACGTAAAAATATTATTTTACTCTCATATGATACAATCTACCTACTATTTTAATAAGTTTTTTTTATTTCTGTTTAAATCGGTACGAAGTATTCGCACGGGTCATGTCTAGTAATTTATGTAAGAATATATACAAGAAATATTTATATTGAAATGTTTATGTACTTACATAACATGCCTGGGCTCACTACTCATTGACAAGATGGCTACCATTCTTAAAAAAAGCGTTGCATTTTTCGCTACAATTAGTGTCTCACAGATCAAATCGAGCAACGTGGGGAACGATCAAAGTCGTTATTAAGTTTTTCATAGCATCAAATAATGATCATAACCCATGTAAGTGCCAACTGCGGATGTTTTAGGTGTTGATGTTGCCGTCCCAAGGGATTCTCGCCTTGTCGCGGCGACGGGCTTAGTAACCGTGGATTGGAAGCCCACGATGAAGCGTAGTAAACTTCAGGGAGGGGCTGGCTTAGCCAGGAAGCCCGCATTGAAGCGGTCACTTTAGGTTGCGGTGTCGTGTCGTATGGGAGGTACTGCAACTGAGACGGGCCCCGTGGGCGACATTGCAGCTAAAGGTTTACGAGGCCGCGGCGGGAGAGGAGTCTCTGTATTACAGTGCGCCGCTCTCGTTGCCTTCCGCGGCCTTGGCGGGGTCGCAGCCGTATGACTGCGGACTGAATGTTAAGACTAACCGGGCAACCGCGACTGGACAAAACACGATTGGTTAGATTTTGGGCTTCAAACACTGATTTCGACAGTAACGAGATGTAATTTTAAAATTTAAATTAGGATAATTGAGTCTATAATACTTACAATAGATTGATTTATTACGACAGGAAAGTTTTATAGACTATGCGATAGTAAGTTGCACCCGAACAATGCAGAAAAAGCGAATAACAGTGGTAACATAAATGAATTTGCAACAAGTTGAAGTTCTCAACAAGACAATTATATTGTGGCACGCCGGATATACCACATAAGTGTGGTCGGTACCTCCTGGTCGCACAGACCTACTGCGCTCCTCCGCAGACTGCAGATACAGTCGGTGGCATTATGTGCTCTTCACAGTATGTAGGCTTTGTTTCAAGTTGAACATGTGCCAACAGGTCGCACACTTTTGTTCGTTTATGCTATAAAATTATTAGTTATTATTAATTAATTATGAGTTATTAATGATATACAGTTGATATAATTAATTCATAAATTATTCGCGTAAGTGTCATAAATCAATTATTATTATTACGATTTCCTTTATTAATCTGTTTTCCTATAAATTATATTTTTAAATATTTTTATAAAATAAATTAAAGACAAAAACATTTAAAAATATAAAAAATAGAGGCCCACCGGTATCGGGAACAGGGTCCAAGCTACCGGCGGTCAGGGCTCCAGAGAGAGGAACCTCCTAACAATACGGGTCGTGTCCAGCAGTACTGCTTTCTGGATCAGGCCCTTGACCCAGCCGCCTAACGAGAGCCTCCTGAGGTGTTGGTCGAGGCTCGCGGCTATTAAGCCATTGGCTGACACGACTATCGGTACAATGATCGCTGTGTCCACATCCCACATGTCGACAACCTCGCGAGCCAAGTCAAGATACTTGATTTGCTTATCTTTCTCGGCTTTCACGAGGTTCCCGTCATGCGGGACGGTAATGTCAACAATCATTGCACGCCTCTCGATTCGGTCCACCACCACAATATCAGGCTTATTGGCTACATTAGTCCTGTCAGTGATGATGGACCGATCCCAGTACAATGTGATATTGCCATTTTCGAGAACTGGGTCGGGCACATACCTGTAGTACGGTACCTCCGATGTCACAAGAGTGTATTTCAGAGCAAGTTGCTGATGGATAATTCTGGCTACAAGGTTGTGCCTATGCAAGTATTCCTCGTTAGCTAGACGAGAACAACCAGAGATAATGTGGCGGATCGATTCACCCGGGCGGTGACATGCCCGACAGATGTCAACCGCGCCATCCTTCACAATAAATCTCCGGTAGTTATTCGTCATGATAACTTCGTCCATAATTGCACAGACAAAACCTTCGGTTTCCCCAAAGAGGTCACCGAAACGCAGCCAGGCTACGGACGCTGCTTGATCTACATCGGGCCCATGTAGATGGCCCATTCTCATTCGCCAAGGAGAGCGGGGTGAGTCCCTTGTCCACTGCTACTACATCTCGATGCATTCCCACGTCAGCGTGTAGAAAATATTCCCTGAGATTGCATATCTCGCGGTTGTGGAGGTTTTTGGCATTTAAAAAGCCTCGGCCTCCACACTTCCGCGGGATATACAATCTCATGACAGATGATCGTGGGTGATGCATTCGATATGCAGTCAGCAGTGTACGGACCCGCCTATCCAGGCCATCAAGTTCCGTTTGAGTCCATTTGAGTATGCCAAAAGAGTACGTCAACACCGGGATGACCCAACCGTTGAAGGCGCGCACCTTGTTTCCGCCCGAAAGAAGGCTATTGAATACCTTCTTCAGGCGGCCAAAGAAACGTTCGCTCAACGATTGCTTCATGTCAGTAGCGCTGATACCTAACGCTTCCGACATACCCAAATACTTATAGGTTTCGTTTGGAGAGAGGGATCTCAGGTTTGTGAAATCCGCGAGTTGAACTCCTACGGATTCCACAATCTCCCCTCGCTTTACATGCATGACCGCACATTTGTCCACACCAAACTCCATCCTGATGGCGCTACTAAAAATTTCAGTTACCTTCAGTCATCCATATAAAGGAGGTGAGACATAATCTGACATCCTCTCTTCAACCGATAGCCCAGCCCTGAATTCTCCAGCAGCATGCTTAGAGGATTCAGGGTTAGGCAAAACCAAAGCGGACTCAAACTATCGCCCTGAAATATACCTCGCTCGATCCTTACAGGTTCGCTATTCCTCTGGGTATTTCGACATCCTGGATAGCGAAGGACTGTGCTCCATTGCCTCATACACGACATCAGGAAGGTGCGTAGAGTTATATCTATTTTATACAATTCTAGCACCCTCATGAGCCATGTATGTGGCACCGAGTCATAGGCCTTCTTATAATCTGTCCAACATATCGACAGATCCTTTCGGGAACGCCGAACCTGTTGGCTAATGGCCATATCTATAAGGAGTAGCTCCATAGTACCGCGGGACCCGTTCCTACATCCATTCTGAGAAACCGACATGATGGAGTTATTGTCGATGTGTTTATTAATTTTAACTCTCAAGATGGATGTAAGAACCTTATAGACCGTTGGTAAACATGTAATAGGTCTATAATTTTTGGGTTCCGCGGTGCTACCAGACTTGTGGAGCAGGTGGGTTATTCCTGTTGTAAGGAACTTGGGTAGCAAACCAGACTTATTACGATTATTATTAAGTAATTTATTTTAGAATTATGATTTTTAACAAAACAGAATCTAGTTTAGTCTGTCTTACTATTACCCCATATCGTGCTATCACTTTTGCGCGAACGCTCCGCGCACCAAATAGTATAAATGTATAAAAACTAGAATGTTTAATGTATCGGTCAAAACTATTATCTTAGCAGAACATACAAGGTATTCACTATAAAACTACTCACAGTTTAAATAAAGAAAAGGTTTACGTGGTGACTTCTACTGGGTGGACATCCAGCTGACAGACAGACAGGGCATTATACAGTCAGTGTTGTCGCGGGCGAACACCTGGTCTGGTCGCCGGTAATCCCTCCGGATATTACGTGTTCGTCGCCGGATATGACGGTGGAATACACGCGCTTTATACTTGCATACACGTTGAATTCACTTAGTATACTATGAAAATATTACTGTAGGCCAGCATTGTTATTCATCTTTATAATTATACTAGCTTTACCCGCGACTTCGTACGCCTAGACTTAGTAACACAATTGTTGTCGGATTGTCATGGGATAAGAAGTACTCAATGTTAGGGAAATTCCCGCTTTGTTCCGAGAAAAGAAGTATTCAATATCGCCAATCACAAACTATTAGTGTACCAACATTTCATTTAAAACCCGTAAGTAGGTCTCCTACAGAAGTTTTCTGGGAATTCCCACATAATTTTGGGGTAAAATTTATCCTATTTGTTATTCCCGGTCACATACTGCGTCTTTTTGAAATTTCATTCAAATCCCATAAATAGTTCTTCTATATTCGTTTTATCGGGATATCCGGGATATCCGGGATATTCCCACATTTTTCTGGGGTAGAATATATCCTATTTGTTATTACCGGTCAGGTCACATACTATGTGTGTATGAAATTTCATTGAAATCCCGTAAGATATTCGTTTCGCGGGATTTCCGGGATTTTCCCACATTTTTCTGGGATAAAAAGTAGCCTATACTTTATTCCCGGTCACATACTATTAGGATACCAAATTTCATGCAAATCGGTTCAGCCGTTTTTGCGTGATTGAGTAACAAATAAAGAAACAAACAAACAAACATCCAAACTTTCACATTTATAATATTAGTATGATAATTATTTGAGTTAAACTTTCTTACTTGAACTCAATTCATTACTTATCTAATACTCGTATAAATAAGATTTTTTAATAATGTTACTTAATTTTAATAACTTCCTACCGATAAATATTTAGTAATTGGTGTCAAAGTTGAGAGAGAGTTGTATATTATAGAAAGTCAGCACACATCAATCAAATATTTAACGTTTTCAGCGGTACCCGGACAACAGATAATATCAACATTCAAAGCATTTCTATAGACATCTAAAGCTTTCAAGACGCGAGTGATCCATAATACAGTTGTAATATAATCACTAAATTCGTAACATTTCGATGAATAGATAGATCCGGTTGTTTGTCTCCGGATTATAGGATAACGAGGATACAATAATGAATGTTCAATGTAGCTTTCAATACAAATACTGATGCTTGAGGACCATTCACGTATTGAGATCTGGCAAGATATTAAATCAGCTGAAAAGTCAGATAATAACGTATTCCCGAATACATTCGACATAGAGGTAAATCAAATACAAAGGCAGCATATTCGACATAACGCATGGATTGTTCAATAGTTTGATAATAAACTAATACAACACGCAGTATTCATAACAACAAAATTCACACGAATGTAGGCGGCAAGCGCAGCTCCACGAACACGCTTCGACGATGACTAATAGCACATATAAAATGGTGAGGGACTTTAGGATCAGTCTTGACCCTTAGGTACACTTTTGTCACACGTTAATAGCGCCTTTTCCTCAAAATGATGACTATTTTGCACTACAGGCGGTTCTGATAGACGTACATAGTATAATTTTATTGATTGCTAGTCATTAAAGCTTTGAAATATATATTTTTTACCATTTATTGCTTAAAGACCACGTTTTATGGGATTCTTATGGCTGTGTTATTCCCCTGTTGCTTGATGCTGCCAGTCTGCTGTGTAAAGAAACTCGGGGCTGTGTAGGAGTTGCAAAAATAGTTTTACCTATTTGTGTATCTCATCATCATGTTTATGGTGGAACTGACCTGTTGTTGGTTCTCTCGCTGCGTGACGAGGCGCGCTTCGACGCAGTCGCGCGTCTCCAGGAAGGCGCGGCGCTGCGCCAGCTCGCGCGGGTTGTGCGTCATGATGCCGGCCAAGTTGCATGCAAACAGCGTCGCCACGGCGCAGTAGATTTGCTAAATAAAACATTACATTTTAAGTTTACAATCAATACTCAATACTCAATACTCAATACATTTATTGCACTCCACAAGTTAAATAGATGTTACAATGGTATAATATAAGAAACATGTGTGGGCCTTGTCGGCACGGCAACATGTAGGAGAGAGGAGGAAGTTTTATATTTATTTTATTATTTTCATATTTTACTTAAATTGATATTCATTGACTATTAAGTATATTATATAGGTGATTATTAAGCTGCGATTTCTATATATATTATATATATTATATTACTACAACTGTTTTTATTATATGATATTCTATTATGTAGTTATAACTATATTGTTTTATTTATATGTAATATTATTTTATTAACTATATATTATTGTATTTATGTCATTATTATCAGAGTTTGTAAAAAGAAAAGAACTTAAATGTCCCAGATATTGTTATTATAAATGTATGTCATGTTTGTTTATATAATATGTATGTATTTGTGTTTATGTTATTATTAGGTATATTATTATTAGTATTCATTTAAATCTCCATTTATTATATTTCATATACTTTTATCATTTAGGTATTCATTTATATGGTAGTAACATTTTGTTAATAGGATATGTTTTAATTTTTTTATAAATATGCTGTCTTTAATTTCATTTTTTATTCGTGGGGGTAGTTTATTATATATTTTTATCGACATGACATGTGGACTAGAAGAGTGCATTTTAAGACGGGAGCTTGGTAGGTTTAGTCTATTTTTATGTCTTAGACTCTGGTTTTTGTCTTCTCGTGTTGTATAGAAATTTTGGTGGCTTCTAACAAACTTACATATTTCTAAAATGTATAGACTAGGTAGCGTTAGTATTTTATGTTCTTTAAAATGCGGCTTACAGCTATCAGTATCCTCTATATGTACAAGTATTCGTATAAGTTTCTTTTGAAAAGTAAAAAGTGATGGTGCTTCTGTGCTGTTTCCCCACAGGATAATGCCATAGCTGAGCCAAGCGTAAGCATAGGCGTAATAGGTGACGAGTGCAGTTTGGATATCTGTGGATTTTTTTACTTCGCGGAGAGCATATGAAAACTTAGCTAATTTTGATTTAATTTTATTTATATGAGATTTCCAATTTATATGGGTGTCTATATTTAAACCTAATAGGGTAAAGTTGCTAACTACTTCTAACTTTTGATCCTGGAACGCAAAATTTAGATTTAATGGTGCTTTTTGAGGCGGATGGAAAGTTATCAATTTGGTTTTGGAATAATTTATTTCTAAGTTATGTAGGTTCATCCAGGATTTTATATTGTTTAGGAGGGTTGCGAGTTGGTTATTTAAATTTATACTATTCCGGCATGACACTAGTAGGGAGATATCGTCCGCGAATAAAACGCAGGGACCGTGTGTATTTTTTGGTAAGTCATTAATATACAGCAGGAATAGTAGACATCCGATGACACTGCCCTGTGGGATGGACGCGTTGATAACTTCCTTGTCAGATCGTATACTTTGGATTTCTTTGGTGTTTTTATTAAAGAATTCAATTTCTACTGTGTGCTCTCGGTTTAATAAATAAGATGCGAACCATTCATGCGCTTTTCCTCTGACACCTATTCCATGTAGTTTATTTAATAAGATGTTATATTTAACTTTGTCGTAGGCTTTAGTCATATCTAGCAGTATACCTATTGCGTATTCCCTGTTGTTTAAAATATTAAGCGCTTCCTGTATGTATTTGTATACTGCTAGAGTAGTTGACCGACTTTTCCGAAAACCATTTTGAGCTTCATCAAATATTTTATATTTTTCACAGAAAGAGTAAACCCGTAAGCACATGGATTTTTCAAATATTTTTGAACCTGTTGGCAAGAGGGCTATAGGGCGGTAGTTATTAGGGTCTGTCTTTGAATTTTTTTTATGGATAGGTTTGATAATAGCTTGTTTCAAAATGTCGGGGAACGTTCCTTCTTCAAAGGATTGGTTTATCAAAAGGTAGAATGGAAGAGTCAGTACGTCTGCACACTGTTTGATTAGGAATGGTGGTAGTTCGTCAATGCCGTAGCTCTTTTTGTTTTTTAAATTGTTAATCAGATTGTATACTTCTTGAGGGTCTGCTGGTCGAAGGAACATGGTATTTTCGGTAGGTGTGATAACATTTGTACCGCGAGGTGTATCATTCCCTAAATGGCAGCTTCCCTGCCCGATAGACGCGAAAAAGCTATTAAAAGTGTTTGCTACTTGCGTGGGCTCAGAGATTGTAGTATTATTTATTTTTAACTGGATGTTGCACTTTTCATTTTTCCATTTTTTATTAGTACGCTCGTTTATTACACTCCACATAGTTTTCACTTTGTTGTTTGATTTTTTTATTTTATTTATATAATGTATTTTTTTAGCTGTATTAACTATTGTTTTTAGTATTTTTTCATATTTTTTGTAGTATTTGATAATAGTAGGATTTTTACTCTTTAATGTTAGAATTTTTAAAAGTCTTTTATTTTTGCGTGACAGTTTTATGCCTTTAGTTAGCCAGTATTTTTTATATTTGTTTTTAAGTTTAATTTTACGTACCGGTATGCATAGGTTAAGTGTATTTATTAAAGTATTGTTAAAAGCGTCATAGTTTTCGTTTATATTTTTATTTTTAAAAATAATATTGCTCCATTTTATTGATGTTAATTCAGTTTTGAATTGCTGAATATTGCTATCGTTATACAGTCTTTTTTTTACATACCATGTTTGTTTATTTATTTTAGGTATTTTCATATGTAGGACAGTTCCCATATGGTCTGAGAAACCAAATTCTTCTATACTAGTGTGCATGTTCCTGTTATCAAAATTAGTGAAAATTAAGTCTAGACATGTTGATGAGGTCTGGGTTGTACGTGTAGGTCTATTTATGTGTTGAGTATATTTAAATTCTAGCATAATGTCCAAGAATTGGCTTGTTTTGGAGTTTTTATCTAAAATGTTTATGTTGAAGTCGCCGCCTATAATTACGCTTAGTTTAGAATATTTATTATTTATGTAATTAAGTATTTGGTTAATTTGGTAATAAAATAATTCTTCCTCTCTTCTATTCCAGTACATAGCTATGATTAATATATTTTCTTTACATAATTCTACTGCGCATACTTCCAAAACATATTCAATCGACATATTAGAGATATCACATCTCGGGTCGCTTTCAATATGGTCGCGTAATAAAATACATACGCCACCGCCCGGTCGGTTAGCACGACAGAAAGATGCAACAATATTATATCCGTTAAAGTTTACAAGTTCTAATTTTTCTTGAATTTTTGTTGTGTGTGAACCAGGTTTCAATTATCATTAATTTATGTGAGAAATTGTGTGGATAAAACATGAGTGTTTGTGTTCGTCTGGGTGTTTCTTATGTATTATAAGTATGGATTTACAAAAAAAAAGTATATACGTATTATATCCATTGTCTAGTACCCATAGTACAAGCTCTGCTTAGTTTGGGACTAGATGGTGTTGTGTAAAAATGTCCCAAAATATTATATTATTATAATATAATTTTCTAAGGTTTTATATAGATAGATGTATTGTTGACTCACGGTAAGGTCAGTGACTTCATCAAGGATGACATGTGCGCCAATGTTGACAATGCTCAGCGCCAGTCCACCCACCACGGCCTCATGCAGCCGCACCGGCAGCGTCGCGTACGTCGCGTATGTGAACAGCGCGCACGCGCCCGCGCTGATACTCAGCGACCTGTGCATGCACATTGTTAATAAAAGTTTCTGAAATGCATTACAAAACCTAATCATTACGCTAATGTCTACCCATGAGACGATAAAAATAAAAGTTATAAAAAAGTCATGCCGCAACATTTATTATAAAATCACTCGCTGTCTAATACTTACAACAGATCATTTGACAGCAATAGCACTTATATTATAATATGGGTGGTATTTAATACTTTAACTGTAAATACCCTTTTTTCAATCAAAATATTCGAAATTAGCATCAAAAATACTGAATTGCACACTAAATTTGTTCATCAAATAAATCAATTGTTATTACTTATATACACTTTCTTGGTCTTCAGATTCGGTATTATTCAGATTTGGTTCTGGCGTTGTGTGGTCACAGTTCTAACCTAACCTAACCGATATCTGTATTTTGCTGCTCAATCAGTATTTTTGATGCGCGGTTTATTATATTCCTTATAATATTATAACTTATCACTAATGTGCATAAACATTTAGTCAAGTCAAGACTGATACAATTAAGCGCGTATCCCTGTATGAATCTAAGCAGTTGAAACTGAACGTATATAATTCAGATTCATTGGGCACCGAATATGAGGCATCAGTTGATTTGTTCACAGTGAACACACACGAAATTGGTCTTCCTATTGTTTATAAATGAAAATAAACTTTGATGAAAGTCTGTGAAATGAAATTTCAACATAGTTTGTTGTCATTACACATAGTTGTATTTTATATTTTTAACATAAGTACGTACGTGTAGACAGCAGACGGTCGGACGTCGGACGTCAGCGATCGTGTCTAACGTCTTTAAACACTTCTCATTAAATACGTTTGGTGGTTTATTCCTTTGCGGTTCCACTTAAGTTTTGCATGCTTATGGATCGTTAATTAGGTTCATGCTTCAACAACTGCAGTGAATATTGAATGAAAAGTAAATAAAAATATTGTGTTTTTAAAGGCAAGGCACAGTCGACAAAACGGTTCCACCTTCCGGCTCTCAGCCGCGCTGCATTACCCTGAATAGCCATTTTCCGGCGCTCGTAAACGTCTCTTTTCCCCCTTACACCCTTCACCCGCAGCCGTTAAAAATGAAAAAATAACACCTTTAACGACTGGCAAATTTGCCCGAATATTGGCCGAGTAATACACTATCCGATAACACCTAGCCGTAAAAAAGTTCACCGACAATAAAGGTGGCGATAAAACCACGTCATGACTCGCTTTGATCTAAACTCGGTACAAACACGTCTACCGCGCTGGTAAACTTCGTTTGAAACCGTTTTGCGAAGTTCGAAGTAACATTTGAAACGGTTTTGAAAATCTGGAATAAACAAATGGACCCTTGCTCTGCGGTTTGTTTGAGCTCCGAGTGGAGCGCCAAGTTTTAATTTCAATTTAGCGCGCGCATCCTTCAGCGAGTGCTGGTACCCACTCGCGAAGGAGTCAGTCGCGCGTCGCTCTACAACCGAATTGTGCTCGCTAGAATACTTGCGACTAGTAGCGCGTATTCACGTCATGTTCTTTAGTGACTTGAAAGCGTTAGCGTAAGTCAAGTACCAGTAAGTTGTACAGAAATCGTACTGGGAATAATAATAATTCTTATAAAAAGACAGCTCCCGCGCTACGACTGAACACCTGTGTTGCGTTATACTTATATACATACAAAGTACAGCAGCTATCTGTGGATCATCCGAATATATTTTTCAGATGAGATGAGGCTGAGACAGATGAGACTCCGGGCATCAGCGACACTTACCGCAAGCACGTTAGCTTATTACCATTCTATTGAATATTAAAACATGGGATGCTTACCGAAACACTGAGGTGCCGGCGAGGGCCAGTTCGATAAGCAGGAAGGTGACTAGCACCACGTAGGAGATGGTCAGGAGGTAGATTTCGTTCATAGCCGGGCGGCTCAGGCACGCCAGAAGGCCTGCAATAATAGGAACAGTTCAGCCGCTTACCAGGTCCAACTAGTAGTAGCTAAGTGCCTTACCCATTTTTCATAAACCCTATAAAAAAAAACAATGCAATAAGGAAGTGAAAATACTTAAAATGTATTTTTTCGCAAAACATGACTAATATTGCTAGACAACAAAGCCTAGTAACAGAAGGTCATATATTCTAGAAAATGCACAGTCTCCACTAATCAATAAGTAAAACGAGATCTCCAAGAAGATTAACTAGGCCAGGCTTAGATGAAGTCACTAACTGATATCAAGAAGGTGGCATAATTATAAACTTGCTTTGTTGAAACAATTTAAATTTAAAAATGTAGGGCTAGAAATCTAAGTGTTATTTTGGTCAATTTAATCAAACGTATCTAATTATTCAATTATTTCAAGCACTGACTCGCGGCTATACTTCACAAAGAATAAAATAGTAGGTACTGAATTTAATTTTTCTTTAGTCTATAATTGTTTACATATTAGACCAGAGTTGTAAGGTGCTTATATAGAGTTGTGATCAATGGTGATGGTGCATAGCGTGCTCATGCACGTAATCTCGGTTGAAATCACATTGAGTAAATTAATCGCAGCTGTCACATGATGCTTCTGTGTCTAGACAGATACTCTCAATCTTGCGGTCAAGGTAGTAATCCAAAATATTAAGTTAATCATGTAATTGGTTCTTTCTCCCTTTTGGAAACTAGAGAAGATTTAATTTGAAAGGACGCTATAGTCTTGAAACCCTTAGCTTTTTTGGTAATCTCATTATTGGTAATTTGTCACGGATATTGTAGACGTTTGTGTTTCAGAATTCTTCTTCAAAATACCCTCACTTACTGTTAGGGAAATTAAATTCTTAGATGTTTGATCGCTATTATCAGCCACTGCTGAACAATAGCATTCTCCATAAATGTTGACAAGGATTTGCTATATGCCGCCTGCATATAACGACGTAGATGTAGTTGTATGTAATACTCACAGGCGTACACTAAAGCAGCAATTCCGAGGATAATGATGTTGACGATATGTGCGACGCGTTGTTTCTCGTAGTATACGCGGCGCGCTTGTGTCGCGTCGATCGCCGACAGCTCGTCGTAGTAGTAGCTCGAGGATAGGCTGGTGGCGTTCACGTATGCCAGCCGATCGTAATGACTGGAAACGAGTACTACATCAGTAGGCGGTCCTTAAGGTCTCCTTTCAGTCACACGCTCGTTTCGTAAGAAAGTTGCTGTGAGACATTACGTATAATAAATTTCTTATTGTGCAAAAGCAACTTCTAAAAGAAGACTATGAACAGTTTGTGGAACTTGGGCAGTGTTACTGTTAAGGGTTTCACTTACTACTACTTTAAGATACCTTTTATTTAAATTTGATTAAGGTTAATAAAGAAACGGTATACGGTGTACATACGAGGACAAGGATGGGTACCTAGTACATATTTGTTGACAAATAGTTCGTAACTTGAACACGATATACATATCCAGGCAGTGTTGAAGTAACATCAAAAGCTATACAATCTGACCTCGTATAGATTATTTGTCAAGATTTTATAGTTTCTGAAGTAGAAAGAAGAAGTTAATAATTGTTACGGTTACAACTAAGTCTAACAGTACATAAATAAGTGAGCGATATGTTAAAGCTACGGCTAGCGACACACAATGACTATGTGGTATGGATGCTAACTTAGTGATGGATCACATAATAGAAAAATATTAGTATTTTTTATCAATAGAGCATAATAATATAAATATATTCGTTAATAATTTGCACCTTTATCAATAGTGTAAATTATGATTGTAATAAACTTAACACAATGTGAGATATGGAGCACAAAGGTTACGATATACCTAATGATTATTATAACAGTCACAGTTTTTACTTTCAATACAATAGGTACTTAGTGAGAATGATTCACCGTTTTAATAGAATAATGAAGTCAAAACCTAAGTAAATTCATTAAATTTAATTATACCTACCTCTAAGGCATTACAAGTGATGGGCGTAATAATACATAGCAAAAACTAATATGAAATATAAGAAGATGACGTACTTGAAGTTGTCCAAGTAGGTGGTGTTGAGCAGCGGCTCGTACTTGCTGAGGAAGTTCTGTGCGGTGAGGAGGGTGCGGATCTGTACCACCATCATCCCCACCGACACTGCCAGCAGCAGTCCAAGCAGATGCGTCATGTTCGTCTGGTTCATGCGTAGGAAATAACGCTGGTATAGCATTTCCACCTGGGGGTGAATAAAATACTCGTTAGTAGTCTGAAAAGAAGTAGTTGAAAGGGATCGGATCAAATTACCAGAGCCTTGTCACTTGAACAATCGAAGAACCAGTTACGGTGGTAATGCTAGGAAGTCTAGCTCAATGACTAAAGCAAACCTTGTAGACGGCAATCTATACATAAAGCTAAATGCCACGCACTCACTGATTAGCCACAACATTTCAGAAATGATATAGCCCACAAACTTAAATGGCATTTGAGGTAAAGATATCAGATTAGAAAGGATTTCGGGAATTTCCCACAGGATGGTGAATTCACTGTTATTATGACTGTTATATATTAAATGAATATAAATTAATTTTGATTTTTAAATGCAGTAAAGCATTGAAAAACATAATTTAAATGATAAGTATACGTGGAAGGTTTATTAATAAGCTTTTTAAATTTGAATGTTGTGGAGGTTCTTTTGGTTATCTATGAGATTCCCATTTATGTGAAAGACATTGATAGCATGAACGTAAACAATTAATGTTTTATTTAATTTAATATAATTTGTTTGTAACATATTTTAACTTAGAGCACTCCTCTCTATAAACTTTTTTCACCATGTCATATTCTACACTTGTCCGTGCGTGCAATATGACTAAAAAGGGGTACGACATTTTCTTTTTTAAGTGTTAATATGTAGATAATTAAAGAGAAAGATGAGTTTATACAATGTCTGGTATTTCAGTGACTCGTGTCTGTATCTCTAGTTTAAAGCGACGATAGAGAGCCATAGCAATAATGGTAGATACAAAAAAATAGTTTTTGTATAACCTGTCTACTTTTCTTGGTACTATACGAATGAACTTAGTAAGTTACTCTTGACCTAACCTAATCGATGTTATGTTCATAAATGAAAACATGACTCGTAATCAAGTCGTTGATTCATCTCCATCTCAACGGGTGTCCTCCTCTCAACTGCGTCTACTGGGAGGTACCTAATGAAGTGCGGTTGTTCCACTGCCCGGAGCCATGGCGGGTACTCGCAACTGTCATTACCACCCGTTTTCAACAAATGACTTCTCAAATTGTTTGGAACGTCGTTATGACGAGGGCTTTCGCAATTTTTGTTTATTTTCATTACTGGGTTTACGTAATGGCTTACAAAGTAAAAATCCATAGCCGATCTGTTTTAATTTGTTTCTTAAAAACATTGCTCCACACATTTATTTTACGGGGCTCGAATTCACAATCCTCTGCGCGGAAGCTGTTCGCCTGACTTCTCGGCCACTGCTTTAAACAAGACTTATACTATAGTTGTTCCAAGATAGTAAACATAGCAAGCGGATAACGAAATTAAACCTATGTACATATTAATGTCTTCATTAAATACAAAACGTAGTAATTAGTTAATTTTCTAGAAATATTAATAACAATAAGCAACATTCCAAGTGTTTCAACACATTGGTTGTCAAATTAACCAGTTTATAATTTGAACTCGTGTGACGACTCGCTCACAGCTTACGAGTAGTTCCAACTGTGGACATATCAATCTCGACGAGACAAACTAGGAGACTATTATTTTAATTAAATAATCGAGCAATAACTTTCAACAGCAATTCCAACTTTATTAAATGCAAGCCTCTCAGCGGAACATCTACAGAACTCCAAGAAATAATTAATTCAGTTTTTTCTAAGTGCTGCTTTTGCCTTCTTTAAAATTAATTAGTGCAACTAAAGGAGCTAAATGCAGAAAATGTTCCCCGCGCCTGGGTTTCTTGTAGGTAGGCAGAGTTTGTCCGCGCGTGACAGATGCAAGAAAATAATTGTAATTATAGCCTTTTGTTTATAAAGCCTCGAAGCTTTCTATGACGGTAAGGAATGTTGCGACGAGGGGAGAGTTAATGGAAAACAGAGTAAGTAACAATTTGTTTTTATTGTCAAGTATGTAATTTTATCTTTTGTTAGTATCACACTATTTGGCACTCGTCTACTCTCAGAAGGAGAAGGGTTAGGGTAAAGTCAATCCCATTAGATAGAATTTCCAAAAGAAATTTCACAGAATTATTGTGCCTTTGATTCGAACTCTAGAACTACGACTTGATATGCCTGCCGAGAACTAATAGTTTCTTAATAATATTTTAAGTTGAGCACCATTAAGACGGCAGCCTTAGCAATGTTTATAGATATATGTACTGTTCACGTCATCCTAATAAGGAAAACAGTTTTAAAATTCTCGTTTCCAGCGACTGAAAATGTACCCACTCGTATGTTAAACCATTCCGACGCATTGCAATTACATAATATCTTGACAAAAAATCAAAGAGGCTCTAAAAATTGGTCCTCATTGGCAGAGAAGCGACGATCTCGTACGAGCCGTTAGGGGACGCTCGGGACAGTGAGCCGACGATGTTTCCCAAAAAAGACTCCTGAGAGGCTTCAACTTAGAAATAATTTGAAAGACGCCCGACGGTCTGTTACCTATTACCATCTTGTTGAACATTTTTAATAAATAATTGGAGTGTAGTCGTTTTCATGGCTTTTTGGTCCTTCGAGACATTTTAAGGGACGTTATAAGCAAGTTGCGTTTGGAAAAATGTTTTGTTGTTTTGAAATTACAACGCTTATGGCTTTATTGATTTTACAATTTAAAATTAAACGTGGATTAAGATGGTAGCGTTGTCGCTAGATTGCCGCACTTTGACGAGGTTTGCTTCAAATCCCTCCGCAATTAAGTTGCTCCAGTTGAATTTATCTCAAGATGGTTGGAAACCTAATTGTTGTAAGAAGGCCATGTTTAACCACACGGTGACTACCTGGTTGAATGTGTCATGTGTGACTGCTGAGTGTGAAGTCCTGAGTATCAATTCCTAGGTATTATACAGTATTACACTAAGATAAATAAAACGTTATTATATAGTACCCATGTTTACAACAGTTACGTGGCAATTTCAGCATAGAGGTAAAATGAAAAATGCTTTTGAAGTAGAAATTTACATTTTGTATATACATAAATAATTTTACGTTATTTCTCTAAATACATTTTATATCATTATGTTTTCTATTTGTGTTCTCGTTTACGTTAAATTTAAAATATTTTTTTTTTCTATAATGTAAAAAAACATACATACTTGTTTTATGACGTCCTAACGTGTGCCCTTACTTAAATCATATCGAGTTATTTTTAACCTTTATCTACCATCCCCTTTAATACTACTATTAATCATGAACATCATGATTTTCAAATCATTCTTGCCGTAAATTCCTGCCATACACTACATAGTATAAAACAAAGTCGCTTTCTCTGTCCCTATATCCCTATGTATGCTTAAATCTTTAAAACTACGCAACGGATTTTGATGCGGTTTTTTTTAATAGATGTGATCGAAGAGGAAGGTTTATATGTATAATACATGTATTTTATTAGTACATTGCACCCGTGCGAAGCGGGGGCGGGTTGCTAGTAAGTAATATAATAACAATTCATCGGTACATGTATGTAACTATGGCGGCGCGGGCGCTACGTGGCCCCGGAGGCCGGGGCCTGCGCCTGTCACCCCCCCCTACCCGTGCCCGCGGGTACGTAGCGACGTGCTCACTAGTTGTGTCATGTTTCGTTATAGTTATTAGCAGGTTTTCGCATGGCCCTGGGCGTGCGAGGAGGTTGTGTTTATGCTTATATACCTACTAACATTATTGTGAATTATTTGTAACATAATTATGAAATATCTCAATCATTTTTTTGACGACGTCTGTGGTCTAGTGGTTCGTGTGCCGGACTGCTGATCATGGGGTCGTGGGTTCGATTCCCACAAGACACAAATATTTGTGTGGATAAAACATGAGTATTTGTGTTTGTCTGGGTGTTTCTTATGTATTATAAGTATGTATTTACAAAAAAAAAGTTTATAAGTATTATATCCATTGTCTAGTACCCATAGTACAGTCAGCGTCAAATAGTTAGTGACACTCAGGGTATTCAAATAAATAGACGCAACCAAAAAGTCAATAATATCGGTACAAACAAAGTTTCCATAATGTTGTCAACATTATAGTCGCTCAAAAGGTCGAGACGTTTAAAACGTCATATAGATAGGTTCAGTCAAACCGTCATAAATATGGTAACAGTCATCCCGCCAATGGTATCCAAGCATTCTAAGTGTTCAAAAATATGGAACACATTAGAAAAATAAACTTTACTGCTATACATTTTAAATATTATTTCTCACATCAATTAATTTGAAAACATTTATACACAAAAATGAAAGGAATAGAAACTACTGTTGTCCTTTTCATTTTAAGCATGACGTCATAGACATGTCTTTTGTTTTGTAAAGAATTTCGTGCATAGCCGTTTACGATACTTAGCAATATACAGCTGACTGAAAATAGATGTACCTAAACCTCATTGATAATGAGTATGACTATATATATTGATTTCTGACATTTACGCGAATATTATACATTGAAATAAAACTACTTTTTACGGATTTTATCGCGTATATTAATATTATTAATCCCGACGTTTCGGACCCTTTACAGCGTCCATGGTCACGGGTAGACTGAGGTGGAGGGCGTCTTGATGATATAATTACTGACAGCTACCCTACATTTTTAATTGTTACATGATCAATGACATTTATTACTAATTATTAATTAAAACTAGATGGAGCCGGCATTTCCTAGCTGACGACCTCTGAGAAGAAACGCCGAAACAAACTCAGAGAATCATGGTCTCTTTTAAAGTAACAATATTCAATGATCATGTTTTAGTTGTTAATTATTGGCAATCCGATTCACGCAGAACGAGCTCACAGTATCCTTTGGTCTTGCAGTTGTAGGCTTGGATCGACAAAATTGGCTACATCTTGAAGCGTGCTTCAATTAAAACATACTTCAAGCCGCTGAAGAAGATCAGTCAGTTCTTACCATCTGTCAAGTGCCACATACCTCTACAAGATGCGGGCGTATACAAGCTTGATTGTGATTGCGGTCTCTCATATATAGGCCAAACTAAAAGAAGCATAGGGACCCGCGTAAAAGAACACATCGCCGATGTCAAACACCGCCGTTCCAAGAAGTCAGCAGTTTGTGAACATACTCTTGACAAGGCCCAGCATTATATCAGATTTGATAAACCACAAATACTTGCGAAAGAAAGTCGATACCTACCCAGGATGATTCGTGAGGCTATTGAAATTAAAAAACATCCAAATTTCAATAGAGAAGATGGCTGGGTCTTACCACCTGCTTGGAATCCCGTTATAGATTCTATTAAACCAAAATCCAGGCCTACAACTGCAAGACCAAAGGATACTGTGAGCTCGTTCTGCGTGAATCGGATTGCCAATAATTAACAACTAAAACATGATCATTGAATATTGTTACTTTAAAAGAGACCATGATTCTCTGAGTTTGTTTCGGCGTTTCTTCTCAGAGGTCGTCAGCTAGGAAATGCCGGCTCCATCTAGTTTTAATTAATAATTAGTAATAAATGTCATTGATCATGTAACAATTAAAAATGTTGGGTAGCTGTCAGTAATTATATCATCAAGACGCCCTCCACCTCAGTCTACCCGTGACCATGGACGCTGTAAAGGGTCCGAAACGTCGGGATTAATAATATTAATATACGCGATAAAATCCGTAAAAAGTAGTTTTATGACTATATATGTCATAGAGCAAGAGTGCATAATTAAAAATATATGATTCAATATAGTTTTATTTGATTTTAACAATGAACGTCGACAAAACTAGACTCGATAGTGCTTGCAAAAAAGAGGTGCAAAGTTTTCAACCTTATTGACAATTATTCAAAAACTGCTATTTTAAACATGAACAAGGTAATAGAGTGGATGAATAACTAAAAATAAGCAACAAAATAATGTCAATAAGGTCGATAATCGCTTGCATCTTTTCAATTTTCTCTAGTTTTCGACTGCTTACCATCAGGCGGGCTGTGTGCTTGTTTATACATATTTATATGTGCGAATATGCAGAAATGAGAATCTAGAGAGATGAGAATAATTCGATAGGTAACTACACGTAACATCTAAAACGATAGGTACATAAGGATATTCCCAGTTCATTTGAAATATCTGTTACGGAGACATCTTCCTCCCTCAAATATATATAATTCGATGTTTTGTGGTGTCACTAATGCGTAGCCATATTTCTAGCTTGCTTTAGTTTTGCACTTGACATTGATATTACTGATAGATAAATAGAATGACATGCAAATAACACTAGATTGCCTAAAGAGGTTTTCATCTTTGGGAAACCGTTTATTTCTATAACATGCTGGTTTATTTTTCTAATGTGTTCCATATTTTTGAACACTTAGAATGCTTGGATACCATTGGCGGGATGACTGTTATCATATTTATGACGGTTTGACTGAACCTATCTTTATGACGTTTTAAACGTCTCGACCTTTTGAGCGACTATAATGTTGACAACAATATGGAAACTTTGTTTGTACCGATATTATTGACTTTTTGGTTGCGTCTATTTATTTGAATACCCTGAGTGTCACTAATTATTTGACGCTGACTGTACAAGCTCTGCTTAGTTTGGGACTAGATGGTGTTGTGTAAAATGTCCCAAAAATATTTATTAATTTATTATTTTTGGTGTATCTTTTAATAAACAGTCGTATTTAATCGATGTATTCTGGGTATATAAGTTGTTAAGCATTTTGCATTCTTTGATCTTAAGCAAAACATGTACGTTCTCATCCATTTCTGTTAATTGGTAGGAAAACCATTGTATACCATGTTTTATGCAAATTAAATATATTGAATAGCCCCAGAGTATTCCTAGAAAAACAACTTCCAAAGTTTTTAACGGTTGGTCTTAACGGAAAAACATAAATCTTAAATTTTCCACGAATACTTAGATAACATGTGGTTATTTTGTTCTTCAAATCGAGGTGCTACGACAATTAGTAAAAAATAAAATATTATATAACTTTCAAGAGAGTTGGTTAAGCTTCTCAATTAGGCAGCAACCGGAGGACTACTCGTAGATATGACATAATCTACGAGTAGTCTACATTGTAGACTACATTTTAGTCTCTCTCATATCCCATAAAATCGCTGTTTGTCTGAGAGGCGTATCAAAGTAACTTTACGTTAACAAGGCTGTTAAGGCTGATTACGTACAAAATTGTCAAGTAGTAAACTAAATTATAAATTATTTTTTAGTTACATGTAAACAATAAGTTTAGTAATTTTTTTTTTTTTTTTATGTGATAGGGTGGGCAAACGAGCAGACGGATCGCCTGATGGTAAGCGATTACCGCCGCCCATGGACACCCGCAACACCAAAGGAGTTTCAGGTGCGTTGCCGCCCTTTTAAGGGGTTTGGGCCTCCGGTATCCTCACCCACTCGACGAAACACAACGAAAACGTTATTTCACGCCGGTTTTCTGTGAGGCCGTGGTATCAAGTCCGGTCGAGCCGGCCCATTCGTGCCGAAGCATGGCTCTCCCACGGTAGTAATGCAGCATCAACCCATATACTGTCCCACTGGGCACCGGTCTCCTCTCAAATTGAGAGGGATTAGTCCATAGTCCACCATGCTAGCCTAGTGCACTTGTCAGGCTTCATTTTCATTTTTACAAAACACTTTATAACATCTTTGATAATTGTACGCCTAACAAAATAAGCGACCAAAAAACAGAAGCACATTACACCCCGTGTGGTTTAACTAAGGATTTATAATACAAGACGTCCAGCGTAAAACTAAACTTTACACACCGTCGAGAAAAATATCTACGGCATGGGTTTCCGCATGGGTTTCCTCACGAGTTTTCCTTAACCGTTTTAAGCGAGTGATAATTAATATGTAAATACAGGTACAGGTCTAAATGAATGCGACTTGACTTGGCAGATCAATGGTCATATGTCTAGGTTTTCAGTGTTTTGTCTAGGCTATCACTGCCTTCTAGTTTAATAATAAACAGGTAGTATGTACTCATTTCTATTTTTCGGTTAAGTTAGTGGGCGTGGCTAATCACTTGACATGAATAAGTTAAGTTAACGCACAAATTAGGCGGAGCGGAGATTTTAGTTTCTTTATCATGAGAAGATAAACCAGATCAACATCTTGCTCTGCGCTCATGAAACAAAGTTGCACTAGCGCTATATTGATCTGCTTACCCAACTTGTCACTTACAGTTTTTTAAGTATTGGTATTTCCTTTATTATCTATTCTTTAACTTCATCCAGATCCCAATATCTTGAGTGAACTAAAGCGCTTAACAAGTAGCTACGTGTGTTCTTACTAAAAATAAATCACTTAAAGTTTAGTTATTACTTGACAACCAAGTTCCATAAAAAATATCGTTCGGACCCCCATGCGGGACACTAGCGATAACAGCCGCAGTGGTGCCAATTCGACGTGGCTTCGCGTCCAATCCTGTTCAGGTGTTCATCGAAGCTGCCATGGCCGGTGAATACCTATGAAAGCCGGTACGCGCTGCATTCAAGTGTAGGCAGGCCTTGACGACCTACTTGTGCGCAAACTGTTGACCTGATAGCCACCCACGCCATTGCTCGAGGGCGTGTCACTCTTGCCGCCTCAACCTTTCGAACACTCTGGGAGGCGTTCTCTCATCACTGTGGATGGCTCGGATTCGGTCATAGAGCCATGTATCCATTTCCGCCAGAATGTAACATGGTTGTACCTACTCCCTCGATATTAATTACGATTGGCAGTTCGACCAAGCTCATGCGGTAAGCTCGAGTTAATACCCATTTGTATACTTCCATATCATTAACATGTTGTTTGCAATTTCCTGACAAAAACCGCGACACTGTTGATCGTCACTGTTAATCGACAGGATAATTAAACGGTCGCCAATCGAAAACACTCGACCAACAAAGAGATGTAAGCCGCGAACGCGCGGCCGCGAGCCGTCGCTCCCGCGCGCCGTGCACCCGCCCGTAATCTCATTAAAACGATTTATTAAACTCCTACCTAATGATTTATAAAATTATATATACAACTTATTATATTTATTAATAATTAATTATGACTCACTTAAACGGTGAAGGAAAACATCGTGAGGAAACCTGTATGCTTTAGAGATTTTCTCGACGGCGTGTAAAGTCTGGCAACCCATACAAGGCCAGCGTGGTGGACTATAGTCTGATCCCACTCAGTCTGAGAGGAGACCAGTGCCCAGCAGTAGGTCAGTATATGGGTTAATGATGATAAACGACTATTGAAACAGCTCCATAAAATAACATTAATTTAACTTTCAATTCAAAACCGTGAGTAGCTTTTCCATTTAAAGATATGATTTCAATGAAAATTCTCTTTACTTCAAACGTCAATGTAATGTAAAGCCTTCACTGCATCGCTAAAAAGCTTAGACAGAGAGGTGCGGCGTTGCTGCAATAACTCGCATAATTCACATTCCAGATATTATTGAGAAAGTTTCTTTGAAGTGGTATTATTTCAGATTTTGGATTATTTGTATCAGAAATAGAGTAAAAATCATGTTTCATAGATGAAGTAGAAACGAAACTTGATTTTTACTAGAATATTGCGCGCCCGGAGGAGTGTGAAGATTTTTCATATTAGAAGGAGTGTAGAAAGCTAAAATTTATGTTATTATGATCGTAATATTTATTTATGTTACAATACACAAGTTCATACTGTCAATCTCAAATTCATAGTACTTAAATTGTGTCAATTGCTTTTTAAATATTGCTGATCCGAGCTAAGCCTTATTTTTACAAGCTTTTATTTAACTTGCAATGTGCTCGTATGTTTGGGTCGAGAATTATGCAACTCAAATTTGAAGCAGATATCTTCAACCGATTGAGCCGGAATTTTGTATACATGTGTACTTTGAATAAGAATTTAAGGTTAGATGCATGGCGTCATTCTAAATCTAACATGGCGGAACACCCAAGATGGCGGACTAGTTATTTATAATGCACTGTTTAAAATATCCAGTTTAGTAAGTTAAAGTTTAAGGTAAGTATCAATGAAATATTAAATTGATAATATATCTTTAAATGTTTAAGTATACCCTATACCAATCAAACGTGAAAACTTAGTAGGTAAACAAACCATCACTCAACATAAAATCGTCGATCTCATACTTATTTCGTTTTCACTGCATTATATTCTGAAATCCAAATCTTCAAAAATACTGTCGCTTACATATTACACTCAATTATCGAGATCATCATCTTCGTCGGTCGTTGAAGTATCGCCCACGTCAATAATAAAATATCAATAAAAAAACAAGTTAAACAATTTTTAACCAACGACGAGGGGAGGGAGTTATAATTAATACGCCATAAACCTAGGTACCGTTATTCCTTTTTAAACCAACTCACAATATTTGAAAGCATAACAATAGTAAAATTCTAAGTAAAACAGCTATACTAATATTATAGTTTTATAACACATAGGTCGATATCAATGCAAAGAAACCAATACCTCTTCATCAAATTTATTCCATTGAATGAAAAGTCCATTCACTTATTCGTTCATATTTGTTATAAATATCCAATAGCCACATCAATAAAACTATTTCAGGTTCTTGACGTTTATTTGTTTACAAAGTTTTCACGTTTGATTGGAATAGGGTACCTAAATGTATTTCATTTGTACAATATTAGGGGTTGTGTATATTGTTACTTTTAGTATCTATTATATTTTTATATACGCTAGACTAACTAATTGTCGCCTCACCGTTTCTTTTAAATCCTTCGAAAGGTTGTCTGTAAGAGATCGCTTTTAGCGATAACACCGCCCATTGTACCACTCTATCATTTACAAACATGTACTTGGCATTTGTTTATGGGTACAATAAAGAATATTCTATTCTAATGACGTTATAAGTTGATAAAAGGTTTAAGTTTTACGTATAATAAAAAGACGGTGGTGAATCAGTGTACTTTCTATTGTGAACCCTATCGATATATTGGCGGTGATCGCGCGCTGTGGAAACAGAGCAGACCGTACCGTTTGATGTTTATCTGTTTTTGTTGAGGACGTGACTGAACTGTGTGTAAAACAAATATGCACCTTACACACATTTTATACTTTATATTTTGGCACTTTCGGTACAAAACAATACCCATACTTGTATAGACAGTATTCAAATGATTAAAATGGTAAAAAGTCGACCATTAGGTTATAATAAAGTGAAATCAAAAGGATTTGTGATTGATTGTGTTCCGAGATATATTAAGTGTTAATGGTCAAGATCGAGATTAACAAGACAGGCTGAGAAAGACGTTCATGAGCAGTGTCCGTGCTGTTTTGTTTTGTATAATTTGCACCAAGCCAAGCCAGAGAACCTTGCCAACAACATCATGTCGGATAGTACGATTAGCGACTCCTACAAACTTTCTCTTGTCCACAATTCGATTTACCTATGTTACAGTACGATACAATATAGTAGTTTAACAATCGTGGATAATTAAAGCTAAGCTAGATTCTCGATCCGAGATAAACTTCCTAACTTAGTGCTATACAACCTGTAATTGTACGGCATGTTTCGTTTACTCACAATGCTGTGGGAGTGGCAAAGTTCCGGGTGAACAGTATTTGAAATTCGTATCATCGACATGAAGAAGAAGAAGTGATATATTCACTTCAAACTTATGGTTGCAGTACAAAACGGACTATTGATAACTATTGTCGTTGAGAATCCGCTGCAACCGCTCCTTACATGCTCACCGTAATATTGCAACAACTGTGGCGGATTCTCGCGGACTAATGTCGTTGTCTGTTGAAGCTCTTACTTTCGTGGGTAGGCAGGCCCTCGAGTACGACACTGCAAAGGCCCGGACATTCCCGATCACGCCCGACGCGAGGCTCCAATGTTTACGTAAAAAGAATTTCCCGTTGTTTCGAGATTGCTCTCAGCATTAATGCTAAATGTCGCCCTTCTTTTATTACAATTATAAACAATAAAATGTCACTCATTTTATTGTTTAGAATTGTGATTCTTTTGTCAACGCTTCAAGCTACTTTTTAGACATGGACGAATAAAAAAAATTAACACAGGCGGCGCTTGATCAGTGTGCGGGTGTGAAGAACCAACAGATATTATTTAATAGCTCCGCGGAACGTGAATCATTTAGTGGTCCACGTTAATGTTTCCCTGCGCAAATATGAAAAGTATCAGCTTACGTGTGTTGTAATTAAACACAAATATAAAGTATCGTTATGAGGCATCGCTCGGGCCGGGTAGGGCGACCACGTAGTTAAACAGTGCCGGATAATAGTGACTCCCTAACGGGACAGGAGGCTATCCTTAAATGTAATCAATAGAGCTTGTAGTCACTATTCAGTGTTCATCATTATGTGAGCTCTTTACTTCATGCTTTAAAATGATATATATTTGCACCGGCTGCATCATGTTACGTTGACAAAGAAAAGGAAGAACCGATATGTTTCCCCTGCCTCCACGATGTTTCTGAATGCCATGGACGAGTGAAAATACGTCAGTATCGGTGAGGGGAAGCGGCGCGCGGCGCTGTCGGGTGCGATTGAACCGTCATTAAAACTTGGCTCCAAACTCAAATATAATGAGCAAGAAGTTGAGCGCTACTTGGCGTATTGAATTAATACGAGTTTGATTATTTTTTATTTAAATAACCCGCCTTTTATGTTGCCCTACTTTTGTGATAGGGTTATAAGTTATGAGAGGACAGTTAAGAGGTTTTGACTGAACTATAATATTTATAGCTGTGACTCGTCCGTTTTGTTACCGTCACATGGGCGAAAAAAAAATATTCACTGTTCATTACTTTTTGTTATAGTTCTTGCAGTACCTTGCAATAAGCTTGGCTCTATATGAGATCTGATAACTTTTTGACTCGTCGATGTTGCCAACAACATGAAAATGTTTTTGTTAAGATAGACGATTTATACAATGTGTACTCTCTTGCCTTGTTAGTCTAGCGGTCGGAAGCGCGACTGCTACATTAATAATAATAAACCTTTTTTTATATTCTTAAATATTTTACTATCTTTTTATATTATTAATTGTTAAATATTTAAAAATATAATTCATAAGAAAAAGGATGAATAAAGGGAATAATAATAATATAATTTAACCTTTAATAACCTCTTATTTGCTATATTTTCATTAAAATTTTATTTTTATTTTATTCATATATTCAGTTTATACGAATATCTAGTTGTTGTAAGATTTATAAAAAATATACATACGTTTTATTATTAATATATTAAGTAAACTAGAATTCAATTAAAACAATTGAAACAACATAAACTTCAAGCCGGTATTTCTATTTAAAACCTTAATTTATTTAATTATGATAAGTGTCGGGTTAGTGCTCTCAATTGAGTTAGTAAATAGTCTTAATTAATTACGTATCTCGCGACCATTTCTCTGGATGACTCGTATATTTAATTATTTTGAAGTCTCCACAATATTTGAAGTATAATTAAGAAGAGTTTAAGAAGCCCGTCTTTTAATTGCTTTGTAACAACAAACTTGAGTTAAGCTATCATTAATTTTTTCAAGGAACACGACAGACAATGTTCAGCTAAGAACTGTAAGCTATGGGGATGGCTTCTGTCATTCATCAACGTTGTAACTGTGGGCGCCTAATTTGCATCATTAACCCCCCAAACAGACTCATCAGTTACGCGATTTAATTAACTTGTGAGCACACCGAGTGCATTCGAATGTCCTGACTTCTGTGTACTTTGTAGCGACAGTTGTGGTCGCGGGTCGTTGCGCTGCCGTCAACCAAACAAAACGCTGGCCGCATTAAACGCAAATTGACGCACTGTTTCAATGTTGATGCGTAGGTATCTGATCAGGTATACATAACACCGTACTTTGATGGATTTCAGATTATTTAAAAAACAATGTAAATTGATGCTTACATAATGTAATATAATATAACCCAATATGTTCGGGAATTCAATAAAATACATAAGATCACCATAGTATGCGTGACTCTGATTGACATTAGAAATGTGTGTGAATATAAAAGGAATGTAAGATATTTCTTAAGAGCCCGGGTATGAGCAGATTTCAGTGGTTTATAAAGCTCATGACCGCGCCACGACACGTTTTGTGACGCGGCCGAGTCTGCTACAAATCCCTGCCTGCCCGAGTTATGCGGTAAACCCTCCACTGTTGACTGGGCACAGCTCACTAAAGTGTGTTCTACGTTATCTAACGTAGAACACACTTTAGTGTCGTACATACACGGAAAAAGATGATATTGTACACATTACATAAATATATTTGTACCTTATCTTATATAAATAAATCTAATCGTACTGGACCCGTAGATAAATGTCCATCCCATTCATTTCTATTGTTTTTATGACTTGTTCGCACTAAAGAATACTACTTCTATGAGGGACTAGTTGTGATGCTACAGTGACGATCTAGTTATAAGGATTTTGGGACTGTATAAGCGTGGGTAAGAAGATGCGTTGACAAAACGTGGGAGTGATGGAAATTGAACAGGCGTATGATCACTGTCACAAGGCTGGTGGAGTTTATATTAAGAACTTCTATCAAATTGTAGGTAATTTTTTTTCGTGTGAATTATCGTCATGGATTTTCTACTGCCTAGACAAGTGGCCAGACATGTTGTTGCTTCTGAGCTGGAACAAATTTAACGACTCGTGATATTAAAAAAATTGCGCG
Organism: Acronicta alni; assembly: GCA_964056405.1. Lineage (NCBI taxonomy): Eukaryota > Metazoa > Arthropoda > Insecta > Lepidoptera > Noctuidae > Acronicta > Acronicta alni. The sequence continues at coordinate 25,508,270 of OZ043913.1, read as the reverse complement.
TCACTCAGACATTACAAGGGGACAATGAAATATCAACCTTACCTACATACAAAATTATTATTATTATTACCTGATAGTGTTATCTTAACTGATTTGAATTGGAATTAGTAGAGACAGGGGGTTGCAATACCGATTAGATAAACTTAATTCTCTGATTTACATTCAATTTGTCAAGTAATCATGAATGAATTATAATCTTGATTCTTAGTCAAGTTTCAAAAACCAATTTTAACTTTTAACGGTTCTCAAGCGGGAGAGTAAAGGCGGTATTGTCAAATTTGTCTTAACAGTTTCAGCGCTGTTAACAAATACAGCTATGCTTTAATCTTTAAAGGAAACTGCGTATTATTACGGATTTCTTCCCATAATTATGATAAGGGTAGGCAGAAACTACAGAACGCTATTTACTAGCAGTCGTGTAGACTTCCTTTCTTTGCAAGTACAATAAAATGATCTCTAATTACTCCATTTACCTACATAATATTTTCGTAAAAACATGACGAGACTATCAAACGACATCGACCAATCACCAAACAACATAATCTATACAAATCAGTCACGATATTCTTCAACTTGTTGTTATATTTTATTATCACGTTGAGTAAAAAGCTTCTGAGAAAGTGTATTTAATTTTCTTTTTCATTTCTTATTATTGCGCAGCAAAAGCAGGTATGAATTTTAAGTATACTTACTTACGTTTGCCTTTCGTTGAGGTAAGCAAAAATTATTCAGTTTATTTACTTTAGTATGTTTTCATTTAATTTTGAAGCAAAAAATAGCATCTGGTAATTTAGGAGGTATTTTATTCCTGGTTTATTTTCCACGAGGTTTATCCAACCTTGATATACATTCGTGTACGCGCATGTGCAGTGTCAAACTACTATCGAGTTTAAGCTGATGATGATGCTCACTATTTGAGTGATAAGCATATCATTAAGCTATGCAGTGTAAATGTCACCGTAAAATTTAAAATAACGTATAATATATCTCGCGAGATTGTAAACTGTCGATTGTGAATCGTAACATACTGCTCACAATTTAAAGTATTATTTTTCGGTAAATTACAATATATCGAAGTTAAACCGTCAAATTGTGAAATAACATGCGCGAAAAGCACCTCCCGTGCTGATTGGTTGAACGTCATGTGTCCTGCGCCGCCATATTTGGTTGTCAATATGTTGGTGGAACCCAATGTGCTTAAAAAAGTGATTATAAATTTATTTCGTGTTGAAAAGACTCAAAGCTTTAGAATTATTATTAATATCTGTGATTGATCAAAGAACTGCACTTTACTACAATTACCTAACGTAACGTATCGAAATAATACTTAGCTAAAGATACACAGCGGAACACATGACGTTCAACCAATCGCATAGTGTGATCATTCTCAATTTGACGGTTTCACGTGGATTTTTTATGAATAACTTAAGAAATGTAAGCAGTATGATACAGTTTACAAACTCGCGAGATAGATTATGAACTAACGTTGTTCAAAATCATACTGTGACACACATGAGGCTGATCACTAGCTGACGTTAAATTACTTTTTTTTTTTTTATGTGATAGGGTGGGCAAACGAGCAGACGGATCACCTGATGGTAAGCGATTACCGCCGCCCATGGACACCCGCAACACCAGAGGAGTTTCAGGTGCGTTGCCGCCCTTTTAAGGGGTTTGGGCGTCCGGTATCCTCACTCACTCGACGAAACACAACGAAAACGTTATTTCACGCCGGTTTTCTGTGAGGCCGTGGTATCAAGTCCGGTCGAGCCGGCCCATTCGTGCCGAAGCATGGCTCTCCCACGGTAAACGGTCCCATTTGTAATGATTGTCATAGATTCACTAAATGTTTACAAATCCATTTTGACAGAATATTACACATGATTGCTTCGATTCATACCAGTTATTTTTGTTGTAGGTAATTAATTAAACCCTGCGGAATGTAAATGATGTATGTGTAAGCAGCCGAGTGTACAGACCCACCTCACCAGTGATGTATCAGTAAGTGATACATAATCGATGATGAATCACAGTGATGTCATGTACCTGCATCCGTTTGTAGGTTCTGAACACAAGTGTTGTGACTTGTGTTGTCCGACTAACATCCGCTGCTATTTGGAGAATACGTTAACATCCATTCCATTCCATCATTCCATCCATTAATTATTCAATCTAATTGCTTTTCGTTACCCAAATGCCCGTACAATCAGATCAATACGTACGACTATTGGCCAGAATTCTATGTATACTTAATATACGTACTTTAACACGTAGGTAGGCTATACAGAATACGAAGCCTTTGAATTTACTGTTAAACTATTCGTAGTAATAGGTGTAACCGTAACTTTCTTAACTATACTATCAATTTTATGATGTATCACAATAATATTTACATGTTCGTAACTAATTTATCTATTAATACATGGATATAATTATTACAGCTCTAAAAGAAATTATAAAAATAAACTAGTCTATCTTCAAGTTCACTATGACAACCATTGACAGATTCGATATAATTTTAATCACTTAGGATATTTGTAATTAAAACAGTCACGAATTATTCTGTAATCATTCATTACCTCACAAGTCTGCAACAGAAAGTACCCAAGTAACACAAATGTCGGCCATCTTGCGCCTGTGTACTCAATTTGTACGTCCATTTACTGGGGATTAGTAAATGTCATAAACTGTCGTAAAGCTGTTGCTTTTCCTTGACAAAATTAAAAAAGCCTGAAACGCTCTGTCGCCTCTGATTTTTATTTTTATTTTATTCTTAAAGTGGAAAAAATACTGACTTACTTATTTTGATAGCACATAATTTGGAGTGATATATTTTTAATGAATAAGACTAAAGTTAATAAAGTAATGAGGAGGTCTATTGCTTTGTGTTTATAACTCTGATGTAATCAGGTTTAAGTTCAAAAGTTTGGAAAAAACTTTGTCAGAACCATTTATTCTAGATTCCAAATAAAATACTTCACAAGGACTCGGCGGCTAGGTGATACCTGTTACTTTCCAAATCTCAACACTAAGAGAGCAAGTTAAATCCAACCCCATTGTCTTCCTATATTACTTGAAATCCGTGGATTTTCCAAACAAAATGAAAAACATTCTTTGGCATTTCGGGATCAAGATGTCAGGACACCACGCGTGCTCCTGCGAAATTCATCCTCCTTACTTTGGCAGGGTTGTAAACTTCACCGGTGTGTGCAGTGTTAAAACCTTGTCAAAGATTTGAGGCGCGATATGATGAAACTAGTTTGTTCTAGAGGAGCTGAACTGAGCAAGTTTGTCGTGTAATCCCATTTGCTTTTAGAATTTAGTTTTATGAATGTTCGACGACTTGTGGAGTTTAGTTTGTTTTAACTGATAGTGAACCGGAGTTAGTTCTGCATGTCATGCAGTATATTATACTCTTATGTAAATCTCTCTCTTGGAATCTTTCTCTAAGTAAAACGGTGCCGGCTTTCAGTCTATTCAGAGGCGGCTAAATAGCGAAGTGAGGAAATAATGAATTTGAATTTTATTTAAACCAAATAACTGGGTTATATTAAATTATATGTTTTGACATATAATATAACACGATAAAATCTGTAAAAAGTAGTTTTATTTCAATGTATAATATTCGCGTAAATGTCAGTCAGAAATCAATGTATACATAATATAGTTTTATCTAACTAAAAAATATTTTTATATTTCTAATACATTACTGGCGCATATGTTGGTAAAGATATTTTCGGATCCTGGACAGTTTAAAGTTACTCTTGGATTATTCCGTCGCAACAATAGTGGGTACTACACAAGGTATAAAAGTCTTAAAACTATCAATAAGCCACGTTGAACCCATTCAATACGACTCGACGGGACGATGCACAAAGAGATGGTACTCGTGCAGAAATCAAATATGAAACCTCCATTGTGTCTGTAGAAAGATCTCTAGAAACTACTAGCTTCACAATACTGCACACATAGTTGTTGCAGCTCGCTTTGGCAAATAATAATGAAAAGTACTGGTTCTAGCTAAGGGCCTTCTAAGGACTTCTAAGCCCCTTCCTTTATCCCCAACACACATACCAGCTGTAACTGCGGTGTTCACTCCAGTATTATCATGAACTTTCTCTTGAAAATGTTAGACTGGAACAACTTGAGCCCTACAATCTGTAATAACTATGTAACGCGCGATTGTCACTTGTTGCAGTTTTAAGTGTAGTGTACGCGACAAGTCCGATTAAATGCCGTGTGCGGTAGGGTTGCGTCACAGGTTTAACAGTGGTGGCAAAGGTGTTGGACAGTGTGCTTGATTCTGAACTTGAAAAGCACTTAGATATACACGACGCGCAGTTCGGTTTTCGACCAGGACTTTCTACTGAAAGCGCCATATTAAGTCTCAAGCACACTGTTCAATATTATACAACGAGAAGTACACCTGTGTATGCATGCTTTCTCGACTTGTCAAGGGCGTTTGACCTTGTGTCATATGACGTGCTGTGGGAAAAGTTCAAGAAAACAGGTGTGCATACACAGGTTCAAAGGCTGTTCCATTTCTGGTATGCTAACCAAACAAACAGCGTTAGGTGGGCTAATACCTTCTCCGACACGTTCAGGCTGGAGTGTGGGGTGAGACAGGGTGGTTTGAGTTCTGCCAAACTATTCAGCTTGTACGTGAATGAGTTTATGGTTGAACTCAGCAGCACCAGAATCGGGTGTTCGGTTGATAATGTTTGCATGAACAATCTCAGTTACGCTGATGATATGGTGTTGCTGAGTCCAACCATGGGTGCACTGAGGAGACTTTTAGCCATTTGTGAGACGTATGCCCGAAGCCATGGGCTATTGTATAATTCATTGAAAAGTGAGTACTTGGTCTTTAAGGCCCGCGGTAAGTGTCCGACAAGTGTGCCCTCAATAAAATTAAACGGTGTTGAGCTGAAGAGGGTTCACCAGTTTAAATATCTTGGACATTATGTTGCTGAGGATCTGGTTGACCAAGTAGATATTGAGAGGGAGCGAAGGGCGTTGGCGATTAGGAGTAACATTGGTGGCCCGCAGGTTTGCCCGGTGTAGTAATGAAGTTAAAATCACATTATTCAAAGCATATTGTCAAACATTCTACACGAGCAGCCTGTGGGTCAGTTATACTCAGAGATGTCTCAATGCGCTCCGCGTCCAATACAATAATGGCTCTTTAGGATGCTTTTGGGACTGCCTCGTTTCTGCAGCGCATCGAGCACGTTTACGGACGCAAGAGTGGATGGCTTCCACGCCATCATCCGTAAGCGTGTCGCGTCGCTATTGAATAGACTGAGGGGCAGTACTAATGGTATCCTAAAGGTCATTGCGGATAAGTACGACTCCCTGATAATGAAGGAATTCATTCGAGTCCTTGTCAAGTAATTTTCTGTAAAAACATATAACATAGACTACCACTAGATAAACCTATCATACTAACATAGACTAAGTAAAATTGTTACTAACAAAAGATGGACCTTGTCTGAATAAATAAATATATTATTATTATTTCCTTTATTAATCTATTTTCTTATAAATTATATTTTTAAATATTTTTATAAAATAAATTAAAGACAAAAACATTTAAAAATATAAAAAATAGAGGCCCACCGGTATCGGGAACAGGGTCCAAGCTACCGGCGGTCAGGGCTCCAGAGAGAGGAACCTCCTAACAATACGGGCCGTGTCCAGCAGTACTGCTTTCTGGATCAGGCCCTTGACCCAGCCGCCTAACGAGAGCCTCCTGAGGTGTTGGTCGAGGCTCGTGGCTATTAAGCCATTGGCTGACACGACTATCGGTACAATGATCGCTGTGTCCACATCCCACATGTCGACAACCTCGCGAGCCAAGTCAAGATACTTGATTTGCTTATCTTTCTCGGCTTTCACGAGGTTCCCGTCATGCGGGACGGTAATGTCAACAATCATTGCACGCCTCTCGATTCGGTCCACCACCACAATATCAGGCTTATTGGCTACATTAGTCCTGTCAGTGATGATGGACCGATCCCAGTACAATGTGATATTGCCAATTTCGAGAACTGTGTCGGGCACATACCTGTATAATGGTACCTCCGATGTCACAAGAGTGTATTTCAGAGCAAGTTGCTGATGGATAATTCTGGCTACAAGGTTGTGCCTATGCAAGTACTCTTCGTTAGCTAGACGAGAACAACCAGAGATAATGTGGTGGATCGATTCACCCGGGCGGTGACATGCCCGACAGATGTCAACCGCGCCATCCTTCACAATAAATCTCCGGTAGTTATTCGTCATGATAACTTCGTCCATAATTGCACAGACAAAACCTTCGGTTTCCCCAAAGAGGTCACCGAAACGCAGCCAGGCTACGGACGCTGCTTGATCTACATCGGGCCCATGTAGGGCCCGGAAAAAGCGTCCGTGGAGCTCCTTACTCTGCCATACCTTCCTGCGGTCGTTAGTATCAAGCACTACAGGCTTGCGCCAGTTCTCATTCGCCAAGGAGAGCGGGGTGAGTCCCTTGTCCACTGCTACTACATGTCGATGCATTCACACGTTAGCGTGTAGAAAATATTCCCTGAGATTGCATATCTCGCGGTTGTGGAGGTTTTTGGCATTTAAAAACCCTCGGCCTCCACACTTCCGCGGGATATTTGTATATCCCGCGGAAGCGTGGAGGCCGAGGGTTTTTAAATTGAGATTGTTCTCATGACAGATGATCGTGGGTGATGCATTCGATATGCAGTCAGCAGTGTACGGACCCGCCTATCCAGGCCATCAAGTTCCGTTTGAGTCCATTTGAGTATGCCAAAAGAGTACATCAATACCGGCATGACCCAACCGTTGAAGGCGCGCACCTTGTTTCCGCTCGAAAGAAGGCTATTGAATACCTTCTTCAGGCGGCCAAAGAAACGTTCCCTCAACGATTGCTTCATTTCAGTAGCGCTGATACCTAACGCTTCCGACATACCCAAATACTTATAGGTTTCGTTTGGAGAGAGGGATCTCAGGTTTGTGGAATCCGCGAGTTGAACTCCTACGGATTCCACAATCTCCCCTCGCTTTACATGCAAGACCGCACATTTATCCACACTAAACTCCATCCTAATGGCGCTACTAAAAATTTCAATTTATTATTATTAAACTTCCTTTAACATGATTGTTGTAAAGGTTGTGATCTCTGCATAATGGTTGTTTGTTGCAGATCGAGGCTGCACACCAACGTCTGACGTGTCTGTTCATTTCCCGTGTGTTGTTGTAACAATAGCCTTATTTTATTGTTGTGAGTTGCGCATGAAGCATGTTCAAGCTGCGGTAAGAGCTGTCACGTCGTTGCTTAGCCTATTATGTAGGCGATGAGAGCCGTCACACTACAAACACAATAGGAAGCATTGCTGGCACCAGTGTACAGACGCTAGCACATCAAGCTACCACAATCTGTCAAATTTCTTTGATTGATTTTCAACTTTATTACAAAATAATAAGGTTCTTATTCAATTGGGAAAATTTGACAGATTTGGATAGGTTGACCTGCTGGCGTCTGTACTTTAGTAAAACGGTATTTTAAGGGAATCGGATAGATTCAGGCTTTTTACCGTATTTATAAAAAATAGTTCACCACTGTACTACATAGTAAAGAATGGAAAAGCAAAGGAGATTAATTAAATTCTGTTACACGATAGCGTAAATAATTTATTTCAGCAAATTAATAAGTATACGGACCTTCTCGCGTCTCCCGCCGTAAAATTCTCATCAAATATATTAAGTATGTACGAAATAAGGACCGACGACCGACGTTGTACGAAAGTGTTTGTCGTTAATTCAGAAACTCACTTACCTAATACTCTAGTATCCAATAATTTACTAAACACTTTTTGGTAGATTCTTAAATCTGCTTGTTTGTATTTATTATTACTGATAAGTCTTTGCCACATCTTCACTGAGCCCACACCGGCGCGATATACTTGCCGCCTTCTAGATATTGTGTACAGCGCCTCAGCTTTCTGCGACTTCCCGTATCTAAGTCGTAAGCCTCTCGGGTTACTTGCTGTATGACTACTTGCTGGCACATGCACGTGGCTTTAGTAGAGACCTCGCCCAACATGAATATCCTCATATTTAAAAAAAAGTTGTTGATGTTGTCATGGAATGCAAAGCAAAATAATATTTGCTAACAAAATCTTGGTTTAGTCCGTGTAAAAAACATTCAAATGGTATTATGGCGCCGTTATATGGTGAATATATACGCTAAAAAGGCTATGCTCCTACTTTTCTCATTTCAGTGTTTCTGCCTAGTTACAATCTGGGAGTCTTCAAGTCACGAGTGAATAGGTTACTTCTGGCAACCGTGCTCTATCGTGGACCGCATCATAACTTAACATCAGGTGAGATAGTGCATTCTGCTTCTGTGTACAATGTTTCAATTCTGCGGATATATTATAATATACATATATCGTAAAGAAGATTGCGAGTGAAAGCGCAGTCGTACCAATTGCTAAATACCAGTTGTTGCGAAATCTGCCCATAAAGGAGCTTAAGTTCCTCTTTGTCCACTCTTTATTATCCTGATACACTGGCCACAGCTTGTTTATAAACTTCCTGTTACATTGTTACCTTAAAATTCAAAACGCCATTATTTGTGTTTTGTAAAGATCCGACCTCGTGATCAAGCCAGCGCTTCTATTGTGTGCCAGACGCTTGCCGACACAATGACCTGATTCCTTCGTTCTTTAGTTCACATGAAACTGACTTTCTTTTCTTATCTCACTGCCTCATTTCCTCCGAAATCATTCTTTATATAGTCTATAACCGATAACTAATCGGTTACTGCCTATTAGTAACCGATTAGTTATAGACTATATATCGCTATATATCGGCTTATATCGGTGGCGCATCTCAGACAACTTTGTAAGTATCGCCAAACTTATCAACTAGTAGGTAGTAAGGGCAAACCAATTTGTAGCTACGACAGATAATGGAGTTCGGCAGTGGGGGAAGGCGGGAACACACTGGAAGCTAATTTTATGCGCGGAAATGTAACTTCTATTGAGTGACAACGAGTTCATGATCGGGATTTAAAATAAGTGATGTTTTACGGACAAGTTCTGTCTGGAGGCTTACGGATGACATTACTAGCGGTGGCTTATACTTTAAGTTTATATGCTCCGTAGATTTAGTCTCATTTAAGCAATTAGACAAAAATCGCTAGGGATTTTAAGTTTCAGTAAAAAAGTTAGATTCCTGGGTCATTAAATGCCACACAAAAACAAATTTCAATTCACTTTGGAAATGTCAGTTCAAACAAAAGCTCTACGGTATGCTAATTTTATTTAACCTGGCACTCGGTTACTAATTCTGCAAATATCTCTGAGCTACCTCAGCGCACTCAGAGCTGACTTCCTACGTTTCTGAGGCATAATACTATTAGTCCGCCGAGTCTGTATCATGATAATGTTGTTATTACCTAACAAGACCATATTAAATAGCGTCTAAATATAGAGTGTCAGAATTGAATTTTAACCCAATGTTTTAGTTTAGTTCCTTTTTAAGCTAATGTAACTTAAAAGCAAAAACGCTATACCGTCATCTTTGGATTTAAGCTGACCATGCTTTTGATTGTTTTTTGTACTCGTCCGTATAGCTTTAATAGCTAAGAATTAAATCCATTTGAAAGATTCTCCCGGACTTATCTAAAAAGCGACAACATCGGGTTATGGTGGACATCCCAAAAGCCCGAATGAAACGCTTTAAGTCTTCTTTTATCATGTGTACCGCTGAAATAGCGAATGAGCTTCCCGATTGGGTCTTCCCCAACAGATTTAAGCATTTTTTGACATATTAGTATAAGTTATTCGGATCATATAATTCTCTGAGCCTTTTCCCAGCCATGTTTTGGTCGGCTTCCAGTCTAACCAGATGCGGCTGATTGTCAGTATTTTACACGAAGCGACTACTGGTAATACCGAAATCCTAAGGATAGACTTGGTGGCAGGCTTGTTGGGCCTCTGACTACTTACGACTGTCTTAAATGTTCGTATGAGAACCGGGTCCGACAGTTTTACGTGCTCTCCGAGGCACGGAAGGGTCTCGAAGTGTTAAGAATGGCCACCCATCCACAGACTGACCGCGGCTGATTTGATCGGTTCGGTTGATCAGTGTAGGTAGTTATTATTAAGCCAGGATTGCCCTCATTGTACCCACTTCTCTCCTCTCGTCGTGTTTGTCGCGAACTCACTGGCAAACACAATTGGGGGTGTAAACAAAACATGTTTCATTAAGAACTTATGGTGTTAGAAAACTGTTGGCATATTTCACTCTTCATACATAATTATTATGTGGACTTCTGATTTCTTTATAGGTTTGCGAATTAATTGTTCACCAAAGAGCGCCAAGCATTCCGGTCTTGGACAGCTCGCATCCATGTAACTGTGTAGTTTTTTATAATTAATTCTCAAGGTCTATTATGTGATTCATGCAAAGTAGCTTGGTTTGTATTTCATACAATGTCGGCTCTGTTGTAACAGAATCTGTTACCTACTAACCAGTTATTTTCTAATATCGAGCGAAACTAACTTCTAATCTTTAGTTTCGAGCAAATGATTCGGAAAGGCACAATTTTCGGCTCAAGAGTCCTGTTAACGGACGAGCAGACTTTTGGAGACAATACGTTTATTGGCATAGAAATAGTTAATGGCCTACCGGAAAAAAAAGGTTACAATTTCTACTTATCAATAAAACCATAACCTTAGCACGTCGTTATATTGTTATATCCTCTCCAAGACATCTACATAAATCGTAAAATGGAATTAACTACGATATAACGACTGGGAAATTCCGAAGGTATAAAAATTTGTTAATATTAATTAACAACATTATTTTCTATTATTATCTATGTTGACACTGATGTCGCAGAACTGTACTTGTTCATCGCTACGAAACTCGTCTGTCGCGGCGAGCGTGACAGACGACTTTGGTGTGACGTCACGACGACGTGATGGGCTGTTTCGGTCCGCGCCAACTGAGCGTGATTTAGAGTAGCCGTAAAAGCAAATACCGATACCGCACCTAGACTCTAGACCCGCCATTATATGTGTTTTATGGTCACAACACGTGCGGGATTTGTATGTTCGTCTATCTACAAGGAAAAAGAGAAAAGCAATTTTATATTTGAATTAGTTGTAAATCCACTTGATTTGTTCGCGCTGACAACACGTCCGACACGGCGTAATGCACATTTACGTGGGAGAAGACCCCTCCCCCAACCCGCCGCTGCCGGCTGGAATTATTAAATGTCGGGGAAAAGAGCTCAGGGAAACTGAGCGAGTTTTAAAACGGAACAAAATGTAGGAGCATTTCAAACTAAATCGAAATATCACCCGGAGGAAACTAGGTCCCAGACGACGTTGGCAATACTACTACTACGTAAACGTTTCAGTCTACCGAGTTTATTACCAGCTAACACTTTTATTTGGTAGGGTTAATTAAAGGTCGAATATTGTGCATATAGATATTATAAATCTACCACTTTATTGTTTGTCATTTTGTTTATGATATCATTATTATGATAATAGTATCACCTGCAATCACCGACAGAAATAACGTACACAATGTAATATGTACGCATTACTGTTACATTACGATACAACTCAAATTGCGTGAATATTTATACGCCAGCGAGATTCTGTGTAATACATTTTACCACAACAATATTAATTATTCCGCGTTCTTTCATACTTTTCCTTCATCTACTTATTTTTAAAACAATGTGGTTTTCCTCATCTGGACAATTTCTACAAGTTAAGGCTAAATACACGAGTCATGGTCGACAGAGTGTCTGTTGGCATTTTTTGCAAATTTCTAAGTCGGCGACCGAAGCCGCGGGCAAAAAGTGGTCTTTATTTAATTTAAAATAAATATTTACGTGAGAAGTCTACTGCGGGCTCCCGAAAAGAAATTTATCGCCCGCGGAACTTTAGCAGGCATTCAAATTGTTGTTTTAGTGTTAAATTGGGATTGCTTCTTGATAGTTTGAGTGGCGGCGCGGCGGCGGCGCGGGAGTGTGCGGGCGTGGTGGCGGGCGTGCGCGTGCGCGAGTGTGCATCAAAGAAGCGAACACAGAGGCAAGGCACACGGGTGTGCTCGTATGTGTCTATTATACGGGTTTCTAGTTATTTTTCATTGCTTTGTGCAAACCGGCAGACTCTACGATATCAACCCTGACTTGAATTACTCTAGAGGTTTTCAATAAGTATTTTGTCTGACCATCGAGAGTATCGTCTGATTGTATGATCAATAGTTACTGTAATGGTTACCAGGAAAATATATTATGCAGTAAAGACAACAAGAAGTTTTTACAGAGGAGGTTTACAATTGTTGTACCAACACGCGATCCTACATCTCGTACTCTAATAATTAAAGCAAGACGGGAACGAAGCCAACAGTTAACGTCTAGCGAGCTCTCAAAGCGACTGAATTTGTTACTACAAACAAATTAATCGCCGCGATTAAATTGTCGGGAACTATCAGCGGTAATTTGAATCGGGGTGCGGCGCGAGCTTCGATCGCGCGATTGCGTCGTGCAGTCTGTACACTGCTTTATAGAATACAGGTGAGGAAAGTGAATGGTACGGCAGGTGAAGTTATTATAGTAGTAAACTTACAACAACATAAGTTATTAGTTGTTTGAATTAGTTTGTAGGCAGTTCAGTGATAGGATTTATGTGAATTCTGTACGACTTGGTGTGTGCTTGTGGTGTTCCTGACGAATTGTAAATACAACCTCGCTAGGTATAGTTTACTGGTCCGTTGATCGCCACGTGCAACGAAGTATTCCTAGACTGCTCCAGTTAAAAATACGTCGACGTTTATATCGGCTGAATTTTGTAGAAACTTTATTGAAATGCCAATCTAATGCCAAATTAGTAATCCGGGATTTCGGTTTACTTATTTAAATTTTGTTGTTTTATGTTGACTGTTGAAACAGACGACTGACAAAGTAACGAACTGTTTAAACAAATGTCACCAATTTACCCTTTACGTTCCTTTCATCATCATTATCATGTTCAGCTTGTATTCTCTCACTGCTGGGCATAATAATGACATATAATAACGTAGATATAATACGCCTTGTTTTTTTCTTTTCAGTCGGGATTTTTAATATTTTTTTTAACCAAGTAATGTCCATGCAGATAAAGTGGTCAGAAGCTAGTACTATATAAGTATAATTACCTCATTGTCTAGTACCCATAGCATAAACTATAGGTAATTAGTTTGGGACTAGACGTGCTGTGTGAAATGTCACTAATATTTATAAGTACCCTGCCTAACCCACGTGGAATACCTACCCACCAAGTAGTTTAGGCGGTAAATTACAAAATGAAAGGCAACACATACTTAATCGATTCTGAGCGCTTACATTCTGAAGTGTGTTTCAAACTAAACTGATATAAGTTTGATAATCGTTCAGGACTTGCGGCCTATCGGGGGTAATCGCGATATAATAGCCCGAACACATGCCGCTTCCGACCGCCACTATTAATTTGTACCTACGTGGTAACTGATACTACTGGCTGATGGAGTAATAATTATATTTAACGAGAGAACGTGATGGAAACAATTAGGTCTGTCAAGGTTTAACAATCAAATATAAAAGGACAGAGCCCTCGCCTCAGAGAGAGAGAGAGTGAGACAGACGCGCAGAGGCTTTTAAAAGAGCTTAGGGAGCTTTGGTGGGGCCACCGCCCGCATTAGTTGATATAATTAAGAAAAACTTATTTTTATAACTTTCGCACTTTTTTATGGGGTTTTGGAAATAAATTATTTTTCATACGCCATCGATCTATTTATAATATATTTGTAAGCTTCCATATAAAAAACAAAGAACATTTTTAGTTGGTGGAGAAAATGATATTGCAAGGGCTAATAAATATAACAGCATCCCATCTCAATTAAATACGCTGGGACGCGTACCTTAATGACGTCTGGCACACGCGCGCCTCGCTCGTCTTTTATGTGCTCGCACACTGAAAAATCTGGGATTAAAACTACTATGTTGTACAAAACATCCAAAAATTTCCACATTGTGGAAATCCGGCTTAGAGTCGTAGCTGTGCGGCTGTAGCGTTTGCATTGGTATGTATATACATGTTTGTAAGTATGTAATATTGATAATGTATACATATGTACATATTGCACACAACATAAAAAATTGTTGACGTGCGGCGTTGCTCAACGTCATCCATTGATGGACAGCGGAGACCACTAATATTAGGTAGGTACTCGTAGACAACATTATAGTAAAGACACGTCATATCTCACAGTCTATTATATTTTTGAAATTTGATCTTTATGTCTATGATAAATAGATTATCACAGACACATTACTTAGTAAGAAATAATGACTAATACGAGATGAAACGGTTCGTCAGTTTTATTACAAACAACACGAGCTAGTCTTTGTCATAACATTTGAGAAGCCAGCGCTCTAACTAAATCTATTTTGCCTTTCCGGGACTACTATTTGATAATCTCTAGCTTGTAATCTTTAAATTAATACGAGATGAGAAAACTTTGTACCGCTTGTTAAGCATATTGTGCGCACGGAGAACTGGGAGATATGGCATAGTTAAAGTTTATATGGAGAGGGAGTACAGAAAGCTAATTTTGTTACAAATACATTAAATTAAATATACAACAGTCATTGTTGACTTTATACTGTCAATATAAAACACATAATAAATATTACCATGTGAACTTTGACAAAAGAGCTTCTTTAACATTCAAACTTAAAATGGTCGAAGTTGGATCACCGCGGAACCACTAGTAGGTGTATTTTAGGTAATATACATTATGTATATTGGTTGTGGCGAATTTCACGGATCCCATGGCTATGACTATATGGACAGTTAAGGAAAGTGAGTCTGACATACCCTGCCACTCCCCAGGTCGCGGATGATACATGGGGATTTTCCGTAATTTCAATTTCCGGCATCTTACGTCGTCGATACAAGAACTCAATGTGTGGGTATTTCATATCGGAGCGATCAGTTGCCATCCTCGCTACATAATACGGGTTAAAAATTTAATTTTATCCGCTGAGCCTCTGGTGGAGCGCGCGTGTTGTAGTTATTCGCATTATCTAGGAGTATAGACCGGGAAATATTTAATGTAGCAGAATGGGAAGCTAGACGGTCGACGCACTATTCGTGTGCTAATTATGTTTAACTCTCTTTACACCCCAAAGGCAACGGACAACTCGGTAGTCTTCGGATACCGAATTCATTGTGTCGTAGTTTGTTTCGTAAATCGTCTTATTTTAAGATACGCAGCTAAAATGAAGCGTGTTGATGCGCCCATCTATGGTTGCTGTAACAATTCTGTCAGTAAAAGCGACTCACGTGTAGGTTGTCAAATCGGTTTGATGAGCAGAGTTCCTGCAGCGGCGCGGGGCAGGAGCGCACGCAGCGCGCCCACCACCCGGTGTCCTGCTCGTCGTCGACATCGGCGCCGACGCCACCGCCGCTGCCATCCGCCTGACCTTCTGAGGACAAAACACAACAATCGAAATCATTTATTGCGAACATAGGTGTAAGTACCTACAAATTTGATAGTGGGTAGGTAAGTATACACAACACAGTAAATATACGTTCAAGCAGTAATATTCCCGCCTAAGACCTGTAAAATAGATCAATCACATTTAGCAATTAATACTTATGTGTCTTATTCCTTATCGTTTAGTAAACTTCTATTAATTAAGCAACTACTACTTAAACTGGGTTCAGTCAGTACAACCTTAGTGAATACCCACAAAAATACTTTCAATTTGAATCTAATTTATCAAAATATTTCGGGAAGTATAAGTACTCTTGAATCACTCTGCAGGTAATAAATTATCGAGATGGTATTAAGTCTCAATATCTTGTGGCCGCAGCAAAGTTTCCTTTTACCTATATCAATCGGATCAATGCAGTTAAAACGTTTTGAACGTGTCAATAGTAGAACAATAGCGACGATGAGTCGCTAACGAGACTGCGAGCCGCCACCCGCGCCCGCGCCGCGGACTGGCGGCGCGGGCGCAACACAATGACGTTCGAACCCTTATTGTCGAGAAAAACAGATTTGTTTCCTTATAGTTACACATTTATTTGCAACCTCCGACAAAGTAAAGGTCTAACCAGGGAATCTATGAGCCGTCGCGGACTGCGCCGCCGCTGCCACGGTTGGTTTTAATCGCGGATTTTACAGTTTGCGCATATTTAGTCAAAACAAATTAAATATTGTTGTTTTTGTACAATAATGCTCGAAGTTAATTTCTGCTACTTTTATCTTTCATTCGTTTTTTATTTTACTGTTCGCTTTTAGAAAGGTTCTTTATTCAAGAGTTCTATTGTTTTGATATGTGACATCCTTTTAAAATACTTTGACAAAAGAGCAGAATATAAAATAGAATGTTAATAACAATTAAGCATACGGTGCAGTCAAGGTAATGTTTTGTGTAAAACAACGGACCGAGACTCAGAATTAACTTTAGTGACTGCAAATAGTAAAACGAGAAACATCAAATAGAATACCGCAAAGGAACGAGGGACACAGCGCCCATAGTCTGTGTTTCGGTTTGTTTTTTATTTACATTTTTCCCGCAATTCATAACAAACATTGCTGGCGAAAAAATAAAGTCTTTGTAGTCAAAAGATAGTATTCTGTATAATGTGGCGAATACAGCGCGCTGGCATCCGGAGGCCGCCCGGTCCCGGCCCGGACGCGGCCCGGCCCGGCCGGGGCGCGCGCCGGTACTTACACGTCATCATGTGTTTTTGTTGCGCTCGTTGCCAGCTCTTTGTTTCATCATCAACACTGACATTTGTGTAAAAACGAATATTGTTTGAGCTGTCAACTTAAACTACCAACGCTCATTTGCAATGCCTACGACATTTTAACGTAACTAGGGATAATTATTATAGCTTTATTTTAAATTACGAGACAAATGAATAACTATAATGAACTTTCAAAGGAATGAAGTTTTTGGAGTGAATTAGGGTTCTTTTCCGTTCTAACTTTCCTCGTGTTTGTGAGTGATTAGGCGACAATGGGATGAGCACGGAAAAAAATAGGGGGGGTGTTGCGTCGCAATGGACAACAAAACGCCGCCGCTTTGATGTTCACCTCTTGTCACGAGCGCAAAGTGATACAGACGGGAAGTGTGCGCGCGATTACAAGGCTGCCTTATTCAATTTTTTTTTGTATTCGTGACTGTGTTACGTCAATGCATAATTAGGTTCAAACAAGCCACAGAATCGTTTTGATATTGAACTGTCTAGCTAAGAAATCTAGTGTTTTTAATCTACGATTTACATAATTTAATTAAAATTCGTATGGATACCAGACAAACATATAAAATGTGCACTAAAGTTTTATTTGTATGGATATTAAATGATTTAATTCTCCGAAGCACGGATCTACAGCGACGCCGACAAGAAGGTTTATTTACACAAATGTCATAAAGTGAGTCTTCGTTAAGTTATTAACAAGCCCTCGGGGGATGAAGAGCATTCATTGATTTGTAATCGTTTACTTCGCTCAACGGTTTAGATGTTAGTGCAGTTTAAGTGCCGCGAGTATATTATAATAGATAATAATTATTACGGTGTCCCAAATTTCAATCCTAATGTTGTTATGTATTTTCGTGTTTAACATGGAATTGTTTTATGATAATATCGGTAAATTGTTTTTAATGTCACATGCCTGCCTAAGGCAAGTGAAATACATGTTATAATATTACGCCACATATTCACAGTAGGTACGTCCAGCATCGACAGCAGGCAGCAGGCGGGCATCCCTCGGGCCCCGCCGTCGGTTTTCATCAGGCTGATCCTTTTATCATCATCTCTATGTAGGTGTACGTGTCAACACGCGAGTCACGACTGAGTGTGATCTGCATCGACACGGGACCGCTGCCGCTACCGCTGGCGACGTGTGCTTCACTTTAGGCTTATATCGTATATATCAAGTGACGGGAACCGGGAAGAGCCCACTTATGGCGGTTGGTGTTTTTATGTTGCCAATGGACTATAGGGAGTGTAGGTCAATAGTGACGGCGTCTAGTATACTATTGAAATGTCTAAAATGAAAACTTCATTCATGTGTCATATATTTTGGTTGTGTCTCATGTAATCAGTGTCGTAATTCTCAATCTACGTGCAGTAATATTTCCCACATATCCACGAACGCTAGCAATGATAGCCTAGTAATATGACCATTGGACTTCCAATTCAAAAGTCTCGAGATCGAATCCAAGGTAAGCACCTCTGACTTTTCGAATTTTGTGTCAGAATTATGAAAACAATTTCGATGAAACTTAGCTTCCGGACAGCTTAAATCCAAAAACATATTATGAAATGTTTCACTTACTGTGCAGTAAGTGAAACATTGACCAAGTGTAGCGAGTGAAAGGAGGTTAAAATATTAATGATAGATATCAACGATCAGTTGAACCGTCATCTCCCAGAGATATGTCTTCTATGAAATAAAATAACAATAATATTTTCAACCCTCCCGCACCGAGGTGGCACCGGCCCCGCCTGCCAGAGAGGGGACCAGGAGACAGGTCGTTACATGTCAATCAACCACTTTTACTACCAGCCCCCGAAATAAAATTAGCTAAACGAGCACCTCCGGGTTTTATTTATCTATTAAAAGAAGTGCTTTTGTCTTACTGTGATGACTCCAAGGTTTCCATGTTGGTATCGCAGATCACGGTAAGTTATGTAAGTATTTCGAATTCAAATCAAATGCATAGTGACACAAGTAAGGTGGTATATCAAACAAGTAGAGTATCAATTAGCGTTGTATAGCGAGGTTATTTCATAAAAAGCCGTTCCAAGTTCTAAGATTTGTTTATTTCAAGCAAGTAGGGCGAGAACAAACCTACTCAAGGAATTGCCTCTAATGCGCACACTTCGCATTCTCAATCCCATACATAACAAATCAGACCTGTTCATTTGTACTTTGGGTGAATTTAACAGAATAGCACTAAGTAGCGGTAATTTACTATTGTAATTAAGCAAATAAGTAGATATATTAACTGAAAACTTCTAAACAGTTATATTTGTTGTATGTACTGGCTGTACGGTCGCATCAGGTTTTATCCTGTAAAGATGTTATGAGTTTGATAAAATAAATAAATGAATAAGTTCGGGATCGCAAGCATATATTATACCAAGTACCAAGGTGATCTTTTGAATAAGACGGCTACGTAGAAGGGAGCTGTGTGGAGTTTACAGTCTGTAACGAGCACTCTCCGAAGGTATTCCAAAACGACTCTTCCCTAAAAAGTCATTACTGCATTTTCGTAAATCCGTTTATCCCGTCAAGTGACAGGACGAGCTCGAGCTGTCAAGACGAGTTTCTTTTGTGTCACTTAGGTATTCATTAAAGGTCGTCCAGACAAAATGTACTTTTTATGTTGTTGGAGGATATTAATTCATATTTCAACAGTTGAGAATACTCTTTGTTCTCATATAAGAGTTTATTTGTTTTAAAAGTGGTTTACAGTTTACTATTTTATAGCAATTTATTTTTACACAGCTATACTGAATATTGCTCAAGATGGTCCGACGCAATTAAGAAGGCTGTCTGTGTCAGCATGTACCAAGCGGTCCATACATCGGAACCCACTTGAGCATAGTTTGGAAACGTGTCGCATGTGGCCCTCAGCAATGAAGGTACGATGAAGAAGAATAATAACTACTCATTTTTATTAAATAGGAGGTTTTAAAAAATAATACGCTACCATTAGAGACTTGAGGCATCGCTACTACCTGTTACTGCGACTCTACAATAATAAGAGCGTGTCAGAGGTGCTTGTGACCGCGCCCGGGAGGACGCTCTCTTGCGACTCTCACTTGTCAAACCATGTCAATTTAGCGCACTGCATGTTGTATAGGCAGTGTTGTTAAACAGCGTTTACTAACAGCGATCATAATAATTCAGATGGGCTATCAATCTAAAATTCGAGAAAACAGACTATTGTAAGTACCTACTGTCATGCAATATACAATATCAGGTTATTAATAATATTATACTTATTCTGTTTAAACAATAATTCTCGTGGAATTCTGTCTCTTAAATCCGAAAAAAAATGTTGTTGTGAACAGATTAGCCGGTCAGCAGGTAACCAATGAGGCTGATCGGGGAAAGGCCGGAAAAATTATAGGTACCTATTTACACCTACAGTACCTACACACTAGTCACTACAATCACATTAGAACCTTTTTCAATTATCTTAGTATTTCTGCCCTTTTCTTTTTGATAATAAAATCACTAACTTTATCAATAACTTATTTTTTAAATATTGGAATGAAGTTCCTTATCGCGCGTTTTGAAAGGGGGCTAGACGGAAAAAATTCTTACGAAAAAGTTGTCACGACACTTTTTTCGAAATTCAAATATTGTTGACAAGCATTCAAATATTATTGAGTGAATGACAATATTTGAATTTCGCGCGTTGTGAATTGTTGAGTGTATACAGGTTTTTTTATTTTTAATTATTAAATTTTAATGAAAGGAACTTCGTTCCATCCGGGTGTCCCTTGACACCTCTCAAGTTTTTTTCTCCTAACATTTC
This sequence comes from Acronicta alni, assembly GCA_964056405.1. Classification (NCBI taxonomy): domain Eukaryota; kingdom Metazoa; phylum Arthropoda; class Insecta; order Lepidoptera; family Noctuidae; genus Acronicta; species Acronicta alni. Next base: position 25,487,659 of record OZ043913.1, on the reverse strand, counting down.
ATTTATAGCTCCACCCATAAAAACCTTTTTTTCGCAAACTGAGCTTTGTGTATGTACTTTGTTGCTTACCCACTCAACGTAATCCCTCCGTCTCGTCGTGGGATGAAACGGGAAGGCCCATTTGCGACACTTATCGCTCTAATTCTCCAGTTAAATTCACTTACGACTCATAATCCTAAGTTTGGTGATAAAGCTGGGTTCACACGATTTGACACGCGACCTCGTTAAACGCATCTGCCGCTCGTGAAAAGGGCGCAATGTCATAAATCCGCGATAACGTACTTGAAACGCGCGATATTCGCGCCCTGTTCGCGTGTTTGAATGAAACGATGTTTATTCCGAACATTTAATAGTCACTAAATGCAAGTAAAATCGTATTTCTCTCCTTTAGTTAGCCTGTTAAACACCCTTCTCTCAAAACTTATTTTATAACCTGCATAAAATCAATCCTGTTTGTATTTACAACATAGAACATGAAAGCTCATTTCACGGAAGCCTCCAATATTAAATAATTCCTTCTGCTAACATATTACACAAGATAAGCACAAAGCAGCTAATTTGCTCCTGCACCACATAACCTAAAAGCTAATACGTTGAATAGCTCTCGAATACGTAAAGGCAAGCTCCAAAAGTCCCGCATATTGCATGGAACAGTCCCGGCGCGCACACGATATATTATACTAAACTCCAGAAAGTACTGCACCAGTTTAGAACGCTTATAATGTGTTAATTATGTACCTATTACTTCGACGCTTAACTCAGAAGCGTAGCCATTGCTAACCGTAAGACATTGTAATTTAGTAATTTATCAGGAAAATAATGTGGAATAATATGGAAAATTTACGAAAGCTGTGTTCACTTGCACCTTTCCACGCTGGCTCACTGGTATTGATCAAAGCTCGTAAAATGGCGTGTCACTAGTTTTAAATTTCAAAGACGCTTCAATAAAGATGGCGGCATGCAAGCGCGACTCTATTTGAGAAATGCAGATATCACTATACTTGAGGCACTGATAGTAGCAAAGCTACATATTATACGGGGTGTACGGTCAGTAAACATGAACAAAACAGAAACAGTTAATTTGACTACTTGTTTCTCATCATCGTCTAACCTTTCGTAACCGCAGTACAGTACCTACATTGCTTAGAATACATCTTCTTTAATCGCACACTTGTCCATACCACGACAAACGATCCTACACAAATTTTCACATACTAATATGTACTAAATCATTTACTCTGCTTAAGTTATCTTCAAAATCCTTTTTACTGACTGCTTATTCTTTTAGATTAGATCATTTGCACAGTTTATTATGAAGAATCATACTGCGTAGTCTGTACCAACGTGAAGAGATCAATTTGTTAGAATAGATTTAGAGAATCCCAAGATTTGTAAAAACTTCCTTATTTGAAGCACTTTCAATATGGATACTCTAAGGACATATACACGGCTAAATAGTATGAATTGCAGCTTATTGCTGTTAGTCGGCTTACGTGCACCTTCGTCCCCCGCAACACCGTCGCCCGCGTACAACCATTCACGTTCTTAGCTTTATAAAATGCAATCCACGGCACGGGCGGTAACTTTAAAAGCTTTTCCAGAACTTGGATGTGAGGCCTGAGGTTAATTATGTTCGAAACTATAAGTTGTGTGTCAAGGAGTAACTCAGTCGAACACGGCAGCCGGCAGGTGACCCTTCTTTTTACACGAGGCTCTACTAGTGTAAAAAGAAGGATTCGAAATCCTTTACCATTCTGTTAATTTTTGTAAGATTAGCTGTCTACCAGAACAAGGTAAATAAAATTATAACTAACTTTTCACTTAACTGAATGACCGATGTAACCCATGGAATATGTCCAAATTCAAAATCCTAAATACGCTTACCACAGAAGCTAACCACTAACCCTTCACAAGTAATGAACCCAATTTCCTCGCATGTCAATGAGCGGGACAGGTGCGGACAGAGCCAGCGTTGCCGCTGAGTATAGCCGCAGACATGTGAGGCTGCGATCTAAAGTACGTACTCCAGAACGGGACGAGTATTCAATTCAATTTATAAAACTATTTTACAATACGAACAGATACCACAATCTGCACACACAACAGCGTGCTTTTATAATAATTTAGAGTTTTATTTATAATGGTCCATGGTTGTATAATAAAGAGCAAAATAGAAAGTTCCAAGCCCTCTTATGTCCATTTAACACGAGTAAATTGAGCCTCACCCAGACGCTACCGCTATTATTACTAAATCGCTGAGGTAGGCTCTTCGTATGACCTTTGCATACGTTACACGTTTCCGGATGCAAGTCATGGCAATCAGCGGTAGGTTGTCATATTATGATACACGATACAGTACAGTACACATTGACTTGTCACATAGATCTTGCATGTGTGGAGGGCGACACTGTGGGATACCGCAAGTCCGCAATTTTGCAAAATGTCGTCTCGGTGTAAATCCACCCTAATATTACTGCAGCTGTCGTCGTCAACGTGACGTCTAGTTAAGAACTTGTTAATTAATATATTTTGATTATGTCAACGATGTGACAAGCACTGATGTCGATTAGCGGCTGCTTGGGACATACATTATCTTGTCCAGTTAGTTGTCCAGTTGGCTAACTTCATGCGCAATACATTAGGAAGGGAATTAAAGCCCATTGACGCGTAGGATTGACAGCTGCATTCAGTACTGTGTGTGATTAAACAGCGATCATCTTCAAAGGGGTTTGGCGTGTTATGAAGGACCGCCTTATAAATAGAGATTTTAATGTTTGAACAATATTATCTTGAATGTATGGGCAAATACATTTTCAGAGTACTTCTCTCGAAAATCATCACATATGAACTTGTAATGTAATACAATGTCTGAAAATAAGAGTGAACATTAGAATAACTTCACAAATACTTAAGTTTTATAAAAAAAGATTCAAATGTGTATGAAGAAAAATTCAAGCTACAATGTAGGCACTCTGATAGTTACGTATGTAAGTATCAGTGTACCAATATCCAATTTCGTCAAGTTGAGAATAGTATCAGAAGTTATTCAATTTCACACAAGTGTCACGTTTCGTTTTTAATGCCATTAAGATCTTTGACGTCGTGTGTGATCGACGGGCTATTGTAAAAAGGCTTTGTGAAATTGTGACGCAATCACGTTCCTAGCCCGAGGTACCGGCCAGTTAAGGGATAGGGTACATGTGATACTTTTCACATCGGTGTTCGGATTTTTTGCGAATAAAATACTCCCATGGCTACAGCGTTCAACATTCATTCAGCATTCAGCTCTGATAATTGCTTCTGCATTGCGTTCTTGTGTCATTCAGCGTGTAGAAATATTATATTATAATTTCGCTTCTAATAATTGCGCGCTCCATATTTTGCACCATTATTCTACGCTTTCTCCACGACTAATCGCAATTTGCAGTATGGGTATTTTGTATCTAAATAGCTGATTCCCGGAACGTGTTTGCGAGTCAGGCGCGAAATTGAAACTCTCAAGTGACCCGAGCGAGTGCGGAATGTTTGTCGAGTGTCGATGAGGGCTTTACATTTGTATTGATACAGGCGACTCTTTTGGATTTTATTTAAATGATATGTATGGCTCGGGCCTTTTACGCATATGCCTTACAATGAAACAGGTGCCGATATATCGATATTGTATTGAAGCAAAGAGCACATAGGCCATTAGCTTTAAAGTGTTACACCCTCTATAAGAGTCTGTACATAGACATGTCCTATATATACCGTTAGATTTGATTTGTCCAGAAATCGAAAGAAACTTATTGAATGAAACCAGGGACAAATTATGTTATGTTCATTGTTCGGCATAAAAAAAACAAGCTCAACTCAAAATTTCAGACAAGCTAGATTTTAGTTTGGAAGTACTTTTGAACTTAGTCGGGTTTTCTGTTTATTTAATGATTTATTTCACACTTTTTGGTTTCTAATAATAATATTAACTTATTTATTAGCTTTAACTTGATACCTATAATGTTATTATATTTTTAAATTATCCTTTAACGTTTTTTCGCGGATGCTATATTGAATTAATATAATTATGCCCTAACTGAGACGAATCTAATGACGTCAGACGGCTTAAGCTAGGTATCTTAGACTACGGTTTTTGCCTACATATAATTAAACTAAAGTTAAATGATAAATTCATTAATATAAATAAATATATTAACTTATTTTATTATCCCTACAGTAATTACATACATACCTAAACTGTAAAAATCATTACCTTCCTTCGGCAGTTGGGTAAAAAAAGATGCATAAGCAACCTTTTCCACTATAACATAACATAATAATTTTCACTATATATAATATAGCCTAATCCCTTTCAATATGAGAGGAGCCCCATGCCCAGCAGTGGGACAATATATGTTTCGATGATGATATAATAATATAAAGTGAAGTCAAGTTTCTACGTAACAAAATTAATGAAATATTCGAACCGAATTTTGTATCAACCATCCGACATAAACAATTGGATATCTCCCTTCCCTCTGCAACATTATATGATTATAGCTTACAGAAATACCCATTGAGGGCAGCGTGTTGGAATTGGAATACATGACACGAAGCCAATCACAAGATATTCAAAAGAAACACCCATGTAATACGGCCGCTTAGACCGCGTTCAGACGAAGCGATAGCGCGCGTTTCAATTACCGGGCGTGTAGTTTTACTATAAACGTATTATGGTATTATATTATATTCGCAGCATTCAAATCAAAAATAATATCGAAATAGGTATAGTTTTTAGCGAGAATCCTAGTATTACTGATAATTACGTACTCGTAATTCCATCATATTATGCACACTATAACTTAAAAATCCTACATTTGGACTTGTAATATGTAGGTACCAATGCCTAGTAGGGATTAACGTGGATTAAAAAACCTCCTCGACAAGTGAAAAAATCACTGATAATACTGAAAATAATATCATTGACAAGTACAATTGGTATAATACCTTGGTTAACAGTGCATTACAGTATCGTTTAGCTAATGTCAATGTCTTTAATGTAGAAAGGTATACTGCAAAACTGCTAAACTCAGTGCCATATACAAACTTGTCTTCATGCAATTCGGGTCTAATTCGCGCCATCTGAGCCCGTTCTTAGTTGCCAGGGTTAGGGCAAAGTTATGCGCACTCACGCTCGCACCGGTACAAACATCAGCGTGTTAACTTGCACACGTCCCGCGGTGTTATGGCCGAATCGTACGGCTCGGTGTAGCCTATTGCCGAGATACTGCCAATAATAGCTCGCAAACTATTCACAAGTGTTTGTACTTATGTTAACGTTTTACGAGTCTGTGTTGGGATTTATTAGACAAGAGGTTCAATGTGATAATAGGACAAACAGAAATTAAAACTGGAAGTCGATAGCTTCCCATTCAGCCATAATTAACTAGTCTCTGAAGTAACCCATTTAATGAACAGTCGTAACATTCTTAGATCCTATATACTTTCGTGTTACTATATTCGTAGTCCAAGCGTTTAATCGCACGCTCTGCTTCTTTCTTTTCAATTTTTTTTTATCAACCCACCTACATATCTATTATTTTGTTGGCGTCTTTTTCAATTGTCGAGGGGAAGGTTTTTTAATCCGCGTTAATCCCAACGGGGCACAATAGTACAGTTTTACGTCCTGTAAAGTTATATTCTGCCTTATTTCATACACTTCGTGGGTTAGTAGGTACTACCCTCAACCGACTACTGAAACAGTGTGAGTTACCTACAGACAGTGCTGTGAGAGCGAATATATTATAAAATGTGGAAGTTTGGATGTTTATTTGTTACTCAATCACGCAAAAACAGCATAACCGATTCGCATGAAAGGTGGCACATAAATAGTTACCGGGAATAACATATGGGTTATTTTTTAACCCAAAAAAATGCGAGTTTTTCCCAATATAAACTGGAAATGGGGAAATTCACGAAATCATATCAACAGTAAACATTCTAAACTAAACTATTTCCTTTTACGTACTTATAGCATGTCGTGTGACATGTTTCAATTCTTGTTCGTATTCTAAGGCAAGGGTTATAAGGCCGGAGCGGACACTGGGATAATTAAGGCGGGATTACCCGCGCCGGAGGAAAACCTCCCGGTGTAACTCCCGCTTAAATTACACACCTTTTACAAACGAGGTTATTGGACAGTTTGTAGTATTTCTGGTTTTTCTATCATGCCACGACAGATTATCCAATTAACAGGTTGATAGCGAGGTTGACCGGCAGGTTTTAGTATGTAGTCCTAGAATATAATTTTAAGATCCATCAATGTGCGATCAATAAAGACAACTGTTTTTTTATATAATACTGGTGGCAAACAAGCATATGGCCCACCTGATGGTAACACCATTTGCCTACCCTGTATTGAAAGAGGAATAGTTGGGTTGACAGTATAAGGGTCAAAGTCCCTCCACTGCCAATACAACGTTTCCTCGTAGAGCACTGTGTTGTGTGTGCATTAAAAATGTAACATGCATAAGCATGACCAGGTTTGTGTGTGTATCGTTTGACTTAATCATATTAGCATGGGTTGCAAGAGACTTGCCGACTTGTGTGTTCTTCACTTGTAGGTTGTTATGTCCTACAAGATCACAATTGTACGATTGACGGCATACTACTCATTCTCTTACACCCTCTGCCAGTTCTTATAGCATATATCTGTCATTCTAGATATCACTGAAAAGTTTTAAAATACATTTCATTAGATATTAATAGACATTCTCAATAAATATTCTCAACTGTAATGGAATTAATGTTTTCAGTGCAAATTAAATTAAAATGTGAATAGGTAAGTACTAAAAAAAGTAAAATGCACGCAGCTCAAAGAACATTTTAATATTCATATCGATGCAGTTGAAATATGCTTTTGTTTTGGGATTATAATATTTGCTGCAAATGGAAATAAATGCTTGAATTAAAATATCAAAAGTCCGTGTCACAACAATATGAACTTGTCAAATAATCTGCTTTGAGAACGTGATTTGATAAACAAAAGAATTGTAGTGAAGATAGACTTGGTGGTGATTTAGATTTTTATGAGCGAATTGTAATTGACACTGTAAGGATAATGTAGTTGTTAGTAAGGATGGAACGCGTCAACGTTTTGTACGAGATCAAGAAAGTGCGCTCATTGAGAGAAGCACTCTTAACTTGAGGTGCCTTGTTGCGTCAAGTATCACATTTTAACACGACTGTATATTTTTGGATCATGCGATTATTAAAAATACGATATTGTATACACATCACAAACTAGTCGTGCGTCTAGCAGCTGTTTTGAATGCAACGGTACTTAAACGCACGCGGCTTACCGCGCGTTACGCGCCCACTCTGAATCAGGTCTTAACTTTAATACTGTGTGCACAACTAACAACTAAATCTCAGATTATTAGTCCTAACTTCGGAATAATAGCGTCGAAAAGCACAATCACGGTCTCCCGATGGGCCTAATTGATACCGGCTCACAATGGCACGGGCCCGCCGGGACTCCGTCCTGGGTCCCTCGGATCTTAGACGGGCTTAATTAAATCAGGACTTTGCACCTTATTTAACACTTCGTTAAACTGTAGGTTAAGGGAAAGGTGAAGTATTTTTCGGGCGGGGATTACTAAGTGCGAGCCGGTTACACTACACAGGTATGTTTAACAATATTAGCAATAAGTAGGTACTCAACATTTGAACTTCTACGCCACGGTGTCTAAAAGGCTTTGGACAAATTGGCAAATGCAATGCTTTTTTAAGGTAATTCTGAACACTATTAGCAGTATTTTAAACTACATAATGTCTTTGTCACTAAACTAATACGATAATATTAATTAATGGAGCGGCAGAAGCAGCCTACTAATTATAATGTATGATGATGTGTTTCCTTTTGACCAACACATACCTACACGCGGGTCGTCACCGAGTGACCACACAATATACACTCTATATTGTGTGGTCACTCTGTCGGTCAGACTGTTTATATTATAGGTAGACATATATGTAATTAATAGCAAATTGCGACTGTCACTCACAGGCAACCATAATGGGAAATACGGGTATAGACTCGTAATACATTTAGAGGTACGTCGGTATTTAGCGATTTGATTATCGTTATGTAGGTACCGACGTGCCAATCGATCAATGCTGTGCTAGATCCTTCCACAAGACGAGAAATAATTGTACTTTTTAATGTCTAAGAATTCTCAAAATTTAATCTGAGTGCTCACCAGCGTCTATAAGCAACTCCTTTACAGAATCGTATCTCAAAAAATAGAGCTTTTGCTTTGATGTAGGCGATATAATACGATTATTCTGAGCCTGACACGAACTCCTCATGCGGTCGCAGGTTACATAGGAACTTGCAAAATATTATAATACGTTCCTATCATAACCTGAATTGCGATATAAGTAGAAAGAAAACTAGTTTATTCGCTGCTATACAGGACATACAAAAAGTAAGTACAGAAGGGGTACATTCACTGAAAACTACATTTTATACTCTACGACTATTCACTAGGATAAAATAAGTTCAGAGTTTTGAGGGCGAAGTGCGTCCTGGCTGTAGCAAAAAGAATTCAGCTCAGCATGTGTCAGACTGTAACACCTGACGCTGGTATTCTGCTGAAACCTCTTGTGACATACGGATGTCAAGCGAAGCGGATGCACGGGCGATCATATAAGTGTGTGTGTGTGTGATGTGTTGTTAGAATGAAAGGTGACTATTATGTATCACTACCTATATCCATATAACTGTATATTAATTATATAAGTTACAAGCTGACCCCGCAAACGTTGTTTTGCCAAAAAAAAAAAAATTTAGGGGTTTGAAAAATAGATGTTGGCCTATTCTCAGACCTCCCCGATAAGCACAAAAAATTTCATCAAAATCGGTCAAGCCGTTTCGGAGGAGTATGGCAACGAAAACTGTGACACGAGAATTTTATATATTAGATATAAGTTATTATTCGTTGATTATGTAAACTACCTATTTCCATTTTAACAATAATACATTTTAAAAGTAGATTTTCCCTCTCCTCGTTAATTGCTAGTGTGATATTTACAGAGTTTAATATTTACAATACGTAATTAAAATTTCACACTAACAATTAACGAACAACTCGGCTTGCTGATGGGACGTACCTACTCTACGGTTTATGACACGAGCTTATATATGGTGAGAAATCATGTCGTCGGGACATGTCTAATCCCTTCTAGCGATTCGCGAACAAGTTCTCATTACCAGCGAGGCATCATTTTTGTCATAAGACCGTGCGTTTATAGTGATGCAAACCCTTGCCTCACTATAAACACCCTTGCAAATTAAAACACTGCTGGAGGCTTAAATATGTAGGTGGCAGTAGTTTTCAGTTCGTTCCTATAGCAACATATCAAATTAAATCCTTTATTATTATTATACAATCGCTAACTTCCAAAAAAGATTAAAACTATAGTAAAATAATCTTAGAAATTAGCAGCCATAATAAAAATATATTAATCTAAGTAAGTAACTAAATAATGTTTCTTGTGCTGACTTCCCGCGCGTCGATACAGTATTATAACTTTAAGTACACAAATAAATGGCATCGCCCAACTTTCCACGATCCTAGTAACCAACAATTTCAGCAGAGTGCTGATGTGGTGTTCATAATATTAATAACTCAAATTCTGCCGCTGGATCGGCATAAAATGGAAAATATTACGTTTACCTAAAATATTAATGCGCCGACCATCATTGAGCTGCGGTCAGCATCGTACTATGTACACTAGACAATCTGTATTCACAATTTTATTTTAATGAAACCTGCAGCATGCGTCATAATTACATTATGTTGAACTTTTAATAACATATTGCGCGATATTGTTTTTCCGGGCAGTGCTTAATTATATTATATTCTCCGAAAGCTTATTAAAGCTGATGTGTTGCACAGTTTTCCGGTACACTACGATCGCACCACACTTTTTTATTTTGTGCCAGGGCCTTCCTGTCCCTTATTTATAGCCAATAAAGATTTTCAATATTCCAATTAATGGTGTCTCCAATTAATAATAGTTTGTAGATAAATAGAAATTTGAGAGATTAAAGTTGGACCACGAGGAGACCTGTGCGGTGGTGTGTGGCTGGAGATACAACTAGGACCGAACTAGAATCGCTTACGTTTCACTTGTAATGTGCCTGTGGCTCGCACGACACCGGCTTTAGTCATTGGCGATTTGCGATTCTATGGCATTATTATAACATTTTTTTTCAAATACCACTTGGGTGGTAAACTAGCATACGTCCCGCCTGATGGTAAGCAGTTACCGTAGCCCATGGGGTTAAAACACCAGGTGTGTACTCAAACCGGGTCAGAGCCCATTCGTCCACTAAGATTCGCACCCTGTGCCCACTCGTCCCCTGGAACTTTTGAGGGGCCCATTCGTCCCCTGAAGAATATTTATTTTTATTCATTCTTCTAATAGAAGTACATGTATATGTGTATACTGCAGCTTGGTAGTCCTGGTACAGTCGCGCAGAAAAGGGTAAAATAAAAAATATAGTAATTCGGCAGATATCATGTTTATTTCAAATAAGATTAAGTTTAATAAAATGCCTCTAGGCTCTAGGCATTAAGTCAGTCTTCAAAATAATTAATCAACTTTTGGTTTCTTGTACATTTGTAAATATTTAGCAAAATATATGATAACTATAATATCTTTATGTAGTAAAATAAAACTGTGTAACTATTTAAATAAAATCCCAGTAATAACTGAATTTTAGATTAACTTACATCCAGTGTACTAAACAAATAACCAAATATCAATACCAATATAACAAAAATAACAATTAATTGTTAGTACTTTGTCAAAGAGATCTTCAAAATAATGCAATATCACAATAACTTTGTATAAAAGAAATATAACAAGTAAAATCAGTCTTTATCAACTATGTAAAACCAACATTTTTACTAACTACAAATACACATGCAAAATCACAATGTCCTAGAAACTAACAAAATACAACTCTTTTACAAAAATCAGCCTTGATTGACCATCATATAAACAATATCAACATTAAATACAAAATATGCAAAAAAATAGAACACATATCAACAGTAAATAATCACTTTTTATTTTTTTGTATATTTACCAACTACATACATGCAAAATCATATTAACATAAATCTAAAAAAATTAAAATATTATTAATAAAATATTAACAGTATTGTTTATTTCGTTAGGCGAACTTCATTTAATAAAAGACCAAAGACACATTGAACAGTCTCGTATTCGCAGTCACTTTCAAGAACCATTACGTCACTGAGGCAGCCATAACATACAAACAAAACACCTTATCTATTTTGTAACCCGTTTTTTTAACAAGCCATTCGTAGAGAGACAATATTACATCGTAAGCCTATCGACAGGTTATATTATTATCATGACGGATTATCATTCATCATAGCTCTTTTTTCAATGATCTGTAATGATTTATTAAATTAATTCCGTTAATAAACTGTTCACAAGTATACTATGTTAACCGTTTCTTATGTAAAATATAGCTAATTTTATCTCAGGGGACCAATAGGCACCTGAATAGGTGCCGAATCTTTAACTTATATTGTATATATTATATTAGAGGGGACGAATGGGTACCTTAAAAATAATATCTTTTATTAAAATATTAATTGGTCCCCTACCAGGAGACCAATGGGCACCTATATAGGGGCCGAATCCACAACTTTTATGCTGGGGGACGAATTTTAGGGGACGAATGGGCTCTGACCCCTCAAACCTGGGAAAATACCATGCTGTACTCTCTTAGAATTGCCTCAGCGGAAAGCTGATTCCAGAACCTGAGCGTGCCTTAGAGACCAGAGTGGCTTTGGGATGTCCTGTATGAGGCTTTATTATTGTTATTATTTTATGTTATACCAGTCTTAATACTCATGTTATTATACTTATGTAGTTGTTGTAATTAACAAATCAACGTAATAAAGTTCAAATTTGAATTATTGCACATGCATTCGTAATCGTAAAATATGACACAATTATTAGATACAGTGTCTGTGGCCTATCAGAGAGGTTTGAGTGTTGCTGATCACGAGGTCATGGGTTCGACAGGAAAAACGAATTTATGTGAGGAACAAAAGCGTTTGTAATGCACACAAGGAATGTTTTTTAAGTACGTAAATATTATATCCATTATATCAGTAGTACCCAAAGCACCCATGATACAACTCTGCCTAATTTGGGACTAGATGTGAGTTGTATAAAATGTCATATATAAAAAAAGTCGTTGAAGTAATACCTGCCTACCATGCTACAGTCCACTTAGACTATCAAGCAGACTTAAAGCCCATAAGAAACAGAATAGAGTACCTATATATATATTTAATAATAAAAAAAATATTCCTAAGATTTACCACTTCACTTCACGGCTAGTGGCCTTGAGTCTTTTATTACAACTAAGGTTCTTGGTTTACGTGGCTAAGCGTTTGATTGAAATAAAATGATTTATTCTGCAAATTGGATTTTCAAATCACTTTTTACGAGTCGTTTTCTTAATAACTTGTGGCGTCGGCGCGCGGCGTTCCGTATTCGTAAAAGAAACGCACAGACAGACTCAGCTTACGATGATGTCGGTAAGACTACATAATAAAATAAACGTGTCGAGAATGTGAAAAATTATCGTTTACATATAATACCTACTCTACATTTTTAGTTTTATTATTTTCTGTTTCCGACTTACATATGACCGGTCGAAAGTTTTGTGCTGAGAATAATGCCAGTTTACATCTAGGCTCCAAGTCTGCTATTTTTTTTTTAAATCCTCATACAGTGAATTCAGAATTATTATATTATAATTATAGTACCCGTGAACGACCATTCTGATACAATTGAAATAAAAGACTGGACTGGAATTTCAAATTGTGCCCAAAATACTTTAGTAGATCTGATGCAGTGATGCCAAGCAAATGATCGTTTTTTCCAGTCTATCTGTTGGTTAATCGCTACAAGTTTCAAATAGATGCAATAATATAGTTCTAATTGGGATAAGATCAAAATACGGTGAGTAGTGGAATTTCTGAGGTTTACACTAACACTGTCGTTGCTTCCGCTTGTGACTTGGGCCACAGTCTCTATTCCGCTTTCAATACGAGTTCGCCAAATTCAATTATGTGATTTCATTTACTCTTGACTTCGCCTTTGAAACTTTGGTCGGGTCAACTATTTTCTTATTGGCATGTCTGAATTAATCACCGTGTGGTCTCACGTGGTTAATGACCGTAAGTTTTGTAGGACCCCAACCGTGCAGACAACGTAAATACTTAAATATTCATAAGTTTATCTCTACACCAGAGCTCGCTTGAGTGATTTTCAATCTGATTCGCTTGCATGTAAAGATGTAAGAAGCTTGGGGGTTAAAATAACCCTTTGGGATTCATGGATGAAATGCACAAATGCAAGAGATATTATATCCACACTGTTATCATTATTGCTATCCAAAATTTATCAAAGACTGCAGATATAAGTTCCACTTAAATACATTATTATTACAAAATTTATTTAAAGTGACTCGGCCGTAACGTCATTACTACCTACCCGGTAAAATTAGCTGTTTTAGTAAGTTGTTTGACAGAAAGATATATGAACTATAAGTATCAAAATACCAAAGATCTATTAAAAAACTGGTCTTGTTGAATGGTTTTGTTTCCATTTTCATTTGGGCTATCTTCTTATGTTAAATATAGATTGAATCCCGTACACTCTCTTGAATTTAATCATAGCCAACTTCGCCAATTCAATCAGAAAGTACTTTTTGTTTCAGTATGAAGTACTCTTCATACAAACAATTGCTACTGGTGATCCCATGACGGCAACAGAACGAGACAAAAGTATTCGTAAGACTGTTTAAAGAAAAGGATGCATGTTTCAGCTAACTTGGCTGTGTTATTCATGCTGTAACCTGTTGCTTGTGGCGCCAAGTTTTATGTAGCTCTTGTGTGAGCATGAAGTACCGACAAGTGGTTCCTTAAAGCAATTAGATTTCGAAGAATGAGATCGACGAATGTCTAGCTGGAGCATTAACTTTACAGCTGAAATAAAATTAATGTTACGACAAGATAAAACTAAATTAGCGGTCACAAATAAAAAAATACGATAATAGACTATGACCTACGATAACCTACAACAGGACCAGAATGAGGCATCAGTAAAGCAGAATTTAATCAGCAATGCATATAATATGCCCTCCGGCAAGATGGAGTGATGGTTTCCGAAAGACTGCTGGTAGAAGCTGGATGCCATAAGCCGAGGACAGGGTGAAACATTAGGGGAGGCCTACGTCCAGCAGTGGACTAATATAGGCTGATGATGATGATGGCATATAATATATGTATGTACATGCATATGAATACCTACATGAACCATGAACGACGTTCATCATCATAATATTTGTTATTGATTATGGGAATTAGACCAGGCCCATTATTAAATGTAATATGTTTGTGGACTGATACTAACTACTTCAAACTTCTTGACAAGTTTAGAAGTTAACCCACATAAACATTATGAAAGGAAAAATATACTGAAACTGGATCAACAATGATGACAATATATAATATCAATGGAGGTATTTACTTAAACACCTACCTACATGAGTAAGCTTCATTACATACGACTTTTGTAAAATTATTATAACTAGTGGGAAAATGGATTGGATTGACTATGATAGGACAGATTGATGTTGCGTGACGACAATAATTACAATTTCAAAAATGTATGGTAACTATGAACTTCCGTGTTTAGATTTCAATTGAATGCAGGTTATATTATTATAAGAGTAATATTTACATATAACTTGTGTTTTCGTAAACGCTTCGATGAGGGTTATTTCGGGGTTTTAAGGTTGAAAAGACAATTTAGCTATGTCGCATTTCTGGGAAAATTCTTTAATAGCTCCGTGTTTTCACACACAAAGCAATGAACTTGACTTACCCACAAAATATGTAGATATAGCTAGACGATTTACATGTCCTGATCAGAGCTCGGACACCCAGGATCCGGGTACTGACATTGAAGCCATGTTATTACTTGGTAGGTACTTCAATGTTGCTCAGTCTAAAGGATCCGGTTTATGAATTCGGAATGAAATTATAATTTGATTGTAACGATAATTTAACGTTTGTGGACTAATAATAATAATATGATGCAAATATACGTATAGTAATATAGTACCTATAATTATGATAATCATACGTGTAAATCTGGATAATGATTTATAAAATGCAGCTCAATAAGACAGCACTGTATAATGTTCTGCAACGCAACGTCTTGAAAGTTATACGTTTGGAACCCGTACCGCTTGCATCTCGTGGTTACAATGCCGGAGATCCGGCGTCCGTTGCGGATAGGCAAAACAATGCAAAGCTAACCGCTATTGACTCTGAATAGAAACTGATACTCAGTCTGATATTATATTGTATGCGTCGATTCATAATACGGTATTTTTAGTTCCTAGTTTGTGATCCTTTGAGAAATTTCCCATGTTTGTTTTGAAAAGGTGTTACTTATAAAAAAAAAGTAGTATAAATTATTGTTTAAAGCATTTGTACTATCTGGTTTGGTATAAAATACATCACAACACAAAATATTGCAATACCCATCAATGAAATCCCGGATATCAATATTGCGTGGAAAGAAAAGGTGTGTTGATTCAACACAGCCAAAGGAAACATCCTCCAACTAGGCAGGTCTTTTGCCTGTAGGACTACAGC
This sequence comes from Acronicta alni, assembly GCA_964056405.1. Classification (NCBI taxonomy): domain Eukaryota; kingdom Metazoa; phylum Arthropoda; class Insecta; order Lepidoptera; family Noctuidae; genus Acronicta; species Acronicta alni. Next base: position 25,471,895 of record OZ043913.1, on the reverse strand, counting down.
CCTACGGTTGATGTCGGGCGTCTGTAGGTATATAATTATGCAAGTTGCGCTGCGAATGTTGATTGCGCGATTCAAGATTTGCTCATAGTACCAATATAGCACGATAGATGTCTCTACAATTGATTTGCAATTCCTTGATTGCGAATTTTGAATGGCTTCATAAATTGCTTGTTTGTATTAGGATTCAACACTTTTATGTACTAGTTAGTGGCCATCGGGGTTGAGCAATAACAAGTTTATGCTTATTGCGGTATTAAGGCTAATCCACAGCGAGAGTCCGAGGATAAATTAATGACCAATGACCAAAAAAGGTCCTGCTATATTTTACAGAACTCATTAAAACCACCCGCTAGTCTTTTCAAAACGACTTCTTCGCGATTTCATAGTTTGAAATACTCCTAAATCCACCACTGGAAGCCGACCCCAATAAACATAGGAAAAAAGCTACTGAAACTCGTTCAACAATATCCAATACAAATAGATAAACGAGTGAACTTAATTTTAAAACTGTTGTCAAACGGAACAAATTGTTGTAATTATTATAACTGGTAGTAAAGTTGACGGTAGTAGATTGCCGTAGCGTGATGATAATAATTACTATTGTTATAGATATACACTGCGTATAAAACTGTTAGAGTTGGTGGTTAGATTTCAGTTTACTGGAGGTATAATATGAAATAGTAAGAGTTGAAAAGGTCAGAAAGTTCAAGAAGGATCTTATCTCACAACCTATATTTATACAAAACACTAAAACAGGACGCCTTTCATTAAGGTATTAATAATGATCTACTCTTCGTCCATTAATTAGTAGACTACAGAATTCTCACCTCAGAGAATAACAAATTATTAATTTATTAAAAAATACGTTGATATTGATGACGTAAAATTAATTAAGTATATGAAAAAGACAAATTATTTCCATGACCAATGAACTCCAACAGCAAACGAAACCTTAAAGCAATAAAATAATCGAAAATCTACGAAAAATATTAACAACATTTAATTTTAATCTCCTAATCGTAAAGTGTCATCTCTCTGGGTGGTTCAATTAGTTTAAATTAAAATTTCTATTAAGTAGAGGCTCCTCATCATTCGGATCCTTATCACAAATTGACTCTCGGCACATTTATCCTCTTCAAATCTTTATTGTCACTCAAAAGGTTGTACAGATTCTCTTATAAATGTCGCTGAGAGTTATTTGAAAGTAATTTTGAATAATTGGTTACCTGAGCGTTTTATATTATGTTCGGTATGCAGGGTGGGTGTCATCTGCTGGACTATCTTTAACTTATTAAGGCCCATTCAGACCAATAGTGGCAGCAGCAAAAAGTGGCCAACAGTGATCTACCAACATCATTTTAAACTTTTTACGAAATTATGTATACAAAGGAGGGAGTCGGCTATATTGTACCGTTTGTTTAATCGTACCACTGCAACATTTTCTACCAAATGACATTTTTCGAATAACTACACGGAGGCGCCACCCTTTGAACGCCCGTTGGCTAAAATTATTTTAAATATTTATATATATTTTTATTTTAGTGCATGCTAACGCATAAGGGGGACAATATAACCAAATCTCCAATATTATCACTAAGTTTGGCAAAAGTGGAGGACTTCGTCCTAAATTCATTTCTTCTGACTGTAGACCAGCGCGGCGGCGGCGGCGCCCAGCAGTGCGGTCTACAAATGAAGTATATATTAGACGTTTAGCTGATGTGTCTAATATTGCTTGCGATTCCTCAATGGGAAGTAAATTGAGATAATTATTGCGTGTCATACATAATCATGACATATCTGCTGATCCTATGATGATTTGTCACACTAACAGGTTCAGTTTATGTTCTGATCACTTCGTTTCATTTATTTTCTTAAAAAAATGAATAATACATCTATGTGAGCATTTAATATAAAAAAAATTAAAAGTAAAAAACTCATTTAAATACTTTATTAAAATGCGCTAAAAATAATAAAATAAACTTTCCTTTAAAACCTTTACTAACAACTTATTCGTCATTACAGAATTTATAATAATACAAAAGCTTGTCGCAAATTTTTAGTCGTACCTATTTACTTAGGCTGAAAATTAAAAAAATTAAAATCTTTCAGGTCAAGCTATTTAATTTACTTGTTTATCTACACAGTTAAATCTCGCGACAAGCATGAATGATGAATGAAAGGATTCACATATCCTGTCAATATTTTTTTAACTCTTGACAAGTCAGCAGCAACAATAGCAATTAAGATACGTTAGAACCGCCCGCGCCGAGCCGCCGCCGCGCCGCCGCCGCGCGCCACCGCCAATGCTCGTAAGCAGTTATCGACACTGCTATGTCAAAAGTTCCGTCCTATGATATCTAAAACAACGTTTCAATGCTCCTCGATCTCCGAATCTTTCCATCAGCAGTTCGCAATGCTACTCCAATTAGCAATTCAAATATTTCCTCCTCTCGATCCCTCCGGCTGAGTGCTTTAATGTGTTCAAAGTTCACAGATTTTTCCTCTGTCGCGATTATTTCCCTCTCGATTGGGGGACGTTTTTCGTGTTGAGAGATTTTTTCGTAGCCGGCGCGTGACAGCGCAACATTTGATTAGTGAGCGCCAACTGGTTGAGTGAAAGCTTTTTTAAATTGTGTTTGCATAGTTTAGGTGTGACACATCACACTGTCAGAGCGTATTCGGAAGGACGGAGATTAAAATGGACGGATAACTATTTGATTCGAAATTTGATAGACAAAAAACTTAAATAGGATCTAAAATTATTTGAGAGTGAAAAATATACCTAATAGATAGAAATTATATATCTATTATACTCAATCTTACATCTTTACGAGTCTTGTTACTAAAATTATCGTTACATTTAACGTCAACATTGTAAATAGTTGAAATTCAAGCATTTTCTGATCATGACCAAGAATGGCAATTTTGCAAGTAAATTTTGCACGAAAATATGCACGTAGACGGGGCAGGAAATACTCGCCTCTACGTTCATAATATTGGGGACACATATTGAATGCAACAGGGAGAGTCTAATATCCGGGAACATCCGAGCAAGCTTATCGCGCTTGGAAAAATGATTCACCCACACTAGCGTTTCATTACTTTTCAAAGTAGGTATTATAATTTTGCACGAAAATATGCACGTAGATGGGGCAGGAAATACTCGCCTCTACGTTCATAACATTGGGGACACATATTGAATGCAACAGGGCGAGTCTAATATCCGGGAACATCCGAGCAAGCTTATCGCGCTTGGAAAAATGATTCACCCACACTAGCGTTTCATTACTTTTCAAAGTAGGTATTATAACAAAGATATTAAAAAATATGTTATATTGACGGTCATCATCTGCCTCGTATTACATGGAACCTAAACATAACGGCGAACTTTGGGCTTACATTAGTGTACCCCTCTGCCTAACCTCCGGGCAATACATGCGTGATGGTATAACAGTCATCATCGTCAAATGTGAACTTATTGCTCCGTCAATATTGACCAAAATTGTAATAGTAGGCGGACTATTTATACCGATTTTGACTATTGTTAGTAGCACTCTACAATAACAGTATAATAGTCAACAAAGATGAGGATTGCTATAATAATTTATATTCCCAAAACCCACTTTTTGAAGAAACCTACGCTGTACTCTCAGTACAGCGTGGGTTTCTTCAAAAAGGCAGTGAAAAGGTTTTAACAGGGTCGGCAATGCGCGAGTGATACCTACCCCTGGTGTTGCAAGTATTCATAGGTCACGGAAACTGTTTACTGTCAGGCGAACCGTATACTTGTTTTTCACCTAAGTGGTATCAAAAAATTGCAATTTAGTTCTAGAGTGTAATCTAAAAAACTAAAAAGGGTCACATTTTTTTTTATTTAGTAAATGTACTCGTATTTATTATTTGTCAGATCATACGTACTTGGTATCAAAAGGGTAGGTACTGCTATAGCATTGCACAAGCCTCTAGGAGCCTCCTATTCACTTTTATATCAAATATTGGAGTAGATGAATAGGACTGCTCTTACTACTCTCACTTTCATAGTCTATTATATTTACTTTCCAATTAAGGATTAGAGAGCACTTGTGAATTTAAGAGCTGAGCTGGATATCGGAAAATCGTTGAGAGGATTTCAACGTTTTAGGTTAGAGGCATTTACTACTTAGTGTTATATAAGTATAATATAGTCCTAATAAGAAAAAGCTACTACAGTATAAAAGAATACCTTGACGATAAACTATAATAACCCATTAAAAAATTTATATAATATTTGCGAACAATACAGACATAACTAACATTTAATTAAAAATAAGTACTTTAATATTATCAATTATATTATATTTAATAAATATTCTAATAAACAAATCAAAATAAATAAACACCGAATAAAATAAAATAATAATAAACATACTATATTGAGAAATATAAAAAAAATATTAAAAATAAGAACCATTAACACCAAAAACTAAATACAAAAATAAAATAGAATTTAGCTATAATGGGGAAAAACGCATAAATAAATTCTCACTAATTGCATTAATTAGATTATGAATGAGACATAATAAAAAATATATACCTAATAGAGGTGGTTAGAAAATAAATTAGATACACTTAACCGTACTTAACCTACTCATTGTGATAAAATAAAAATAAATAGTGCAATAAAATATTATAGTTACAATCGTAAATAATACGTAAATATAATAAATAAAATGTATAATAATAAATAATATTGACTTCAACTTGGAAAATATAAATAGAACAAAATAATATAAATATAGACACGTCTCCCTCTCTCCTACTAAGCTGTGCTGTGCCCAACAGGGTATAATTGATTCCTAGATTTAAGCCTACCATCTGTTTTATATATTTTTGTACATTATGGAATGCAATAAATGAATATGAATACTTTTAACTGTTCACATTCAATAACACTTTGAGAAAACATTTTGTAATTTCGGAAAAGATAATCTTGTAATATCTAGTCGTGTAATATTAATGTTGTACATTTAATAATTGCATCGCATCGGAATCATATTCAATTAATAAAATTTGAGTATTTTATAATATAAAATTGATATGATACATTTATAATGGCCCACATTTGTAAATAAACAGCACATGACAACAAACAGTGACATGAACGTGAATAATTGATTGGTATTTTATAATTTGGTATGTTCCTGGTAGGTAGGTATATTTACTATAACGAATACAATATATATATATTACTATTACTTCCAATCTAATAACATTACCTTCTGGATAAAAATAAATCGCAACAACACACATAAATATGTATAGTGTCCTTGTCCTGTTACTTCTTTGCCTTAAAATGCAAGATCGCGGCCAAGGTTTTGGTTTAATTTACATTGCCATGGATTTCTAAACTTTTCGATTTTGTTCCTCATAGCATTTGCATGCTGAGGAAAAAATGGCAAATTTTAGCCGTTACGGAGAGCTGATATTATTCTTAAGTGTATATCATCCCTTATATAGCAGATGGGAAAAAGCTGATATAAAAGTGGTCCTAGGAAGCGATTTGTTTATTTTCTAATTATTAATTTTATCAGCAACAATATGATTTAATGGTAGTTAATAACAGTATATTAATACCAATATTATTATCTAAAAAGTGTAATATAACAATATTCAAGTAATAAGTGGCTTAGCATTAAATTACATACTTTGGTATTTCATTGTGCCGTGAAAAAAAAGATATCTCTGAGCACAGTAACTGGAATTTGAAAAACATTAATAAAAAATGTTTATTTGATGCAAAGTTTATTCTATTATGTTGTTGTAAATACTTGTGAATACTCTCAGCAGCCACCGGGTGAACAAACTTTGTACCGCAGCCACAAGCGGTGAACTTCACAACTTTCTACATGATACTCACATTTTATAAAAAATAATATTTTCTATTCTCAACTAGGAAAACAAAAACTGCACAAAGTAAACTTACATGTAACATTCAAAGTACTTAATTTAAGTGCAAAATGAGGATATTTTATCGAATGAGTTTGTTTGTGGAAAGTATTAACTAGTCTGTGTTTTCTTCATCGGCTTTATGTTTCTTTCATTCTTTCTAGAAACTTATCGATTTTGTTGTGTCTGATATACGTATGTGTGTGTTATACAGATCCGCGCTCACATACAGATTTTTGATATTATCTTCACTTGATATTCAGTCTGTTGATGCCCGTCTATGTACGTAAAGCACGATACTGTGTTTACAATTTTGTTTCACACCAAATAGCAAACATTTCAATTACAAATGTGCCGCCTACCACCCACCAATATTAGTCACGGAGTGATGTCGTGAATGATTTACTGGTGTTGAAGCTAATTACGAAAATATACCCGGTTCGCGGGAACTGTTCTATTCACCATCAAAGAACGTTACGCCGACTGTTAGTGTTACGATTTCATGCAGTTGTTACGAGTTCGTTTATTAAGTTTAATTTTGTTTCTTATGGCATGGATGTGAATCTGAAGTGAAATTCATTTGACACCCATTATTTTTAAATATGATGCAGTAAAATAAAATAAATTCTCTTTTGATATACCTCAGGCAGGTATGCTGGCTTATTGTTGAATAAAATATAGCATACTACCTTATCTATGAAATTGTCTTTATTAAAATAACGTTAATATTTATTCCGTAAACGAGTACCAGTTATACCATTATAATTATATATAAATATATTTATATAGTAATATCGATGTCAATTCATACAATAAAACGTTGCCAATCCGACCCTATTTCGTATTTGAATCGAATCAGGTGCAGTAACCGATATCGAGAGAGTGAACGTGCACAATAAACCCTAGCTTTGGATGGAGAATTTAGTCAATTTCAGGAGTGAAACAAGCTACCCTATGTTATATCTCGGTGTTTTGCGGACTTGCCGGCGCAAGGAGAAGCTTAAGTACACAGACTGGAGTGTGCCAGAAGCAATAGATTGGTTGAGATTGTTCGCCCATTTATGCGATATCTGATAGCGCTGACCCGATTAAGTGTTGCCGATCGCAGTGACTAGCTTACGTAAAATAAATTTTGATAATTATTTTAAATCTTGATAATATGATCCACACCAATTTTACTGGATCCCTAATTGTTTAACAATTTCTTGAGCCATTTTATAATGCAAATAAATTATATCAATACAAAATACAGATTACAAAAGTGACAACAACTACCAGTGATATGATAGACACTAACAAGTATCTATTGTGATAATAATGTAACGTGTAACTTTATACGTACGTTATTGTGATGTAATGCGAATGTACAGCTCATGTTTAAAGAATGCAGCTTCCACGTGTATGAAGTACTGAGATTATTATCAATACCATCAACTAATTATGCCTCTAACGATCTATACTTTCAGCCGTCGACGTCTGTTCACAGAAATTTGAATAATTTTACGTCTCTACTTGATGCTTCCCAATTTAATTACATTAAAAATCCCTTTAACCGAATACTGGATTTTGAATTATAAGCAATACAGTTTGCTCCATTCATGTACCGCCGAGTCCTTTAGTACCTATTGATCAATTACATCCACCTTTCTATGCCATTATTCAACATAGATACGTAGTTAAAACCATAAAACATGCTCAAGTTATTAAATATAACTTTTATAAAGCAAATTATGAAACTATTAACGAAGAACTAAGCTAAGGGTTGACTGGGATACTGTCTTCTTTGGACTATCGGTCGACGAATGCGTTACAGTTTTCTATGACACTATATTTAACTCAATAAAAACAAACGCTCCTAAATGCAAATCAAAATCATCCAAATTTCCTATATGGTTCTCCAGTTCGCTTATTCGTATTTTTAGGAATAAAAATAAAGCCTGGATTCAGTGGAAAAATTACGGTAACATTTGTGATTATAAAAAAATTTCTTTTTTACGTCGTAGATTTAGCATAGAGTGTAAGGCTAATTATGCGTGCTATATAAGCTCCGTGGAGCAAAAAATATTAAAAAGAATATTAAACATTTATTTAGATATATCACGAATCGGAAAAGTAACGTTGGCGTTTCATCGACCATGTCTTACAAGACTCAGAAGTCTAGTGACCCAGTTCATATATGCAATATGTTCATGGAATTCTTCCACTCGGTATATGAACCTTCTACTTTTAGTCGTACTTATAGCGAGGAGTGTTCTCTACTGAAAGAAAGCTTAGACAAATGCATACTTATTAATACTATAACATTTACACCCGCCCAAGTTCTGAGATCACTGAAATCCCTGGATCCTTCAAAAGGTCCTGGGTCGGATGGTTTGCCTCCGTATTTCTTAAAACGGATAGCCAATAGTCTTCATATCCCATTACATATCATATACAACTGATGTATCTCACAAGGAATTTTCCCTGAACTATGGAAAACTGCAAATGTAACACCAGTTCATAAATCAGGAACAACACAAGACGTGGAAACTACCGCCTTATCTCTATTTTGTCCGCCCTGTCGAAGCTTTTCGAGAGGCTTGTACACGATTCTATGCACTCGACTATTTATAATTTAATCATAGATCAACAACATGGTTTTGTTAAAAGAAAATCAACTACAACTAATTTAATTACATTTGTAGATTATCATTTCAAAAATATGGATCAGCGCATACAAGTAGATGCCGTGTACACATACTTTCGGAAGGCGTTTGATAGGGTGGACCATGAGTTACTGTTACGCAAAATCGCATACAACGGAATATTAGGTAATCTGCTCCGCTGGTTCACCTCCTACATTACGAATAGAACCCAAAAAGATGTCATAAGAGGATTCCACTCTGCGGGTGTAAATGTTACGTCGGGCGTGCCTCAAGGTTCAATATTAGGGCCCCTTTTATTTATTTTATTTATTAACGATATATCAAATTGTTTTAAGCATTCAATTTTTTTACTATACGCTGATGACTTAAAATTATACAAAACTATTAAAACTCCTGTTGATTGTTGTCTACTTCAAGAGGATTTAGAGCGGCTTCACAAGTACTGCATTGATAATAAGATTCAATTAAGTATTTCCAAATGTGTTAGTATTTCATTCACGAAAAAACAAAATATTATTCCGATTTGTATCATATAAACTATGTTCCTCTATCAAAATCTTCTACCGTACGGGACCTTGGGGTTTTGCTCGATGATAAATTTCATCTAGATGAACACATTGAGGCAATTGTTAAGAACGCCTATCGCGTGTACGGGTTCGTTATGAGATCTACAACTGAATTTAGGAATGCGAACACATATATTCATCTATACAAATCCTAGGTCAGATCTCAATTGGAATACGCCGTGGCAGTGTGGAACCCACTTTAATAACATATATGTTGACAACATAGAGATGGTTCAACGCAAGTTCTTGAAGTCGATGCACTATAGATGTAGCCATGGCTACGCAACTTACGACGATCTACTTGAAAAATATAATGTTATGAGTTTGAAGTCCACACGGTTATTCTTGGAAGTTATGCTTCTCTATGACATTTGTAATAATCGATATAACTGCACTGATTTAACTAGTAATTTAAGCTACATTGTTCCTAGAACTGTTATAAGGCGAAGGGTGCGCGCATGTCCGTTGTTCGCTGTACCATCTTCAAGAACAAACGCCGGAGTTCGCGCACCTTTGCGACGCATGTGTCAAGATTTTAATGATAATTTCACAGACTTAGATATATTTTCCATGCGTGCCAATGCATTTAGATATATAATTATTAACCCAGCATATTAAGCAAATAAAATAATAGCAGTATTTGGTTCATATAGTGATTATTTTTCTAGTTTTTCTGATTCCTTTTTTACTTTAATGTTCACTTAACTTTATTGCAAAAATTTACATTTCTTTACATCAATATTCTGTGGATTACGTTGTGAGTGCACATTTTGTCATAATTAATTTAGCCATTTGCTGTAATTATATTTAGTGTGTAACTGTTTAAATCCCTAATAAATAAATAAATAGAGAAACTCTTGCCTGTGGCTCAGTATTAAGAAAAATAATTTGATTCGATATTATTATCTGATAGACTGCACGTTTGGCGTAGCGGTTAAGGAGCTCAGCTCGCTACTACTGTTGCGCCGGGTGTCGTGGGTTTGATTTTCACCCGAGATAACTCTTTGTGAGATCGACAGATATTTGTTTCAAGTCTGGGTGTATTTTGTGTTCGGTATTTGTATCAATTTGTTTTCTTGTAAAGGCCGAACGATAGTACCATACTGCTGGGGCTGTCTCAAAAAAAAAAAACTCTTAAAATTCTTGGGTTGAAAATTCACCCACAATTTCTCTATTCTCACTTGTATTTTAATTTGTTAACAGTAGGCCAGCAGAGGAAAAATTAATCGTCAACTCTATCAAAACTTAAAACTATTTGCAACAAAATGTCAGATGTCATACATGGCCCGTTTTAAGACTGACGCGAAATTGAATTTCAGCTTTAACTTTCATGAAATTGAATTTTAACCGCAACTCTATTGTCTACGTGGCGACCGACGGTGGAAAGGTTGCGAAGTTAGTCTTCAAATTTCCTTTTTTTCCTTTCTTCTAGCTGAGACTGGCTATATGTGCCTAGGTTCACAACTCAAAATTACATACTTAAATGGTACTTATGTTTTGAGGATCATTACTGTTATTTATTCTTATTTATTTGTTCTTAGCATGGAAAATGCCAAAAATATACAAAAAGATATCATTACTGTTGTTTACACGGGGGTCAATAAATTTAGGATTAAAAAAAATCAAATATGGATTTTGTCGATAAAATTAATCATAGTTTCCCTTGTTTTCATTTTTGCACATTATGAAGACTCACACTGTGTTATAGCATTCTATGTGAGATTATTATCAGTAAATCCACTACATAGGAATATGTAACCTTAGTGTCGGTTAATGCAATAAAAATAATACTTATATTAAAACGTCAAACAATAACACAAAGTCGTTCCACCTGGTTTGCTCAAGTCCGTACAGAAGGAACAACTTTCCGTCCACCGGACAAGTAATTTGTCTCCCATGATCCTTAGAGGCGTTATGATTAATGTGCGGCGTTTGACGACCCCACGCGAATATTAAAACGATATAAATTATGTCGCACGAAATATAATGGAGTGGCTTATTAAGATTATTATGAGGGTTTTACAGATTATAGGGATTGCTACCATTGGCAGCAGTAAAAGATTTTATGCAGCGATGCAAATTACGACGTTAATATACAATAAAATTGCGCTCGCTTTCCTTGAATGGTTTATTTATTCAGATATTATGATATTGCTGGACTTGAATATTTACTAACTTATTTTTTTTAAATATTTTTAGGGATGTACAACTCCTTAGCTAAAACCTACTTATTTGTAGGTACTGTACTACATTATCAGTCGTATCTATAAAATAAATCTCCAGAGAAGTAGAAGAGTACCTAAGATTATAACACCTCTTATATAATCATATTGCTAGCCTAAATAAATTAGAAGGCGTTACTTATTCAGGTGAATTAGGACTAAAATTCTGAAACTTAACAAATTTCAGGTCGCCATTAAAATTAAGTGGTTCCAGAAGAATCCTGACGCGGAAAATAATTAAAACAAAGTAGCTAGTGCTTAGCGATTTAATACCAGACCGGACAAAGGTGCGTGATTCATTTTTGTACCTGAATTGTTTTAGATTACAATTATTTTTTAAATTATGTTTGGGCGAAAGTTAAAATGGTTTCGTTATATATACATACATACATATTTCCACACCTATTTCCCATTGGGGTGGGCAGAGACTATAGATTTCCACTTGCTACGATCCTGGCACAACATTTTCGCGTCATCTACATTAATTATCCTCCTCATGCATGATCGTTGTTTTACAACATGCTTTCCTTTAAATATATAGGCAGAAGGTTAGACTTATTTATAAGTCTGACCTTGAAAAAGAGAGGAGGTGAACGAAAGATTTGCGAAGAGGTTTATATTGGTTATAATTACTATAAATGAACTGTGTGTTTTTTATGTTAGTATCATGAACTACTTCATAGTTCCCTCTATTAATTGGGAGCTAAACCATAACGGCAAACTGTCGGTGTACATTAGTACACCTCTGTCGAATCTTACAGGCAATGTGTGCGTGATGGTATTAACTTAAGATTTCTGGTATGATACAATTAGCAGTTTTTACAGACTGACACCAGTTTGAGAAAAAGGTACTCGTAAGGGTTGCGTTCTTTCGTTCCGCTCAATATAATAATGAAAACTTCTTTTTTGAAATTTGTTAAAGTCCCTTCGTCAATTAAGTACTTCCTGTGTTTTGGTGCCAAGCTTACAGTAACTCTTCACATTATAATCAGGCCCCGCCAATTCTTGTAACGTTTCCTTAACTCTTTGCCCCTGTTGGTCTCCAAACACCATATAATATTTTTGTATGATAAAATGTTTTGTTGTTATTTCACATATTTATGTGCCTCTCTCTATTTAGAAATTCTGTTCAATTTTGATCAGAAAATAAGAGTTATTCCGTTGGATCCCCTGATCTGATCCCGGAAGTAACTCTTTGTTTTTTTTATTTAGGGGTGATTAATATTTTTAAATTAGCGGAGTTCATGGTTGGTGTCATTTATGTAAATATTTTTACAATAATTTCGCATAGTGGTGCGCAATTTCAATACACAAAAGGATTCTTCAACGGAGCACGATAAAAAACATTCAAATACAGTTGAAAGTAGAACGCAAGTAATCACCGGCTGACAGGAACACGTTTCCTTGTATGTTTCACTTCGACTACCGAGCGCGAGTATTTCTACTTGACACGGTAAACATAACTCAACTTTAGATCTACACAGCCAAAAGAAAATAAGTAGAGTTTCTCCGAAACTAGTTATAAAGAAGGCAGAATGAAATGTTTGAACTGTTTACATGAATAGCCATTTCTATTTGTTTATCGATATTCTTACGTACACGACGTTATTTATGACGCGTCGATTCAAAATATAACATTTTCTCGCGTAAAATATCACATCTATAAATCAACGATTAATGTAATAGAATCGATTACGATATCCATATATTTCGTGGGCCTGTTAGTGATGTAATGTTGGCAGTTACGAGTTTCATGACCTGTAGCAAGCGTGTGTAATGGATGAATACTGAAACGTTCATGTATTTTGAGAGGACTTACCATTGTATATAAAAATAATCCCCACGTCCCTACTTGTATCAATACTAGTGCCTACTTCCCTATTAATATAATTATTATTATAAATGCAAGTAACTCTGTCTTTCTGTTTGTTACGCTTTCACACTTAAACCGCTGAACCAATTGATGACATTTGGTACACTGATAGATTAGACCTTGGAGAAGGAGATAGGCCTTCTGTCTCAAAAGTGCGGGTGAAACCGCGAGCAACAGCTAGTACACTATATACTAGATATATATGTCGACTTAGTTGAAATGTTTATCGTATGTAAACGTGAGTGACAAATACTAAAAATAGGCTACCACAATGATCGTCCAATGACAGTAGGTACATGACACGAGGTCCGACAAAATTGTTAGACAAAACGACGATTTTGACACATTAAAATGGTAGACTTAAAGAGAGAGAGATCCTGGTGTTGTGTGGCGCAAATGCAACGTATCTTGTCGACACGTTCATGTGACAAAACTATGTAATTGAGTTTGATTTTTTGGACCCATCTTATGTTCAGTACCTAATACCTACCTAATTTATATAAATGGTACAACTCTGCTGCAGTTTATCTGGATTAATACCACTGCATTGCTTAATATCTTGCTACTAAAATGTTAGTACATTATATTGTGTTCCACTTGACCCGTCTTGTTTAACAAGTGAGGTGTCAGCGAAACGCATGAGTGATATACGTGTCTATAGGTACGCTACGATTGCCGCTTACCATCAGACCGTTTACTTGTTTGTCATCAATACAATAACAAAATCCTCGTTAATGGATATGGGAAGGTTTTCTAGTCCACTTACCGTCAGTGAGTAGCGGCTGCACGTCGGCATCTGGCCTGCCGGCGGGACAGAGGGGCAGCGCTGGCGAGGAGGACGCTGCGCCGCCTTCGGTCTCCACCTGCGAACAAGAACACTTGTTATATACACATGTAGCAGTACTAAAGCTAAATATGTAGGTAGGTACTTCGACGACCAGATAGCCAAATGGTGCTGAGCGAGTATTTAAAATAGTTGTTAAGTATATAACGTGCACGTAGTACGTAAGTTAAGAGAGCTAGGGCATAGTGGGAGTCACTGCACTCAAATTGGAGCTGCCTGACTGGGGAAGTGCCTCCGCCTTGCAGAAAATCGCAAAAAAATAACGTGTCTCGATACTCTGTACCTTCACGTGTCACGCGTAGTGATCGCTCTGTTCCGTGCTCGTTTGATACATTAAGCACATTACTATCGCACAGTTCATGAAATAGTACAAAAGATATGTCCAGAAAGCCAGTCTTTTATAGACGGAAATCACAATGTCTATTAGTTTAATAATCTAGCAATTTTGCAACGTCTATAGTAATTTTACAAAGGAGCGTGTGTGGTTACTATTAGATATTGTTATGTGTATCTCAGCAGTGACGATAAATTGCCGGCACGCTATGTGACAATTCGTCCGTAAGGTACGGAGGACTATGAGGAACACATCATTTACATAACCATCCATTCGACGCTTCCCTTGTTTCGAACAATCTCGGAGAATTAAATACCTCTCAGAATTTTATTATTTGTTTATTATATTATTTTATTTGTCGAGATAATGCCGTGCACACATTTGTACGAAAGTAAGTCTTATCGACATGTTTTTCTAATAAGTAAAAAGTGGATAGCGATCACGTACATCTGATTTGGATGTAACCTAAGTACATTTACTTACTTAAGATTCAGAGTAGACGATGATGTTAGACGAAGCCAAGAAAATCCTAAAAATTTCGACAAACAAATCTCATAACCGTGATTCGATAATCAAGAACAGTTTCAGACGAGCCAAAGTATTTCGCTTTAAAAATAAAACAGAATTAGTCCCGTTTTTTCGTCATTTCATTTCGTCTCAGCAACTGGTTAGGACACAATTTAACTTTTCTTGAGGCGTGCCGAGGGGCGAGCCAGAGACGCCTTAGTGACTCAAATATTACGAGGTAGTTACTGTATTTATTGCATTCATTTCTTACGTTGATGAAAAATGTACAAGTGATAGATTTCATTTAAGAAGCAGGTTTAAGTAATTAAATACTTTAAATGAATTTTGAAGTAATATAAAAAAATACAAGCTTATTCGTTTGATAAACTTATAGGAAACTTGTCACTATGACAATTATTGTGATATGAAAAAGTATGGGCTCCAGCGAGCGAATCCCCTGACAGCGGCAATACGTTGTGATTGTACGGCATGCGGTGACTTTATGCCACGATACATAACGTTAGTGAAGACACGACTGCGTCGCTAGTCGCTGCACGCAGTCGCTTTTACGATACCTAATAGTCGTATTGAGAATAAATCGATTCAAATGTGCTTTCTATAAAAAAATACCAGAGATATTAGCGTCTAGTCTTCATTAAAATCCTAGAAGAGCTATTATAGGAGAACCTACTCACACCATAAAAAGGTTTCATTGGTTAAATAAATACGAGCGCTTTACCTACGTTTTCTATACATAAAAGTTTCCGTTTTTATTATTTCAATTTTCTTATTCAAGATTTGAGTGAAATAATACAGTATTAACACAATTTTTTCAAGTAATCATCTTTCGAGAGGATTACGCTAATACTCTGAAACCGGCTTAGGGGAAATAACTTGAACCTACAATATTCAGAGGATTTAGTTAAGACTAGGTATTCCTGCCTTAATACAATAATTATAGGTATCCGAAGTTTCTCTTTCCTAGTTTCGCTAGTTACATAAATTTCAAGTTTCTTGGAACGCTGTCGCATTCAGGATAAATCTATATGTTCAATATTGGTCCGAAATATGGAAATTAAAAAAAAACATTTAAAAGCAATATAATTTAAAAAGGGTTCCTGAGTAGGTATTTGACTTCTCTCTTTTCAGGCTTACATTATGACACTCATTTGTTTCTAATTAGAAACAAGTAGTAGATAAGAGTTTTTGTTCGTGATATACTTGCATCGCTTTTAATATTTAAATGACTGTGCCTACAACACTAATTCAAGTTATTTTTTTTAAATAAGCCCACGACCATTACTTAAATCGAAATCGCAAAATTAAAGCTCAGAAAAGCTTTTAAAGCTAGGACTTTTGTAGCCCAGACAGTTATGGTAGAGAATAGGCAAAAAGTCAATCTGTCGACTTCATAATTATTATGACAGAATACCTCATTACTCAAAGTGTTCCATTGCCTCGGCTGACGGCTCGTAGGACCCAGCAGCATGTGGTCACGGATATGAAACTAAGCACCAGGTTCGTAGCCCACAGCCCGCACCACAAGCACAACACATATCGCACAATCAACCGCGCCCCTAACATCACCAAATGTAAATGATTCTTAGAAACAGACAACCCCAAAGTAAGTAGAAAACACATCGCAAGACAAACAGTCACAACACTATCAACTTATCACTATTTTAGCAAAGTTTTTGCAAACCCTTAAAATAATATCAATTAAATATAATCAGTTTTTGTTCGAATAAATAATTAAATTTTTGCTCTTGACGTGGCATTCCATCACGTCAAAGTGAAATGAGTTATTTATATCATTCGTGACAGCGATTACCCCCAATATGGCTACCACCAAAGAGTATGGATATAGTTAATTATATGAATACTCTTTGCAATAATTTTGGTAAAACAAAATTGTTCTTAAACTATTACTATTATGTATTAATACAATAATATTTTATGAATTTAATGTAGGTATGCAGTTATTAAAAAAGTAACTTATTGAATATAACAAATTAAATATACAAAGGCTGCGTTCCGAATGTAGTAATCATTTTACTATAGATACAGTTGAATTATACGAAACCTGATTCATGATGGTCAATCAAATGCTGAGAGATTAATTAATATCAATATAACGCGATAGAAAGTAGATTTATTAAAGTAGTTTTATTTTAATACACGATAACTGATTAACGTGTAGGTACAGACACCATCAAATATATCGGTACGTAGGTACAGACTATCTTATTATTGAAAATAATAGTTTGTATGTAAGATATTAATCTTTGTTTCAAAGAGATAATATTAATATCACAATAAGGTGGCAAACAAGCATACGGCCCACCGGTTACCGTAACCTATAGACGCCTACAACACCAGGAGTATCACTTGCGTGTTGCCGACCTTGTATTGAAAGGGTCTGGTCTGTGTGTATCTCAGGTTACGATATAACGTATTTTATACACGTTTATTATAATAATCTTGTGTATATAGATATGGACGCAGTGATAGCCTATGATCATTGGACTGCCAAGTTGAAGGTCTCGAGTTCAAACCCAGGGCAAGCACCCCTGACTTTTCGAAATCATGTGCGTATTAATAATTAACTATCACTCGCTTAAACTGAACGTGAAGGAAAACATCGTGAGGAAACTTGCATGCCTTAGAGATTTTCTCGACGGCGTGTGAAGTCTGCCAACCCGCTGTGTGATGTGGCCAGCGTGGTGGACTATAGTCTAAGCCCGCTCATCCTGTGAGAGGAGACCCGTGCCCAGCAGTGGGACAGTAGATGTATGGGTTGATGATTATGTATGTATGGACATGTGTTGCTGACTTCGGCCCTTGGCAACTGCTATTTACTACGATTCAATGATCACTTGTGTTGCGGTCGTGCACGCTTATCATGCTGTTACCTGCAAAGGTACTCATTAGAGAAGAGTGGGTTAACACGTCATAACGATATTTCACATTGTATTATCTTAGTATTTATTTCATATCAATAATCGTAAAACAATATTGATCTGTATCATATAAAATGCACACGCCCGCTCCGACACGCAAAGTCACAATCCTTAAATCATTTTCTACTATCTTATTTATTATTTGTATTACAAGGAGGCTATAAGTAAGGCTCGCTACACGAGCACGTAATCGAATGAGCTCATAACATTAGCGTCTATAGCGGTGATGACTCGCTGCCCGCGCCGCAATAATATAATAATAATATAATATTTTTGGGACATTTTACACAACACCATCTAGTCCCAAACTAAGCAGAGCTTGTACTATGGATACTAGATAATGGATATAATACTTATATATATATTTTTTTTTGTAAATACATACTTATAATACATAAGAAACACCCAGACAAACACAAATACTCATGTTTAATCCACACAAATATTTGTGTCCTGTGGGAATCGAACCCACGACCCCATGATCAGCAGTCCGGCACTTGAACCGCTAGACCACAGAAGTCGTCGTATGCTAATAACAAACTGGGGTCGTCCATTGATACAAGGGCTGGCGAGTTTTGTAGATAAAACTGTCATAAACCAACAATTGGTATAATTATGTATTTAACAGATATCAGGTCCTGGGAACTCATGGCAGTTATCTATAGCTATTGTATGTGAGGTATCGGTACAAAATTGATCCTTTTCTATTTTTTTTTCTGTTTGGCAAAGGCCTTCGCTTTCCTCCTTCCAAGCTACTTTGTCTGTTGTTTTGGCAACCTAAACTTTCTCCCAAACAAGCTCAGACGGACGTGGCGTACTATCTATGTTAATTTTATTTCCGGTTACTAGATTCTCAAATTCTAATCTATCCTCAAAATGTTTATTATCAATAACCATGCAACAATTCAGTTACTTTTATAATATATCTCCAAAGTACATAAGTTTTATTTCATAGTAGTGGCTATTATGTAGCCTGTAGTAGAACTCATTAAAAGTCATTTGAAGTACTCCAAGTTATGGTGCAACTGCAAGTAATATGCAAACTCCTGCGTGCTCTTGTGTGCCTGATATTGCTGTTATCGTCGGGGAGAATACTCATAATATTATTTGTTTAAGATTGTTCCGTAGTAGAGCTAACTGCAAACTATTGACTGACTGTGATATTTTACCGCCCATTGGGGTAGGTAGTGTATTAGGCGACTGTAGATTTTCACTTGCTAAGATACTGGGTTTCGCAGTTTCGCTTCATCTACGTGATCATGCATGATCATCGGTTTAGGAGGCCTCTCTTGAGAATATCCCCAATTTGTAGGTTCGTAGGTTCGCGGAGGTTAGTTCGCGGAAGAATAACAACTGGTTCCCGCGTTCCCAACCATTGGTGGTGAGGCGAACACCTCCTGTGGTTTTAGTTGGTAGGTCATAGGACACTTTCACGAAGATTTCCACAGAGAAAAAAAAAATGTTCGCAGAGGTCAGCCTCTTCGAACACCTCTACCAGTACTTATCTCGTATATCGGGTATTAGAATACCACGAGGTATTGAGGGATTCAGAGCCTTGGTGTTCCAATGAAAAGTTTAGATCCGAAAGTCCTTTGATCCTAGCCTATATTCTTTTGCAGCTGTAAAAACCAGACTGATCAACTTCTATATGAAAACAATTTCTGCCTCGGACGTAGAGAGAAATGACCCCAGTATACAAAACACTGAGAACTAGCGTCACATTGAACCCGTAATTAGCATACCGTGAAAACGTTCGCAGGGTAGACGGTCATGAAATATTCATGGCAAAAGTTGACAGTAACTTGAGGCAGTTCGCAATCCTTGGAATTCGGGTGAGCTTGGAACGATGTGGATGGTCATGTATAGCTCGTGAGTATTCTGACAGAAGAAATTATGGGAACTGCTGGGACTTCTCTGAGGAAGCTTACCGTTATCAAGACGACTCAAGATTGAGGACGTAGTGCCGTCTAAGTTCACAACTAACAGTAGCTGTAGTTTGGAAAAGCGCAAGAACTTCTGTCTTATAAGAATATTATCATCCATTCATACAGAGACTATTTCTGTGGTCTAGCGGTTCAAGTGCTAATCAAGCGGTCGTGGATTGGATTTGCACAAGACACAAATGTTTATGCAATGAATGTGTTTGTTTGTATTTGCCTGGGTATTTCTTATGTATTATAAGTGTGAATTTACAATAAAAAACTATATAAGTTTTATATCCATTGTCTAGTACCCACAGTACAAGCTCTACTTAGTTTTGTACTAAATGATGTTGTGCAAAATGTCCCAAATATTTATTTATTTATTAAGATGTCAGCAAAGAAAGCAAGAGACTACAAAATTAACATATTTTAGATTCATCGTAAATTATTTTTAAAAATATTAATTTATTGCCAGCCCTAAAACCAGTTAAAGCCAGGGCTGCCATTAAATCACACCCAAGCGGTCTTTGTCTTAGTGTTTTTTGTTTCGAGGTCACACAGAAGCCTGTAATTGCTATGAAAGGTAAGGTCAAGACGATATTAAGAAATTGTATCAGGAATATTTATTGGCACAAGCTTGAAGGGTTTTGGGTCTCACGAAGCCAGTATAATTTGAACTGTAATTTGCATTGTTCATTGAAAGATATAGAGGTCATGTTAGGTTTGTTTTACTGGTTAACTTCGCTTTATGTTGTAAATTGGGTTTTGGTACAGTTACGTATAGAAGTTATAAGTTATCATCACTGGCAGAAATTGTGCCTAAATCAAAGAAATAATAATAATGTACAATTTTAGGATGTATATGTAATAATAGACCATTACCGGTACATTCCGGTGATTGTATTAAATTTAACAAACTTGTGTGGAACATGACATGACGGTGACGTAGGTGCCGCAGCCGTGACGCGTCAGCATTCCATCCCCTTCTCTTACCCTTGTTAATTCTGCCTCTGAATTGTTACGTCTGCCGAAGAGGTATCTGTTTTTGTTATTAGTGATATGTTGACGTCGCGAAGGTGTATCAGGTTCATCACCGTTGAGATAATGTCTTTCTGTCTCTCCGAATACTTCTTCAATATTACACAACAGATTTTAACACGGTTTTCACTATCCTATAGAGGATTTCATCCAGAAGGTTTGCGAGCCGGGGCGAGTCGCTTGTAAAATTATAGTTTTATAAATAGGATGAGTTCAAAGCTACGCCTTAATTAGTGTGCATGTGACGTGATTTCGGATATTTTTGTATCAAGTAATAAATTATGTAATCAGTATTCCGTACTTCTATCTGTTTCCTCTACCAGGAGTTTAGTGAAGATTAGATGCACCTCTGGTATTAATATTGAATGGAAATCCCTCCTGCCATCGAATATTAAAATTCAATTCACTAACTCTAGGTAAAACAACTGCGTAATATGAATTACTGTAATCTATCTATATCTTAGCAGATATTATTACGCTAAATCAGGACCGATGCTGCATAAAAAGTGTAAGCGCCTTTTATAACGTCATAAATAAAAGTCTTGATGCTTAGAATGCATTGAAACAGTTTAGAGTCATCGACAAAGCTTGCATTGAATGCAATAAAGGTTGCGTGGCTCCCGGCCATCGCGGGGTTTCATTTGATTGTACTGAACCAATTTCTTCTACATATAGACTATCTAAATTATTATTGTTACATACATTATAAGTTCGTTGAACCAATATATTCTGTTTGTTTTACTGCTGTATACTTGTGTAACTGTCGATGCATCAACCCACACAATCGCGACAAAATCAGATGACCTTTTAATTATTAGTGTTATAAAAAAAATGCAGGAAGTAAAAAATAATGAACTTCATTCTTTAAAATTATTTTTGAATTATAGGTAGAAGTCAAATTTTTTTAATTTTTTTATTAAAATTATACCATTATTACAGCTACTTTTGTTAAGTCAAACGGATGAACGGTTCCAATAAGTGAGTCCTATGGAGAAGAGCAGTCAAGAAAGTCCATATACACTCCTTTAAACAATGTTTGTGTACAATATTATTCTGATTTCAATTTTGTTCTGTATCGTTTTTGAGAATAATGCAGTAAGATGTGGACAATTAATTCAATATTATAATAAAAAAACAGAAAGAATTCCAGACGTGTGTAGCGTTCTACTCAACCATGTTCATCCACGGAGCCTTCCCCAACTATTGTTGTGGTGGCTTCAACCAGATGCGACTGTTTATCAGTATGTTACACGAAGCGACTGCAATTTCTGGGTAGTACCGATATCCTGAGGATGGCCTCGTTTTCAGGCTTTTTGAGCTTCTGACTACCACTAACGATTGCGTAATTGGCTTTACGTTCTCTCCGAGGCATGGAGAGAACTCAATGTCTTCAAAATTGTTACCCATCCACAGACTAGCGTAGCTTGACCTTTTAGATCGGTTAACCCCGAGCCTCTCTACTCAGCCCTGTTTTAAGGCTAAATTATGACAAAGAAGAAACTATTTTAAAACATTATTGTTTAATAAAATTAATTAAGGTCTGATATAAACATTCAAATTCGGATTTTAGCAAATACTTATAAGATGTTGATTAAATAAGTTAACAGTTTTTAACTGTATGATTTCTCTCTCTTTCTCTCACACACCGTCTGTAGATTAAATTTCAAGATACATTCGTTTTAAATTACGACATATGCGTCTCACATTAGTGCAAAGTCATGTAAGTATTCTATTATAAGAATAGACGAACAAAGCTAAGTCTTTAGATGAATAAGATATAAATCTTATTCTCCAACATAAAAGTTATTCTTTTTATACTTTGGCTGGATAAGGGTTTCAATTCAAAAGAAATAAATTTAAGGATTTCGCTGATTCGAGTCTGAAAGACAATGCTTACGTGACCTCAATAAGCCGCCATTTTATATGGAACAGTTAAGTGCCCTTATAAGTTTTCATCACATTTACTTGAGTCTCATTTTCTTCTAAAGTTTTGATTGTAACTTCAAAATCGTTCTGCTAAACAATTGTTTTGTTCGCCATTTTAATGACGTAGGTACTCGTACGTGAAACTGTTAGCGTCTCAAGTTACACCTTTTAATGAGAAGGTATCTTCGTCGACAAACTTAAAATTTGCCGCTGCTAGCTTCGCCCGTACCTGGGGCAAGTTCTTCTTCTGGTACAACTTTCCGAGCTACAGACGTCACGTTTAGCTAAGTGAGCTGTGCTCTGATACAAACTTTGCTTGAAAGACTCGGAATTTCGGAGATCTTTTTAAATTTGTGTTGTTCATGTCTTTTTTGGGGCAACAGTTGGCAAGTTTGTAACAGCTGTCGTGTAAGTGTTTAACTTTATCTTAAAAAGAGTTTACTATAGCTTTCATTTGCGTTTTGTTACAGATTTTGTAAGTCACTTTACTTTAAAAAAATCTACATACCACCTAAATCGTTCAACGAGAAGCGATTACAGCATTCAATGTTTGCTCACTATTATTATTCCACGCTTGCCAAAAAGTTCGGTTCCACCATTAAGTAAAATCCAGAAAAGTACACCGGATGTTGTGAACCTCTTCAACATTCTACGAGAAAATAGCCCAGCTAGTCTTAAATAACATAACACTCCATTTTGAGCAAAAGGGTATTAATTAACAAGGAGCAAAATATTATGATTGGAAGTCGAGAATGCAAACAATTCCGACGTCGCGTCGCATCGCTGAGTGGTGGAATCTGTTGGTTTCAAAACTTTGCTGGCGAAAGGGTGAACGGCGGTGTGCCCGTTACAGCTTCAAATAAAAAGTAACATTTTATTTAGGAACTCGTTCCAATACTTTTTTGTATTGCTGGGTCAGAATCAGATGCGTCGCAGTCCCAATAACTTTCAGTACATGGTCAATGCTCAGATAAATATACCTATACTTAAATATTGCCCGTAATAGGATGACCGGAATTCATACAATAACTGTGTTTACTGGTATACACTAACTGCTCTCAATGTTATAGGAGACCCTTCCCCTGCTGTTGCACAGATAATGGGTGGTGTTCACATTATAAATCACAAAGAGTTCTTTGTCGTGGGAGCGTCGCGTGAGGTCCTGGTGGGCAGTGTAACGCTAACAACGTCTACGTCACACCCACGACGTCCACCACTATTTACCGAACAGGACCGCACTAATTATATTGAATCACGAACAAACGCCATTTATTATTCACAACAGATTGCTGTGTCCTGTGATAATTTTACGAGCCCCAATTCGAGAGAAATTCTCGTGAAATTTTACGCACTCGTTGTATAAGAGACCAAATTAGATTATTGGAGTTTATCTAACAGAAAAAAGTATTCAACTGTATGGTAGATACTAGGTCTATGGAATACAGAGAGCAGAAGAAAGTTTCAGTCTAGAAGTATACAAAGTAGCAATACAAGCCATTTTCATAACGAGGCGGGTCTAGCGAGATTGTCAAGTTATGAGGTTAAGTCGAAATTGAACTATTCAAAACTCATTTAAGAAAATTATGAATATGACCAACATCAATACCTACCTTTAAAACATTGTCGTTCACACGACGCGTTAATGTATTAATACGTTTTTTTTATTATTAATCACTGATATAGGCTAGAATTAGAAAAGTATCTCTAAAAACACTAACTTAAAAGAATTTCGCACAAAATATATCAAAGAAGTATGCAAGAATCGTAGCAAGTGGCGTTCTTTAGTTTCTGCCTACCCCTATGGGAAAAAGGCGTGAGTGTATGTATGTATGTATATCAAAGCATTTTATTTATTTCCAAAGATTTGTAAATGACAGAGAGTGTCAGCTAATACAGTGGGGTGTCTAATAAACGGTCACAGCGGTCCGTGGTCACAATCAGGGTTAAATTGAAGGGATAAGGAGCTATACAGGCTATACACGAAGTTTTATCGTTGGGGAACAAACCGACATTTATTTTGATGGTACATTCGGATATAAACCGACAACCCGTAAAAGAGAAAGTGGACTGCGGCTCTGTACGTTAACCAAATGAACTGTGGATGTTTAGACGATACTTTCTATAGCATTTTCTCGAAACTTATATACACATTTTTTGTATTCACCAGGTCTTATTTCAAAAGGTGATCGAATACCCACTACTGATAGTTTCTGGGGAACTTTATATTCTAATAAGATATTGTCTACAATAATCCATTCCACAAATAATAGTCCCGCATACGTGTTGTGTTTTCATTTTAGCAATTGACGTCCATCATTCTGACATGGGTAATAATGAATACTTTTTTAAATTTTGGCAGTTAAAAATACACTTAACAACGCAAGAAAAGGATTTCCAAAGACTAGATTTTAAATATTTGTATACACACAAAATATAATACAAAAGAATCAATGTTTATTTAACGAGGTTGCGTACGTTAACGTAATGAAACACAATTTATCAAGATCCGCGTCACGTTTTACTATAATGTATAACAATTCATCTATACAGAAAGTGGGTAGGATGCCTTTTCATCAAGCGAATTTATAATATGAACGTTAGCAACACACTGAATTGACGATAACCTAATGTAACGAGTCTATGTCAAAACACAACCGGCTATTATTGAAAGCTGAGTGAGATCTGTCTAGGCGTAGCTATTGTTTAGATAACTAACGAAATGTAAACAAGCTCTTGTTGTTGTCTAGTACTAAGCACTGCCAGCTTGATTTGCTAATTGCCTGTTGATTACCCGAACCAATCTATGTATGTGAATATTGTGTTATAATCTAGTCGTAGTTAACATCAATCTATTTATAAATGATGCAGTTATTCAAATTAAATCATCATCAGATTAGTACGTTCGTTAATCAGAGATTACAAACTGTGTTCGCCTTTCTGAAACCGGTCAGTACTTACCCAAAGTGGATGTCTTTGTTATCTCGCCTACTCATTTAACTAATTACTAGACATAATATAAAATTACTTACATACATATATACATACCATTACGTTTGTACTCACTGCAGGGTTAGGCGGAGGTGCACTACTGTACACCCACAGCTACCCGGTAGTTTAGGTCCCATGTAATAGGACGTATACGATGTAGGGGACGACCCTATTGCCATCAACCGGACACAAATCCAAATTCCGAGTTGTTATTCAGAATTTCATAAAAACCCAATATAATTTTGTTAGGCCTCGGAATCGAATCCCAGACCTCAATAATCACCTTACCTCAATAATAAGGCAGTGTATTTTTTGTTTTATTCAATTTTTTATAGCATATTAACTTGGGAATTTTCATAGAGCAACATTTTGCATGGAGTCCGCAGCTTGAAGAGATCAGTCGCAATTTCTTCCCAACCGCCATCAAAGTGACGTTAGCACAGTTACAGACCCTTTTATTTTCCATCCTTGATTATGCCGATGTCAGCTATCTCGATCTCACTGAGATTATATCTCTCAGTTAAATAAACTTGAGCAACTCCAAAACTTTTGCATAAGGTTTGTATAAGGCTTGCGCGAGTAGGTATGATAATATTTTGGTAAAAAACTCAAGTGGCTTCCAATACGCCTTCGCCGGAATTCACATAGATATTTTACCTTCTCTACAGTGTTCTGTTCAATCCTTCAACTCCGTCCTATCTCAAAGAACGTTTTCAGTTCCTTCATGACACACGTACTACACATCTGCGATCGTCGGAGGATCTGAGGCTTGAGATGCCAGTGCATTGCACTATTTTCTTGGACAAATCTTTTACAGTGCAAGCTAACACGGCTTTGGAATTCCTTGCGTGTGGCAGTCAGACGAGCACTAACATTGCTTACTTTTAAAAAAATTTTAAAAGAGCATTATCTATCTTCTTAATTGTTTTTCCGTTTCTACTTAATCTGATAATTTACAACATTACATCATCATATTTAAATACCTATATATATCTTTATATACTGTATTTCATTTCAAGTACTATATTAAAAATTGTGTATACTGTTATTTTTAGTATTATTTTATATTTTTATGTACGCCAGACTACCTAATTGTTGCCTCTCCGTTTTTCTTGAATTCATCCAAAAGTTGTCTATCATTTATAAACATGTACTTGGCATTTTTTTATGGTTTACAATAAAGAATATTCTATTCGATTCTCATATTTTCCTTAATTTTAATATAATTATTATTATGTACTTTTTTAATTAATGATCACTCCCTTAAACAGTGAAGGAAAACATTGTGAGGAAACCTGCATTCCTCATCCTAAGGATTTTCTCGACGGTGTGTGAAGTCTGCCAACGCGCATTAGGCCAGTCTGGTTGACTAATAGCCTAATCCTGGTCATTCTTTGAGAAGAGCCCGTGCCCAGTGCAGTGAGACAGTATATGTGTTAATAATTGATTGATTGATGTAGGTACCTATATTATTATAATAACTCTTTGCAACCGACCGCAATGATGGCACCATTAAACTATTTCTAATACTCCCTTGTTTTGGTTTTTGTTATGTTTTCAGCCGATGGTTGTTTTTTTTTTATGGGATAGGGGGCAATCGAGCAGATGGATCGCCTGAAGGTAGCGATTTCCGCCGCCCATGGCCACCCGCAACACCAGAGGAGTCACAAGCGTGTTGCCGGCCTTTAAACGGGAGTACGCTCTTTTCTTGAAGGTTTGAAGGTCATATTGGTCCGGAAATACTGCAGGCGACAGTTCATTCCACAGTTTAGTTGTGCGAGGCAGAAAGTTTCTAGAGAAACGCACAGTAGTGGACTACCAACCATCTAGATGATATGGATGGAACTGTTGTCGCGTGGAACAATAGCGGAAAGTAGCAGCAGGGATCAATCCGAACTATTCCTCGGAGCATTCCCCATAGTACATGCGATAGAAGATGCACAGCGAGGCCACATCTCTACGCAGCGCCAAGGGGTCTAGCCTGGTTGTTTGGTCTGTGTCAATATTGATATTACAAGTTGTCTTAGGAGAAGCAAGGGTCTGTACTTAGCAGGGTAAAGTAAACTGGACATAGTCGTAGTAAACTAAATTTTTGTAAAAACTGAGACTTAGATAGTCGACTTATAATTTTATTAATGCGCTGTGCAACCTTTAATTAATTTAAATACTTTAGAAATATATCATATGATCAAATATAGATCACGTACTATTCGTAAGTTTCTTTGAGGCCTAGCTTGCATGAGTGGAGCTGATGGAAGCGAGCGTGGTACAACATGTTTAGAGGGTGTGTACCTTCTTTTATAATTATATTATTCGTTAGAATTCTACGAAAAAGGTCCATTCATACCAAATTATTTTTTTGTATCTTGTACAAAACCAGCTTTCCCTAAAATAAATTAAAGATTACAGAAAATAAAGAATCCATGGAATTTAATTTAATGTAATTTATATATTTTTTATGAAGTAATTTATAATTTAGCAAACAAAACCTTGCTAGCGTGAGATCCAGCTGACGCTCTCAATAAAGTAGGATACCATATATAAGGAAGTGCGATTTATTCAAATTTTACAGATAAATCACTAGGTAGCGCCTTCGGCAACTGTTCTTTGTTGTGATGAAGACATTTTTTTTTTATTTTTGACTAATAAGTAAAATTCTTTGTAACGATTATCACCACTGGTCAATTTTATTTTCAATGTCATTACAACATATTTTATTCATGTTTGCAGTTGTGGAATTTAGAAGAATACCATCACATTTTATATGTGAAGATCATGTTAGGACACTAATATTAAGAAAAAAGTTGCAGAAAATTCCATCGCTCACAAGCAACCAAACATAAAAGGATTTATAACAAGTTGAAGTAAGCTCGTCAAGCGAATTATACCGGAATGGAAAAAGTTGCCAACAAGTATTGGAGGGAACCCTTGCTTCACTTTATTTACATTGAAACACGGGTAGCGCCACGAAATATACACTTCACTGTGAATTAGCGAAAGTAAACATGTAGTGTACGAGAACGTTTGAGTTATTAACGAACTGACTAACTGGCTCTGCTCATTTATGACACGGTGGATCAAAATATTTATTTTAACCTGAATAAAACGCAAATTAATAAAAATATTTTAATTTTTTAATTAATTGAATTGAACACAGGAGTCCCCGTGTGCATTAATTCAATTCTCAATTTATTTACTAAATATTTAGTAAGAGAATTCCTTAATATTATAAACCTTTTTTATCAAAAGCAGCCTTAATACTTCCGGCTGAACAAGGAGTTTGATGAATCAATGGAAAGATCCTCACAGATCATCTGCCATCTGGGGATGTGTCAGGATATATCGGATTCCTACCGACTAACACCTTACTAATAGAAAACTGCACTGGTAGAAAGAGTATCACTCAATAAGCCAATGCACCAACATTTTAAATACTTAAGCACAAAATTACACACATAAACAAAATCTGTGAAACGTATTGAGTGTTACAAACAAACTCATGTTGGTCTCCACCACAGCCTGCTCATAACCACATCATAACGACCACCTCACGTCTACTGGCACGGAAATTCATGCAAATCCATGTTAAACTACTTTTGTAATGAACCCAAAACTGTGACAACTACAGTTTAACTAGAGTTTCGTGTTAATTAATTAATTAATTAACTTATATTTAAGGATGTAAATCTAAGGCTCCGTAGCAATGCCTAGCTTAATGCTCTACATTAATCGCCTAATGAACAAGTATTTGTGGTCGCGAGGTAAAGTTAGCTGAAAACAGACTGGGTTATACTTTGCCCAGTCCCTATTGATCCATTTGTTCACAATTTTACCGCATTATGGGGAATTACTAGTAACTAAGTTTCAAGTGTAAAGCTGTGTGCACAATACACAGTATTTATGCCTACTGGATTGTATCATCAACTTTTCATCGCAGCGTGATGTTAAATATCCTATAACTTTTCTCAAAAATTGGGCTATCAAATGCAAAAAGAATTTTCAAATCCGACCGGTAATATCAGAGATTAGCACGTTCAAACAAACAAAATACTCTTCAACCAGTTATGACACGCTAGTATCATGGTTAGTACAACTATGGTGGGCGGTGGCACGTGTCGGTCTGATAGACAAGCTTTCATACTAATAGTCTGTTTATTTTTCAAGTGCTGATACAGATACATACATGGTATAGTCCTGAGTTGAAGCTGAAGGTTAGACCAAATTTAGTATTAATGATTCTACAAACTAGTAGTCGGTAAATTTCGCACATGTAAAAAAAATAATTATACTATAGAGTCATTTCATCCTCGGAACCTTTTCCCAGCTATGTTGGGTCGGCTTCCAGTCTAACCAGA
This sequence comes from Acronicta alni, assembly GCA_964056405.1. NCBI lineage: Eukaryota > Metazoa > Arthropoda > Insecta > Lepidoptera > Noctuidae > Acronicta > Acronicta alni. The sequence continues at coordinate 25,441,790 of OZ043913.1, read as the reverse complement.
TGCGGCTGAATATTAGTATTTTACACGAAACGACCGTCATGAGACCTCCATAGCCTAATTTCTAGGCACTACCGGTGTTCTGAGAATAGATTGGTTTTCAGGATTTTTGTGCTTTGACTATCACCATCGATTGCTAGGTGTTCGATTGACAACCGGGACCGACGGCTTCTAACTCCAACGATGGTCTCGATATGTTAAGGGTGGACACCCATCCACAAACTGATCGCAGCCCCTCTTATGTATATTGTTATAGTATTGCGTAGTAACAAGATATCTGTTGAGCAGAAATCAGATCGTCCATTGCTCAAGCCGCTCATAGCTTACATCCTCAAATGTATCAAAAAGAAACATGAATCAATTAATTTGCAAAATTTCCAGTTTAAGTCTACCGGCATTCTTATCTTCAGTTCTCGGTACCGAGAAATTAACAAGGAATATTCTAGCTTCATCACTGATTGATTTCGAGATACCTTACGTGACTGAAGCTAAGAATGCCTGGACTCGTTTTTGTCCCAATACCCTTCCACCCATTAACCCTTTTTACCAGAGGCAGTGGGATGAGCCACTCTGCAGATTGATACGGAATGAACTTGTTAAAACGTCACTCAATACTGCAGAGCGTGCCCGCCTGCTGGCTGTGGGTAAATGGGAGTCGGGTTTGTGGTTTCAAGCACTTCCCTCTTCCAACTTAGGTACTATGTTGGATGATTCAACTTTCCGGATCGCAGTTTGCCTTCGACTGGGAGCTCCCTGTTGTGCTCCGCATCGCTGTCACTGTGGTGAAGCTGTCGATAGCCTCGGACACCATGGTTTGTCTTGCAGCAGGAGCGCAGGTCGAATAGCAAGGCATGCCAGCATTAACGACATCATTCGCCGTGCCCTTGTCACCACCGGCGTTCCAGCCATTTTAGAACCAAGTGGTTTGGCACGTGACGACGGCAAGAGACCGGACGGGATGTCGTTGCTGCCTTGGAAAATGGGTAGGCCTTTAGTGTGGGACGCAACGTGCGTCGACACTCTTGCGCCATCCCATCTTCCTAGCTCGGCAGGCTGTGCTGGCGCTGCTGCTGCGACTGCGGAGACCAGCAAACGGCGTAAATATAAAAATTTTATAAATAGTTATATTTTCGAACCGTTTGGGGTCGAAACGCTGGGGCCATGGGGACCGAGTGCCCTGTAACTTTTTAAAGATATTGCCAAACGTCTAAACGACACTTCACGTGACCCTAAGGCTGGCCTCTACTTCGGCCAGAGACTAAGCATTGCCATTCAACGTGGCAATGCAGCCAGCCTCTTGGGTACGCTACCAGACGATGGCGATGCGGATGAGTTTTTGATGCAATTTTTTAGTCTAGTTTTAGTTTAGTTTACTCTGTAGGTTTTTGTTTTTGTTTTTTTAATTTTAATAATATCATTGTATATTAATTTGATCCTAGTGAAGTTTGTGGATATTCATTTATTTTACACAAACCGTGAGAGGACGGCAATATATAATTTGATAATTTCCCCCACACGCCGGGAAGATACGTGTATTACGCGGTACGGTCTAATGAGTCCCGCGCCAAAGAGATTTTACGTGTTAAATCTTGTGTCTCTGCGAGTCCAGTAGTCCAATGTGAGATCTACTAATCTGCAGTAGATATAAAGCAGATGTATCATCAAATCTATGAAAAGAGAGAGAGAGAGAGAGAGACTTATTTATAGATAAGCTCGTAGCGTCTTGTAACAGAGTCGTAGCTCGTAGCGTCTTGTAACAGAGTCGTAGCTCGTAGCGTCTTGTAACAGAGTCGTAGCTCGTAGCGTCTTGTAACAGAGTCGTAGCTCGTAGCATCTTGTAACAGAGTCGTAGCTTGTAGCGTCTTGTAACAGAGTCGTAGCTCGTAGCGTCTTGTAACAGAGTCGTAGCTAGTAGCGTCTTATAAAAGAGTCGTATAGCGTCTTGTAATCAATCATACACGTAGCATTGTCAGTGTGTGTGGTTCATAGTAAGTACACCTTTATAAGTAGATGTTTCCAGTTTTATACTAGATGGCGCCGGCTATTCCCAACTGACGAAAATAAACTTCTTTTCTTCTTTCTCTGAGAAGAAACGCCGAAATAAACTCTGATAATTATGGTCTCTTTTAAAGTCCAGACATTGAGGTACTATTCAAGCCAATGTCTGGTGTGGCCTTATGAATAAAAGAAAACCATACCGAATTTGAGTAGACCGATCCCAGCAGAGGGCATAATTTCCAAAAAGTTCTTCAGAATAATTCTAGTAGTGAGTTTGATAATAGGTGAAAATCTCATAATCGTTCAGTAAATTGGTCATTTGGCAATAGAGAAGAGTCTTTAATATACGTAACGTAGGTATTCTTTTAAGGAAACCTGCATAGATTAGAGATTTTTCTCGGTTTGTAAAATTTGCCAACCCGCACTAGGCCAGCGTTTAGCGCCACTATAGCCTAATCCCTCTCAATATGAGAAGAGACCCGTGCCCAGCAGTGAGACAGTATATAGGTTGATGATGATTCTTGGAACAATATTATAGTAAAAACAATATTATAGTTGAAACATTTCATTCACGTATTCAATTAGATTAATAGAAAAAATATAAATGTGTTCATTACCAACTATCCCGTAAGTTCCCAACACTAATCCGACTACCCAAACTAAAATGATTAGCATCGTGCAATTGACACTTAATTAAACCCCGGGTCTATTTAGTGTTGTGCTGTAATGTTCGGGAGCCCAGTACGGCGGCGCTAATTTTATTTAATTACTGTTATCATATTTATTTTGAACAACTACCTAATGGCTAAACGAGCAATGCTTTATTACCCAATTAAATAGAGGCCTTCGTTCTACAGTGGACGTCTTTTGACTGAAATGATGATCAGCTGGACCTCATCTTAACCGCACTTATGACCACTAGACCTAGGAGGTCGTATGTTTACGAGGTCATTATATTTCTTAAATGACCTCGGATTGTTTGTCATTCAATCATTATGCCAGTATATATTAGTAGCCCTCAATTGAGCAAAGTACTAATCACATCATCATACACTAGTAATGTTAAGTAGTTATTTAACACCCTTCCCAGAATTTGTTACTAAAATATATTTTTAGAAGGCACGTGGACAAGTTGTGTAACTCGTTTGACACCAACCAGAGCAGAAACTGTTCCGCTTATCTAACTAGATAAGAGGAGTTTATGCTCTTTCGTTTTGTGTACATAACGATGTACTTCACAGAATACATCATATATTATAGTAAGTTTAAATATTATTTTATTGTTACAACAATATTTTAAATCTAGCTACACTAAGTAATGATCACCAAATGATGTTGAAGATGAAGAAGCGTAATATTTACAATATTCGTATCAAAATAATACAAATTTACAAAAAAGGAAATATATGTAGCACAATTACTCACGAGGTAATAAGTTGAACAAATTAAACACTATGTGCGGATTTTCCTACAAGGTACAAAGAGTCCATCCCTTTGTACTGAGGACGGTTATTGAAATTATTTCATATAGTACCTTTATATTGTTGTTATCACAAATAAATATTGAGCGTGCGTTCTGCGTATTATGAATAACATTGAATTTAAAAGTTCATAGAATAAAGTAATAATTATGAAAATATTTTCCACCTCTAGCAAGTAATACGTGAGGCAGATTTAGCAGCTTATTTGTAAATAACATTTGTGTTTTTCATACATTCATAAATTATTTACACAAATAGGTATTTAATTGCACTCTCTCGTTATTATATAATATACATGACTGCGGCTGATGCCCACTAATACTTTGTTTGAATATATTCAATCAATCAGTAAACACATTTACAAAAAAACAACATATCTTGCCCTCACGCCTGTGTTCACAGTTTGCCAGTATGTTTAAGTACCATTTAAAAAGCATTTTAGAATTTTAGCGAAACTAACAAACAGTAATTTATTTTATATATTATGTATATAAAGATAGACAATCTGACCCCGACAGACGTTGTCCCGTCCTAAATTTCTCGCAGCCTGACTTCGCTTTTCCTTTTTATTTCGTTGCGCTCGCTTTTCGGCTTCCAAGGGTTTTAGCGTGATGTTAAATACCCTATAAACTTCCTCAAGAATTGGCCTATCAAACTGTCATAGATTAGCGTGTTCAAACAAATAAAAAAAGCACTCTTCAGCTTTATTACAATATTAATACTCAATATTTTATTAGTATAGATAAATAATAGAAGAAGAAGCTACGTCAAGGTTTTCCGAAAAGACATACCCATGTCTTGTTTATACTCCTAAAATTGAGTTAATTAAGAAAGGACACGGCTTGTTCAATAATTAATGTTTACTTCATTTAACTTGGATATAACGTAAAGCTAACATAACGCGCACCGACACTATTTTATCAGAGCATAATAAATGTTCATTCTACAGAAACTGCGTACATTTAACAATTCAAATATTCATAATTATGTATTGTAAATGCGTACTAGTCTCAGTCCGTAGCACATTGAAATGTTACAATAGTCATTGTAATTATACGACTGTACTGTTTTGGGGAACAATGTCCTCCGTTTACTCTTAGTGTTGACGATCACCGCGCCCTCTGCTGTTCTCACTCGGCTAACGGCGCCATGTTGAATTACTACAGACTAAAGTTACTCGTGTGCCTTTGCGCCAAACAAAAGGCCTACATTCCGTTTGTAATGAGTGACAGTCAGCTCATAGGTACGTACCGAAGGACCATTTGATATGTATACCAACTTCATTCATGTACCCTTCTTTGTGTCCTACGTTTGGCGTCTAACGACTCAAAGAGCAAAGCAGTACATTGATTTCTGACACTTACTTATGTTATACATTAAAATAAAACTACTTGTTGTGGTTGACTTCGCTGATATCAAATACCGCGTCCATAATAGAAGTCAGCAGTTTGTGAATATACACTTTGACAAGGCCCAGCTTTACGTCAGATTTGACATTCCAAAAATTCTCGCGTAAGAAATTTGGTATATACCCAGGATGATCCGTCAGGCTTTGAAATTAAAAAACATACAAATTTCAATAGAGAAGATTGCTGGGTCTTACCACCTGCTTGGAATCCTGTTATAGATTCTATTAAATCAGAATCCAGGACTACTACTGCAAGACCAAAGAATACGGTGAGGTTTTGCGTGAATCGGATTGCTTGCCAATAACTAACAAAAATTTAGGGTAGCTGTCAGTAATTATAACATTAAATCGCCCACCACCTCAGTCTACCCGTAACCATGGACGCTGTAAAGGGTCCGAAACGTCGGGATTAATAACAATCAATATAACGCGATAAAATCAGTAAAAAGTAGTTTTATTTCAGCAATGGAGTATTTAGGATATTAGGGATAGTTATAGTATTTGGCAGTTAAGTGGCCAAATCACTATATTTAAATAAATGGTTGGGCATGTCTGTCTCATGCACCTGAGCTACGTCTACTGAACGACAGAAACACAAATATTGTAAAAAATAACTCAACCTGTCGCAGTTCACTGCAAGCTATATAATTATGTCTCAGATATTGCAAATATATGCGAAAAAACCTCCATTACATATTGTTTAAATTTAATCATAACATACCACCACGCCTGTATTCCCCGAAAGATTAGGCAGAGCTGTACTAATTGTACACCGTTCGCCGGTATGTTTAGGTCCCATGTAATAGGGGGCGAGCGTATTGCCAATAACCGGGCACAAATCCAGACTCCGAGCTGCTACCGAGAATTTCATAGAAAAACCCAATAACACTTTGCTCGACCTGGAGATCGAACCCAGGACCTCTAGCTTAGCAGTCGCGATTAGGACCACTAGACTAATGAGGCAGTCTGTTAGTAATTTAATCGTTTTTACAATTTACCTGTTCCATTATTTCAATTTGTTCAATATAGAGAGCTTGTTTTCTTGTTTCTGTATGTCTCCAGTGAGCATTATTATTATTGTAAAATATACAACAGACTGGTTATGTTATAAATACTGTTGTTTGAATAAATAAAATGTTTATTGTATAAACTCTAAATACTAAAAAAATAGAATTTTCAAAGCGTGTACGTAGATACCCACCGAATGGTTTTGTATTTTTTAGTATAGTATGCGCGCGCTACCGGTGCATGTTTGGGCTTTGACATCGATGAATGTATTGCTAAAATATCACGTAAAGCTTTGCTTGCATTTGAGAATAGTTTTTGCCTCTGTTTGTTGATGAACCCTCGGTGTATTATTTTTAGGTGGTGGAGAGCGGTGGGCGGCCGCCTTTGTCCAGTGGAACGTAATAGTTTGGCATTTTATACCGAGATACACGGAATCTGTTATACATACATGTAGCTACGTTTAACACGTGGTGTCCGGTAATATATTTTTCACAGTTTAATACAAGCCGCGTGAAACACTAAAAAAGGATTTCATAATGATCAGTTGAGTGCTTTTTTACAACCACAAGCTATTTTTTAAAAAACGGTGCCATGCAGTCTTATTTGCCCCTGTATCGTGGGTAATTTTTACAAATACAAACTCTAGCATGCCCACAGACAGTACCGGAACACATTTTTGCATCGAACCTATAACCCGTTGCACAAAGCCAGTTGCTTAGCCGCTACGCCATACGTACCTTCAATTGGCTTTGAAATACGATCACGTGTGAGAACAGCATTTCGTTCTGAAAACTCTTTGTTTAGCAATTCAGCAACACAATACAGAGCATCTGAGTATTGCTTCACTTGAGATCGCAAATACAAAAGCTTACTATATAATATGTAATTCGTACGAAATAAATTCTCGCAATAAATCTCATAGTACATTAAAGAGATAACCAGATAATAATATGGGGAAACAGACGCCACAGCATAAAATATTCCGATGAGAGAGCGAGATGCGGGAAACGTACTGACTTGCCTTGTTAGATATTAGTAGGTTAGTAGTCGAATAAAAATACCAATAGTAATAAGAGTTGATCTGAAAATATAAATAATACTTAAGACATAATTTGTCAACTTTGCTTTCTTCGAAAGCTTTGAACATTAAATTAATTATTAATCAAAATTTTCTTTCATCTCTGATTAACAAGGCCCATCCTGCTGTAAAGCTACATAAATAAATGATCGTCGAGTGCACCTTGGGCAGTCAGCTTCAATACCAACTTGCTGGTTGTATATTTTGTTCCTCGGCATGACCTATTCATGATTGTTTACTAGGGAAGAGGGATGACATAAAAGTTAGACTCTCCTAAACGGACACACCAATAAAACTTCACTCCACTTACCGAACACCACCGGGCAGGGCCCTGGTGTTAGCCTACACGTCACTGATAACGTGTGGCACTCGCGTCGTCGCTAACTGGCGCGCGTCGGATATCCGCGCCTTTCGAACAGGATAGAAATCTTCCCGATGGTACAACTAAATCTATTTGTATGAAGTTTGGAACAAGATTTATTTTAATAAGCTCCTGGAATTGCGAGCTCTCGGAGTTTTATCGATACCCGCTTGTGTGTATGTGCTTGTGTGTATCCTTGAAGAGTGAAAGCGAAACTTGGAATGATTTTCTTTATTTAAATGAACAAGTATAACTTCCATCCAAGGAAAGTTTAATTTATAATAATATTATCTATGGTATCATATTTCTGCCTCACTAGACTGTCTCATTAGTCAAATGGCCGTCAGCACGACTGTTTGGGTTATATTACCAGTCAAACAGTGTTATTGGGTTTTACTATGAAATTCTTAGTAGCAGTTCGGGGTTTGCATTTTGCACGGTTAATGGAAATAGGTTCATTCCCTATTACATGGGACCTAAACATACAGGCAAACAGTAGATACACATTAGTATTAATGGTGCTAACCCTTCGGGGAACATAGGCGTGATGAGATAAATTGAATAATTATCGTTATCATTCGTGTGTTGTGCAGGTTGATATACTTCACATACTCGTACGATTAAGAACTTTAGAAATCCGAGGGACCCTTTCTTTTAGTGCTAAAGTAGGGCAATGAAAGGATGACATCCCTGTCATCAAAAAATAAAATGTAATATCGAACTGTTTCTGTTACCCCTAACTTACAGATACAGTTCGATATTAAATTGTATTATTTTCAATTAAACCATTATCATTTACAGTATGTTTGGTTTCTAATAACTGTCTAAGCTTCATCTAAGTATTAAGTATGTACACTTAATACTTATATATTTACTAATAAACGCGAATGGCGTCTAAAAAAGTAAAAAATCTTATAGGAAGTGTTTTAATTGTTACCAATTTGTAATTTAGTACAGCAAGTAATTTCCGTCTCGGCTTCAGGCTCACTTATGTATGATGTGTAGGTACGTGTGGTTTTGCTTGGCATTTATATTTTATGTTAACGCATTTACGAATAATTAATTTACATTCTACATTAAATATTAAAATATTAAAAAAAAAATATTTGTTGTAAAACAAAATTGACGGAATAAAGAGAGATTGGGGATCAAAGCCAAAATATTTTCTACGTTTGTATATAATATAAAGCAGCACAATATTGAACTTTTCGCAGCTTGTTTTCATAATAAAAGAAAACCAAGGCATATTTATATTTGCCACGTTCTCGTTCGCAAACTGAGGATAAAATTTTCACTGTTTACTTAGGCCCCGAGGTATGTTAGAAAAAACTTACTCCCATTTTGTGGGAAAAAGAGGATGCTCGGTTCAGATGTTGGTCTTAGGCTGTGTACATACTGCGAGAACGAGCTCCGCGATCACGAACGTTTGGTTCGTTTGTAAGTATGAACTTATACGACTAGCGGACAAAACATAATGTTGAATTGCAAAATGGCAGACGTTATTCGTTTTTTCCAAACAGTAAAAACTGTTGTTGAGAGTTACTGAAGATATGTCGAAAAAACTATTTTCGTTAGGTACTGACTACCAAACGAGACGCTACACTTTACGAAATGTAACAATTTGGTTAAATAATATGTACTTATGCGGCATTATGTATATTTTCAATATTCTACGAATATACATTATGATAATCTATTCCGATTCCGTTTGCTGGTGCCTGTCTATCCTGTCAGCCCAAGAAGGGACAAATCCAATAATATTAATCTTATCAGCAATGCTCTTTAGAAAGGTCGCGTTAATACATTACAAAAATGTCAGCTCTACGTCAAAAACGGACCAATTTGATCAAAATTCAGTATCTGGACAACCAATCTAATAACGTAAATAAGACTTTTGAAAAGATCCAAAAGAATTATTCAAACCTTACATAACATAATTAGCAATCGAGGACACTTTATTGCACGTAGCAAGCAACCATATAAGTACGTGCAGTCATTATAAAGCTCCCCGGCATTACACACTGTGCGTATTATATAATCCATTAGAAGCAGAAAGCGGACCGAGAGTGCGGGACCGGCGCGGCGGTGGCGGCGGTGGCGGGCAAGCCCATCGCCAGTGACCCGCCGATTCGTAGCGATCCCCTAACGGACGCTTTTCAATTAACTGGGGATAAAGAGGCCGATTTTCTGACATATTTATTCGTGATTGTGAGGGTTTTGTTAAATTTAATTAAATATCTTTCATATTCTATAAGAAGATACTTCTTTTCTTTGCAGCATTTATAATAATTGTTTCTAAATCTCCAACATCATTGGAAATTCCGTTACGGTATCTTTAGAAATATTTCTTTTGCTTTTAGAAGACAGTAATGACAGTAAAGTCGCTTTAGGGCATAGAATAGAACAAGGAGCAATTATTTCAGATATTAAACACATTTATTACGTCGACAGTGAATCCCACGCACGTTGCCATCACTGTTTCGCTTTTATGGAAAGTCCTATTTTATCACAATAAAAATAATTATGATTTTTTTTTCATAAGTATGCAGCTCTATTTATTGGTAGGCGCGTGGGCTATGGAAATGTCATGCATAAAACAGTTTCCTTAATGCCACGCCCACGTTTGTGAAATAGTCACGGAGTAGCAGCCTAGTGGTTTAAAGTGGTAATAGATCTCTTAGAAAAGTTCAGTTCAGCCGGCTGTGGAGAGACTGTGCTCAGTACTTCTTTATGAATTGGAAGCAGAATTAAAATATGATATGAATGGCGTCAGTATTAATGGAGCCGTACCTATACCATGTCTTGTACCGTATGTATCTGGATCTGTAGTAAGTAATAGAGAACAAATAGTAGGTACTTACAGCTGTAGGACTTCTCTTGCTTTTGCTCGAAGAGAAGTGTTCTATAACTTCCCAATTGGATTTCTTGGGTGCGGGTGTATCTGCGGGCGAGGGGGACGCGCGGTGCGCGGCGGAGGGGGTGCTGCGCCCCGAGTCCTCCGCTCCGCGCACCGGCGTCGCCGCAGATCGTAGCGACGCGCATCGTCGCCCGCGCAGCGCATCCTGGTAAAGAAAACACAGCTCAGTTACAGAATAGAAAATAAATAGTACTAACGCGACGCGACGGTTCAGGGCAATGTAACAAACATAATTAAAGATACCTAAATAATAAAACCAGAAATAAGTTCCGGAAAGTAAATAGGTAGCGACTCTAGACCGGAACATGTCTAATGTAGACGAGATAATTATGTACAATCTGAGAAGATGTTATTAATTAGGCGTGGTTTTTTTTAAATTTATGATGGAACCTGAGCCGTCTCAACTGGAGTTGAGGACTCTGGTCTTCACGTTTTCATTTGTTATGTTCAACATAACAAATTACGATACACTGGATTTACGATCGCGTGCTCTCAGTGATTGTATTTTGATACTAATCATACAGTATGCTGCATAAAGTTAGGTAAGTACTATCAATATTAATCAACCTAAAATTCAAGCCCTCAAACTTGTTCTACTCGCTTTGAAACTAAATGATTCAATATTGCGATTCATTTTTACTAACTCAAGCTTTTGACTGCCACTCAAAATCTGTGTGATTTTGCAAATCCATTACGTATCGTATGACCAGATAGGTAAAGACGGGGGCACACTCATGTGAAGGCAGCGGATATCCGACGCTTGCGGACACTGGGTAGTAAAATTTTACGACATTGCTTACTGCTTTTGTTTGCATGTTAAGTTGAGGGTTTGTGAACGTAGGTATGCAATGTGTATTGTATTAAGGGTCAGGAAATTGTGTTTTATCATTCCATATATAAAATTGATACTTAGTATGCTAGTTAACTTCGTTATTAAAAAAATGGCAATAGGCTCCCCCTAAGCATAGAAACTAAACACATTGGGTGTGAACTGTGAGTGTACTTTGTACACCTTTACCTAACCCTCCGGGCAATACAGGCGTGACGGATTATGTTTATTCTTTTAAAAATTGTACACTACGCTTAGTTTGATTTGGATCTATCATTCCGTCATTTAGATGCTTATTATAAAGTTGCTATACTACTGTAGTGGCCTCATTATTTATGTGATTATTATTGTAAACATTTTTCATAAATCCGTGGCAAGTGGTGTGGCCCACGCCTTACGCGTGTGCTCAGATTTGCTCGCACTTGTGATAGATCACGCGATCAGTCAACGTCAACACAATTGAACAATGTTTTGAGTTTGTTACAATAACGCGCCTTTTAGTTGCTTTCTAAATATAATTTATTTTTGGATAGGCAGTGACAGTGATATACCCATTGGACTGCCAAGCCATAGGTCACGAGTTCAAATCCAAGTCACCTCTGACTTTAAGACATGAAGTGCGTAGATATTAATAAATTAATGATAACTCGCTTAAACTGTGAAAGAAAACATCTTGAGAAAACCTGCATGCCTGAAAGACTCTCGATGACATGTGAAGAATGTCAACACGCATTAGGCCAAAGTGATAGACTAAAGTCTAACCCGTCTCATTCTGGGAGCAGAGGACTTTGCCAAACAGAGGGACTGTACAATGGGTTAATAATAATGTCGAAGGGTAAGGCAGAGGTGTAGGGTCGTGGCGAATGTCGCGAATTCCATGTTCGTACATGCAGGTGGACAAGGGAAGGCAAGTGTGTTTTCAGTCGGCATGAGTCCAACATTCCCTGCCCAAGTGACAGATGATTTTAGTTATAACAAGTGTAGATCCATTTTAATAGTAACGTACACAACGTAAATATTGAGTAGGACAGCCTGTTGGCTATCCTACTCAATATTAATGTTGTCAAGAAGGTTTATTTTTGACAGCGTAAATATTTAGACGTAAAATAATTTCAGTTTAATTTTATATAAAAAAATCATGATACTCTTTATACATCCTTCATCAATTCACTCTGTAGAGTATATTATAATATTTGTATATTGTCACATTATCACTAACGCTTTACCCTAGGGACGTACAAGACGCATATTTTTAATAATAACGATTTTTCTATAACAACGCAAGTATTGATCGAATACCTGTGCTTATGATTTATTCAAATAAAAAAATGGGAAGAGAAAATAATTAGTAGGTACAGGTAAACCCGAGGGGAAAAATCCCTGAGATCAGAATGATGAATCGACGGAATCCTGCCCTTTCCTTAACAAAATCCGCAGAAATTACGTCTACAAAGCATTTTTGTTACACAAATATTACCGTACAATGTAATATTGACGTCTAAATTACATATAATCCTCGTCTCACATGAAAATAAATCTGGTTCCAAACTAAATAGAAGGAGGAACATATTTCACAGTCACGGAACATTTTGATGTGTACGAGAAAAATGAATGAAGTTTGATGAAAGAAAAATAGCATGTCAGCTGGTTGGTTCTCGCGCTGGTTGGTTCTCGCGCTGGTTGCGAAAAAAGCGGTTGTTATTTCAAATGTAAATGTTACGCGGGAAACGTTTTTATATTCATCCTTTACGATTTCCATCGTGTAACTCTTGACAGCGCTGCGGTGAATGCAAATATAGGGCTAATGAGGTAGAGCATAAGTACGCATATACTTTGAATGTTATTTGTAGAATTATTGCAGTTTTTCCAGCCCTAGTAGGTATCTTAATTGGTATTGGTATTGTATTTATTTAAAGAACTACTTAAAATTCCATAGTTGGTACAAACCAACTATGGAATTTTACGACTTTGGGAACATTTTCATACAAATACTTTGTTATCGATTAGATTTGATTTCTTTCTTTGTCAGACTGACATTATGACACAATACGTCAGAGCGTTTGTTTCCGATTGTAAACAAGTGCATAACTAGGCTACCGATTATGTTCGTGATGTGTCGTCTGTAACTCGCAACACGCCTTAGAACTTTACGGATATAAAATTAACGAACACTCAGATTTATAAACCAACATGCGATCAAAATGCATTTTTAAAGGATCCTACTCCCAGCGTTATATCGTCACTCATAACACATCACTCGATCGTATCTGTGCTCTGGGGCAGAACGTTGGTCAGTAGTAGTGTGGCCCAAATGTGTGGCGGCGATTCCCGTAATTGTGTTACGTGCTGTTTCCTGACATCTACTTGCAAAATATGCAGGTGGCCTGCCTTGATTTGGCTTTTGGGGACAGGTATCGTATTGGATCGACGACGAAATTCGGCATTACTTTGTTGTTAGAAAAGCTGATTAAATTATTTTCGGAGTATCTTACTTACCTACTCACGATTCAATTACATACTGACTAACCACGGGATCTCATTAAGAATACAAACATGAAATTTAGGTTTCCGATAAGAAATGATTTTAGGTATATATAAATATTTGGGGAACACCGCGGGAAACTGATATTAAGTTAAAAATATTTGAAGACCCTGGACCAACTACGAATAGTATTTATGTTCGTCACGGTGAGCAAGGTTGCCAGTGCTCAGCGAGGAAACGTTGTGTTGGCAGTGGGGGTACTTTGACCCCTATAGTGCCAACCCAAGTATTCAATATAGTTGAATATTGGGTTCTCTTTCGTTTTCAGGGTCGGAAACGCGAAAGTGATAAGTCTATACGCTACAGTAACCGCTTACCATCAGGTAGGCCGTATGCTTGTTTGCTACCTTAGTGGTATAAAAGAAAGCTATACCAATCAGAGGACGTATTAAAAAGAACGAGCATTCTTAAATTATAAAGATTGGATCCATGATGGAGTCGCTAGCTAATAGGATTCGTTTAATTTTATTTTCCTCTAGTTCTGAGTGACTTCACTTTAAATTATTTTATTTTCTCGTTTGGTGGACTGGTTACAAACTGCGTAGGACGCTGGGCTACTTACCTATTAGATTTCCACTTAAGAGAAATGAGGCGAAAATCCATTCCGAGTGCGAACCTACCTAGCCTAGATTTATAGGTGGCTCAAGAAATCCAAAATGTTGTCTGCAACTAAATTTGTTAACTGGAAAATACTTTTACACGTAGGTATACTCATCAGGGTAAAAATGTCCCTTACGGCACTATTTTACGTCAAGTACATACTAGTGCAGTAAGTGTACTTTACAGCAAAAATATGATATAACTTAGATGTCAGAGATAAAGTAAATAAAAAAGGGCTCATGGTTCGATACTTTTGGATTATTCTCAATTGGAAATACCAGCGAGGCACCCGGGGCACTCTGGAGGAAGTTTATTGATAACAAGTGGCTAATTTACATCTATGAAACCTTTTCCGAAGTTTGTGGCTAAACATTATCATTACTGAGCATCCTGTGCTTTCATGATGAAATATAATCAGAATATTTACATATGGTATAGCGGAGTGTTTCCCACAGCCCCACTCGCTATTAAGGCTCATATTTGGACCACTGCTATTAAATTATGCAAAACACAAAAGTATTTGGTATACTGACAGACATGCCGGACTCAGTAGACATATCATCATGATCATCATCATCAGGCTTCACACGCCGTCAAGAAAATCTCATTCATTTCATGTTTTCTTTCACAGCTTTTAGCGAATGATAAATTAATTAATAATACGCGCATGATTTCAAAAAGTCAGAGGTGCGTGCCTTGGATTCAAACTGGAGACCTTTGACTTGGCAGTCTAACGTCATATCACTAGGCTATTACTGGTTTTTTAAAGACTTAAATATAAATTGAATACATCACGTAATTTAGGAACCCTACTTAAGCAAATTGCCAGTCTAATAAAAATTTACGAAACGACTGTTTCTAAAGATATTACAAGGATTTGAAATTAGATGTTTTAGTTAGAAACTTTTATGGTACAGCCTGGTACTTAATATAACCTTTGAACACAGTGATGCTTTGACCGAGTTCTAAGGAATCACTTCCGTGCCCAGTGAATTAATTAATTTGTGAATCGGAAAGTTCCGAGGTCAATATTTAAATTAGGCATTGCCAGAAATGTTGATGAAAGTTAGAGAAGTTATCACGATGGTGATACCTTACAGGGACAGCTTTAGCGAAATCAGTAGTTCCACCATAGTTTATTAATATGCTCAGGGTCATAAAAATTACTGTTAATAAGAATGTCAACACCCATGTTTTCATTTTCTTTGCGTTCAAAGAAAAGTATGTCTTAGGTTTTTGTAAAAGAAGAAAGTTAGATAATTGATATGTCCATGCTCACTCTGAATTTCAGGCCTGAGGAATACGTGTTATAAGTAAGATGAGGCTAAGTGATAGGATCTGATGATCCACCAGGCTAGCTCTCACATGTTAGACCGGCTCGAGGTTTGCTGTACTCAGCTGGATGTATGAGAGAGCCAGAGCCCAAAAGGATATTTACTGGAATTGCGTGCTCCATCTTATGCTCTGTTTGTGCTTTCATAAACAAGACCTAGAGTCAAATGCCTATAAGACCGCAAAAATAATATTGACAAGAGTTATGTAATTGAAAAGGGTGAAGAAAAAAGGATTCAAACTCCTCGCCATGTAAGTGCTTTGAATTGACAACTTTGGCTAGAGATAACAAACAGTTGGCTTCCTGGGTGTGTAATGTGTCCTAGAATTTCCTAAGCAATGTGTTGTCCGTTTTGTTTATCCAAAACAAAAGCTAAGCTATGCAAGATATTATTAAGAATAATCAACCATTCAGAGATACCTACACATCAAACTATCTGTAAGTAAGTTAAGTAGGGTATAACAAAAGGCAGAGGTTGTAAGGGCCAGAATAAAGCCTATTTCTAAAAGAAGATCGCGTCTGATTGTTTTAGACTAAATGTTATTAGATCTTGAGTTACATTTACATGGTTTTCAAAAGTATAAAGTTTCGTATTATTATTATGCCAACTGTCTAGCTTTCACTGAAGAACCTTCTTAATTTAATGCCTACATTACATACTATGTTATTTTTAAAATAATTTTAGAATATCCAATTATGAATTACGTAACTTGAATATAGTGTAGGGTTTCCACATAAATTAAGAAATATGTTTTAGTTCAATCAGTGTTACCTAAATCCAAAAATATAACGGAGGTAGAAAAGTCGATACCTCCAGTTCCTGAGTAATAATCACTACAATCGAAACAATAGTTTGTTCAATTATATTGACTTCTGAACTGAAAAACTTTTCAAATAATAACCATTCAATTAGTTACGTAAAACAAAAGCACACTCGTACACTCGTCAACTCTTGTTGGTGCTCGTACACTGCCGCTGTTTCATCGGAGGATGTTTCAATTATCAAACTTGCGCGTCCGTCCGAACGAGGTAACAATGACTGAAACCTATTGTGCTGTTAACAATACTCAATTTTGAATTGACAGAAATCCATATCCCGGTCCCTGTTGTCATACGGCTACCAGAATTTCATACATAAAGCTTGATTCACGTCTGAAGTTCTGATAGCAAGCTCGATCTACGCTCAGTGATTACCGTACACAGTTGTGTCTTCTTCTTTTTTTTAATTTAAATTTAAATATTTATTTAAATAAGACCAATTACAGGTATTTTTGAACTCTCACGAGCATGACACGACTAGAGCTTAGAGGCCAAATCCTACAGAGAAGCTTAAAGGTAGTCGCTATCTGATCCTTCAAATTGAACGCGTGACAACTTGTTACCGCCTCTAGCGGTCATCGAGGAACTATAAGTTTTCAAACAAAATAATTGATAACTTAATTTTAAACTAAGTATGTAATTTAATTTAAAGTTTAAGGAATAATAGATAACAGGTAAACAAGCAGATATGTCAGTAGGTATTGATGTATATCAAACTGATTGAAAATTATATTTCAAATATTAAATATTAGTTACTGCTCGTGATAACTTGACGTGTTACATGAGTGCTGCTGCACTGCTGTCTTAAAAGCCTCAAGTCATATCGTCAGCATTTTCTAAACAGCGGACCTTACTAAACAGCGACATTATTTAATATTACTACTGCTTTAATTAAATTATGCCCAAGTAGGTAGGGCCCAATTTGGGGTAAACAAAGCTGACCATATTTCCAAGATTTTCACATAATCGACACTATTTATTAAATCAACTTATTTTGATAGATGGATTAATAACTCAATATATAACCAAACTCAAAATTAACTCTTATACAAATTCTAGTGTAATGTACCTAAAACTTTAACCAGCGAGCGTCCTAAGCTACAAACTAGATGCCTCCTACAAACTTTTGCAATAACAAAACACGCTTCAAAAGGATCAATGAGAACCACTTCTCAACTCATATTATTCCAACTTCTGGACCAAATCCTTTTGTCCTTTACAAACTATGAACCGTAGCAACCAATCGGACTATAGTTCTGATATCGATATGTTATAAAAGAACATTATTAGAGGAAAACAAAAGTATTCAACTATTGGTACCGAGAGCAACAGATAATAATCTATAGCGTTGGGTATTACTGTGTATATCTTTATTTGCATATTCTATGCAAACAAACCAAAAATAAGGACCTAATATATGAACTGACAAAATAACTATCACCAAACATATCCACTGTTTTCAGACACCTGTCGAAATGAATAGTCGATCAGTCTTTAAAAAAAGTCACATATTAGCGTTTAAATAATTTCATGAATTGAATTTAGAGTTGCTAGAGAGACAATACACTAACAATCTATCATAGAATCCAGTGATAAAAAGTTTCTCAATCATAATTTAATGATTGTAAAACAAGAAACCATTAATCAAGCTCTCGACCTACTTTATGATCAAACGCGAGGAATAAAAACCATTTCGTTGGCATGAGTCAACAACCGAGTACCTTACAGTATTGACAGTAATACCTATAGTCTTCAAGTTACAACCTTCGAGAAAACTTTCAGAAAAAAATGTGACCCCAAGAAAAAGTGAGCAATACATACATAAAACATACCTCCCGACACTAAAGTAGTTATTACCTTCATACGACCAAATGTCGAGATCACTTTTATATGACAAGCCCGTCTCAGCATCCAACACACGCAACACTCATCCTTATTGCTAGACAAATAAAAACTTCTAGATTGCAAATAATTTATTTGCTGCTCACGCATTGGATGCAAGCGATCTTCAACCTTAATTTTGTATTTATAGGGTGGTCCAGTAATGCAAAAGGTTTTTTTGTTATGAGGTCTTCTCGGTCGACGACACACAAGGACCGTGGCGTTTCGGAAATGAGCGTAATGTGCTTAGAACGAGAGGAGATAAGGAGTGGTCTATAGAAAGCGTTTAGGTGGGCGACACTGTTGTAGGTACGAGCTTTTATTTGTATTTGTGTGGCAATAATTGTACTGAAATAAAAAGGAATTTTGGTCTGACTACGTAAACAGAGCACACAGTCTTGCAGGGATAAGACCAAGTATGTTTATGTTTGACGTAGTGGTTAAGGCGGTCGCCGTGCTATTACCGTTGCGCCGGATGTCGTGGGTTCCTTTCTCACCCGAGACGAATTAACAAAAAAAATATTTCTATCGGTCTTATCTCTTCTACACTACTATTATAAAGAGGAAAGATTTGTATTTTTGTGTGTATGTTTGCCTTTCACCATTGGAAAGTTACATTCACCCTGAGTAACATAGGCTATATAGATCTTATGTCCACTCGTGCGAAGCCGGGACGGGCCGCTAGTATAATATAAACCTTTTTTATCTTCGAATGTTGTAACTATTTACTTTAAATCATTTTATATGTTTATTTTATAAAAAATATCTTTTTATTTTATTTTCTTTATTGCTTACTTCTGTGGCCACATTTTTTTTATCTGCCCCAACCCTAACCTTTTCCTGTATACTGTCACCTAAGCTCTACACAAGGTGGTTAAGTGTAGTCGTGGTTTGGACACAATGCCCGGCTCCGGACACGTGCCCCCCTCGTACCCCTCGCCCGCCCGCGCTTCTTGCGCCTTGACATTCAACATATTAAACTTGACCGACTTTTGTAAAGTAGGCTTACGGGAATCGGGAATCTTTTATTATACAAAATTAGAATGCAAGAATATTTCTTTTAGATTTTTCTGGTAAGGCAAGATATTGTTTGAATAACTGTTTAAAGCTCCCATGGCACATACCTATATCATACTTATCATCAACATTGTGCATTGATTTGATATTATAATAATACTATAACATAATATATTATCTACACAGTTTTAACCAATAAATATCTTTGACTTTGAAGCTACCACACAATCATGAATATTATTTCACGTAGCGCGGGTGCTTTTTTTTCCGTTCATAAACTCCCAGGCTACCTGTACGTTATAGAAAATATTAGTTCCGAACGGAGATCTAGCTCACAACCCGCGGCGAGGCCGGTCCCTCCGCCACTACACTAAACATGCCATCATTCAACTAAGTTAGATAAATAATTAACTAAATCAAAATCAAAACTAATCAAATAAAGACAAAATATTTCATTTTCTGTAACTAAAAAAATACAAATATGAATGTTTTATTAACAGAAAAGTAACAATCAATGGACAAGAGTAACGATGAGCCACAAACTAAGCATAACTACTTCACCGATTTAAAAAGTGTTTCACGTACAGAAGCTCCATTATCAGGGAGTTACATGAGCTGTATCTTCCATCTATCAATCCATGCTAAGCCAGGGCGGGTGCTATTAATAAATAAAGAAGCGACAAAGATGCCATCATCTATTTTTTCCCAAGTTGGAACAGTTTATTTTACAAACAATTTTTACATACATTTCATACAAAAAGATACGAAAGAATACATTTCCTTTATAATTGTAGGTGTTACCTAACCCATTTCATTTCTACCGGTAGCGCTTTCCCAGTTTCCTTTACAAGAATTGTTATTATACCTAAACTATCCAAACTGTTTAGCTTTCTAAGGCTTTAGGAGTTGATCGGGAGGGCCCCACTATATCCGGCGCTCGACATTGTGGCGGAAGCTCTAACTTGGACTTTAAGCACATTAAAGCTGGTGACTGTGGTGGATTTATTTATACCATTTACGAATATTTCTAGGACAGTATACATGTAATCTAATATTTTTTTCTTTTAACATCGACTAATATTTCATGTTTAGTTTAGTTTCTTATGTATATCTGTCTATAGACACCTACCTACACCTCCAACTTAAATTCGGTCCTTTCACTTAAAATCTATCACCACATCGGTTTAAAATATACGCCATCACGCCTGCATGCCCAGAATGGTGAGGCAGCAACAGTTCCCCGGTATATTTCAGTTGCGTGTAATGGAGGCGTTAGTACTGAGATAGTTCGTACTGAGAATTTCATAGATAAACTCAAAAACACTGCTCTATCTTGAAATCGGAGCTAGGACCTCGAGCGTAGCAGTTTACGCTTACGACCACTAGACTATTGAGGCAGATCGCATCAATATAAACAGACCATTTTCACATAAACATACTATTTTCACATAAGCAGATCATTCTCGCATAAGCAGTCTATATTAAAATAATCAGACCATATGTCAACATATGCGTTTAAATAGATTTTCTACTGTAACGTTTTCATTATTCCGTACAGGAAGTACTTCGCGGTCGTCGTCACTATAAAGCGCTACCTGTAGTGGGTGGTATTCAAATGTTACGTAAATATTAAGGGGTCAGGTCAAAACGTAAGCTAGCGCTGTTAATTATTGTTAGTAAGAATTAATAGACCAGATGGGGGAGATCTTTGCTCAGCAGTGGGATCTAAATGGTTAGACATAAAAGGAAAATAACTAATATAATACTGACTATACTGCACTGGCTTCATACGACTGCAATGAACTAATAACTTGCATGTATTCAGTATTGTTACAAAATATAAACATTTCGGAAAAAAAAACTAGATTATGTTGAAAACCGTATCAGACTCCGTTGCGTGGTTTAAAAAAAGTAATCAGAGAAACAAAACGAGTGATGCGGACAGTGACATAATAATAATAAACTTTATTGAGCAAAAAATACAGGTTTACATATCTAAATATCACTGATCCCCACACTAGGATACCCTGTGTTGTGGAGATCAGTCTCTTTCGCCTTAAAATAATTAATCTTAAGTAAATAACTAATATTAAATTGCAATTACAAAGATGCGCTGCCATGTATTAGCATGTGTGTGAGAGAGAGCGCGTGAGTGCGAGTGTGTATGGGTGTGTGTGTAGCGTGTGTGTGTATGAGTATGTGAGTGTGTGTGTGAGTGGTTGTCTCATATATTAACTAATAAGTAAGATTTTTTCAGAGTTTGCGTAGTCCAGACACAGGAGCCAAGCATTGCAGTTAGTTTGTTTTATTATATTTAGAGATTACCACTAATATACTATATTAACCAGCCAATGAAAAACCCGACAGATATGTATAGCCACGGCAAATATGAAATACCCATCACCTCAACCTGTATTCCTGGAGGTGAAGCAGACATTTACTCATTAGCGTCGTTTGCGCCCACTGGACAACATTAGGCAAATTGAAATAAAACTACTTACGGATTTTATCGCGGTATATTGATATTATTAATCCCGACGTTTCGGACCCTTTACACCGTCCATGGTCACGGACGTTTTATTTCAACGAAGTAGTTTTATTTCAATGTATAATAATCGCGTAAATGTCAGAAATCATTAGACTTATTAGATTATAATACTATTATAAATGTAATGTCTGTCTGTCTGTCACGCTCAACCGGTGTTGTACCTACAGAGATTGATGAGACACGGACATGGGTTGTTTTTTGTCTCAAAAAATTCTTTGGGATGCAAACCGCAGGTAAAAGTGAGTCTATAATATTATAAAACTGAAAAGCTTGTTTGATTGGTTTAACACGCTAATCTCAGGAACAATGTAAAAAAAATTGTTTGTGTTTGATACTCCATTTATCGAGAAAGGTTAGGCTATATAACATGACGCTATGACCAATAGGAGCCGAGCAAAAAGAAAAAAAAAGCGGGTGACACCGCAGGGGGCAGCTAGTTATAAATAGTCAGAATTTGTTTGGTCAAAACTATTTTTTTAAAATGTCCTAAATTCTCAAAACAAATAAAAAATCACAGAAAATTCCACTGAATTCAAAGTCAGTTGCAGAAATAAAACTGAACTACGTTCGAGAGACGTTACGTTGGTTGCAGATCATATGTTTTGAAATCCTCTTACGTTGTTCGACGTGATTTTTCAACTAAATAGCTTTAATATTCGACTAAAGTCTTTAGAGGGAAAGCCTTAGTTTTATTAAATTTAGGACGTTGTGATCATAATATTATTTCGTTAATTTAATTTCATTAGGGATTTCACTGTATGGCCTTGCCTAGTGAGCTCTTTTAGACATACAGCTATTTTTAATATTTACTATTTTAAGCTATATTCACATGTATACAGCTTGCATTAGTGACAAATTCACTTAATCTAATGTAAATTTCCTTCTTTATACAATGCTTTAGTGTATAACTCATTGGAGCACGGAAATAAATAAAATAAATGTTCATACAAGTGCACTATTTGAAGAATAACAGTCAAAATAAATCCGAGAGCTCCAACATTAATAAGTGAATCAACGTTTATTATCAAGCCAATTAATGTAGTCAGATTGTGATAGGTATTGATAAAGATGATACTCACGAGCATATTTCTATATTTCTGAAGACGTTTCGGATTTGAACGGAGCCAAATCATGACTTGATCACGCGGCGAGGTTTCAAGGCAAACTGTGCACTGCACTATTTGGAATCTTTGAATGAAATGTACTCAGATGCGCGGCACTGCGTCACGATGCGCTCGCGACAATACTTTCGTATTCAGGAGATAGTGTTTTAATTTTTTCACAAGCATCATTACTTCATCGCACCTAATTCGGATCAACCCTAGATCATGAATGATTCATGATCCCGTTCCGGTGTTCGAACATTTGCCTGTTACTGAACAGGCAAATGTTCGATTGCTTCTATATGCAAAGCGTGACCGCTTATCCCCTTGACCGTGACATGCGTCTACTTGAACCATTACACATAAATAGACATCGATCAACTTAGACTTGTAAAACTATAAGTCCACATTACAAAGTCTATGAGGTGACTTGTTTTCGCCAATTTTTTTCACAATACGTCAATAGTTTTTACAGGATAGGTACCTAGAGAATTAGTAATTTATTTTTGCTTTGGAATATCATTTCTCTCGGTGGATCGCTCTTGTGTGATATCAACCAGGAACTAAACTAGTACAAGTTTTGTACTTGCGATTTACCATTTGGTCATTGCTGTATAAATATTTTGATTATTTCTGTAAGTAGATGTTTTAAAGTATTTTTTACAGGTCAGTTAATATGAAATGATTAGTCAGGTATCTCTTTGCTTAGGTACACATTTGGCCAAGTACATTCTAATAATGTAATAGGCACGCTATTGCCATTAACCGGGCACAAATTCAAACTCCGAGCTGCTACTGAGAATAAAATTTTCGTAGCATAACCCAATAACACTTGGCTCGACTTGGGAAACGATCCCAAGACCACAAGCGGTCAATCTCATGACCACTAGACTAAAGAGACAGTTCAAAATATAATAATTCCATTATTAGAGCACCTGGTTCATCTCAATAAATAAAAAAAATATCGATGTACATTTGAATTTGTAACGTCTGCCATTTTCGTCATTAGCCTGAAACTACTTTGTACCGGTTCCTTTGTAATTGTGTATGGTGTTTATCTTCCCGTATAAAGCCAGCGGTCTCTTCGCTCTACGTCCTTTGTAGGAGCCGTCGTGAAATAAATAAGCAACGTAAGGACACCTCGACGTCTTTAAGTTCCAATTTGAGCTCATTACGCGACAGCTTTCACCTGAGAACGGTGTTTTGTTTCGTTTTTATTTTAGCTTAGCAAATTGAAAAATAAAGAAATGTACTAGAGTCAGCTGTGGTCTCAGTGTGTAAGTAATAAATATTACCTACATACTGAGAGCACACCTGACTCTAGCTATTCAAGCAAATTCAAATATCATTCATTTCTATCCCTTTTACACCATATTATTAGTATTCAATTTAATTAAAATATTATGTAGTATTACCTAAAAGTATAACTCCTTATTTGCCATATTTATTTTGCTTTTTGATCGACGGTACAGCGTAATTACTGTTCGTTCTCCTCTGTCGAAAATTTATAAATTGTCTAAATATGACTAGTTCTTCTGTTCCGATACAAAAAATTTAAAAGATTTATGATCCTTCTCTAGTTTTATTGTAATTTCTTTCAAAGTTATCATCTCGTCATCATAATATCGTATTTCTGTATGTTACATAGTTAATAGCCAAGCTCAAAGACTACTCGACTTTTATTATGCTGTTCGAATGAAAGGATGGGACGGAATGTATTGTATGGATGAGAAATCATATTAACCATCATGTAACAAAATTACGGACAATAGAAAATGTTTACCCTTTTTTTTTTAGGTCGGACATAGTTTTTAGCTCGAGGGAGCTTTAAAAACTTAACCGGACTAGGTGGCGAGGCACCAAATGCCTCCAGCCAGGGGCAAATTATAAACTAAGCAACACAGCTAAGGGCGTCCCCTGCGGGACTCGGACCTCGGCTTAGGGCGTTGCTGGGGGGGCAGCAAGGGACGGCTGGATCTGGGTTTACATTATTTTGGGGCGAATTTAAAGCTACTGGCTCGGCACGGGCCGGTTCGAGCAAGGGGCGGGGAGGATTACCGTTATGGGGTCTTCGCGACGGGTCTCGCTGGCGAGGACGGTATATAGGGCGGCGTTTTTGTGCGTGTGTTTTGAGAGTGCTAGTCACTCTGTTTGACTCCTGCGCTAGGGTGATTTGGTCGTCAGGGTAAGTGAGTGCGTGCCTTGGGCGGCGCACTCTACTTATCTGAGAGGGTTTGTAGTCTACGCTACTGACCACAAGGGGATTAGGGTGAAGGGGGCCAGATCGAAATAGCGCTTAGAGGCGCGTTTCATAAACTGCTTGATGGTAGGCAGTTTTAGGTCTAAGTGAAGGTCACTATTGCACACGTACCAAGGGGCGCCCGTGGCTTTGCGCATGAATCGGTTTTGGAGGGTCTGCATCCTATGGATAGTGGGACTTTCAATGTGAGCGAATACGACACTCGCATAGGTCATGATGGGGCGAATACACATCACGTAAATTCTCACCTTGTATTTAAGGGAGAGTTTACTGCGTGCATTGAGCATGCTATGTAGACGTCCTAGAGCAAAAGCGGCGCGCGAACGCACCGTTTTTATGTGCTCTCGGAACGTAAGTCGGTAATCTAGAACCACGCCCAGGTATTTGGCTTTCTTTTCCCAAGGGATCTGTTGGCCGAAGAGGGAGATGGGTTGGGCTTGAGCGGAGAGGTCGGAACTCTTGTGAAAGAGAACCGCCGCGCTCTTGGAGGGATTCACCTCTATTCTCCATTTCCTGAACCAATTCCCTAGGGTATTGACCGAGGATTGGAGAATTTTGGTGATGTTTGTTAGGCTGATGCCGGAATAATATATAGCCGTGTCGTCAGCGAATAGAGCCAACTGCGACTTGGATCTTTTTGGAATATCGCTGGTATACAGCGTGAAAAGGAGAGACGGAGCCCTGAGGGACTCCGGTTCGGATAGGATGGGGGGACGAGAGTGTGCCGCCCTCTATACGATAGTGAAAGGTGCGATTCGACAGAAAATCTCGAATGATGAGCACGAGACGGTCTGGCACGTTGAATGAATATAGCTTGTAAATCAAGCCATTGTGCCAGACCTTGTCGAAGGCTTTTGCCACGTCTAAGAAGAGCATGCCATTCGTCATACCTCGCTGGAATCCAGCGCTGATATGCTCGACTATGCGATGCACTTGGTGGATACAAGAGTGTTTGGTTCGAAAACCAAACTGCTCGTCGGGAATGAGATTATGGGATTCGGCAAAGTTCTTTAATAGGGCATAGATAAGCCGCTCATAGATCTTGGAGACTTATGGGGCGATAACTGGAGGGCTCAGACCTGGGTTTACCGGGTTTAGGGATACCGATGACGGTAGCTTCTTTCCACACTTGTGGGAAGATGTTGTTATTTAATGCCGCATTGAATGATGGCGGTCGTCAGAATGATCAGAGAGGCGGGGAAGAGCTTAACCACCTTGTTGGTGATGCCGTCTGAGCCGGGGGCTTTCCTGGGTCGTAGGTTCTGTACGATCGACCGGACTTCGTCCGCAGTGACGGGGAGAAATAAAATGTTCACCCTCTGTTCTCGACGCTATATGTAATTTTATAGAGATATAGTGGGAGTACTTCCACTCAAATTGGAGTTGCCCGACTGGGGAAGTACCTCCGCCTTGCAGAAAATCGAAGTGAAATAACACTGCTTTAAGCTGAGTTGTATTCCTTACAGTGACCAAGGTTGCTAGTGCTCCGCGAGGAAACGTTGTGTCAGCAGTGGGGGGACATTGACCCTTGTACTGCCGACCCAACTATGTCTCTTTTGTTGTACAGGGTCGGCAACGCGCAAGTGATACCCCTGTTGTTGCAAGCGTCAAGCTCAAGCGTCAAGCATCAAGTGGGCAGCATGCTTGTTTGCCAACTTAGTGGTATAAAAAATAAAATAAAAAAATTACTGTTATAAGCATGCTTGAAAATTCATGACAAAGCAGTGCTTTATTGTTTAATAATATGACTGTTTTGCATTAAAACAAAACAGGTATTATATGTTGGAGAAAACACAGCAATGGTATGAAGAAGCAGTTCCTATGATTCTGTGAAATGTCGCGAATATCTGTCCGATTTATTAAGAAAACTTTCCTATTTCTGGCACCAGAGGGCGCCGCTTATGCTTAACCGCCTTTTTCGCTGTCAAGTGTCATTGCAGTCTTCATCATCAGCAAGCTCCTTGTCTCATTGCTGTGTTTTCTCCAACATATAATACCTGTTTTGTTTTAATGCAAAACAGTCATATTATATGTCTTCGAAAACACAGCAATGGTATGAAGACCTGTTTGATATCTGCTGGTGATCAGAAATAATGTAAAACACAAGAATGCAATGTGATTGCAAATGGTTAAATGAATCCAAAATTAAAACCATCTTGTAAAATTTAACATTTAAGTTTTAATATCTGAAATGAAAATAAATTCTATCACAAACTTAATCAACTGTTCATTAATCAACCTGATTAGGTATATGAAATTGAGTGCAGTCCTTACTGTTATAATAACTGCTAAATCAATAATCAATAATAAATTAAATTGACATAAACTTCAAACTTATTTATAATAATGATAAAATAAACAATATAATTAACTTTAAACAATAAAATCACTCTTAAAAGATCTCAAGATCACAATCATGAAATTATGATTGGGTATAATTATGTTTAATTAAACAGTCTTAAAATTATTGTAAAGTAAATCTGACGCCATATTGTCACTGCCAGATCTATCAACCTCCTTACAGTAGTATTTTGAAAATGTTTCTACACACTTCCAATTTCCCCTCTCTAATATTTCTTGTACTGGTCTATTATCCAGCCATCCCCGGGAAGCTACGGCTGATCTTATACTACCTGGAGAAGCATCTATCTTAGCTAATTTAAATGCTGACCTCACCCAACCTGCAATCATTGTTTTGGATGCAGACCTGACCACTCCTGTGACGGAGATAAAAAGAGAGTTGACTTGACTGTCCTGGCAGCGTCTGGCCTCTGAGCTCTTGATCAACTCCTTTACATGAGTTACTGGACAAATTTTAGGGTCAGGATGCCGTATAAGAAGCCAGCCTGATTGTCTGTGTGAAACTGTGTCTGTCTTTGAGCCAAACTTTGGCCAGAAGATCACTGTGTCCTCAGTTTCTACAAAATTTTGTTCACTTAGTTCCAAGAGGGTAAGATCATGTAATCTTCGACCAGAAGCTAGTAAAAGTATCAAAGCAGTGCGTCTGCTCTGGTCAAACAGAGAATTTAAGCAAGTTGATGACCTTAGCCAGTCAAACAAAATATTTACATCCCATACAGGGAGTTTAGTAGGGTGTGGATTAGAAAGGGAGATGGCTTTTAAAACTTGTTGAACAAAAAAGTTCTTTGATAGGTTTTCTACTGTTGTTGCACAATATGTTGAAATAGCTGATTTATGTACAAGAATGGTACTATACGCAAATTTATTTTGTAAATATAAGTTGGCCAAAAACCTTGCCACATCTTTACCCTCTGGACTACTACTACTTATGCTGTGCAACTTACACCAGTGCAACCACCTTTTTAATGGGGCACTATATGTGCTTAAGGTAGAAGGACGCCAGCTCTTTTTCAACAACTGCTGCTCATCCTTATTCCAGTCTGTTACTTGACTCTCCCACCCCCAACTTTCCAAGCTTGAAGCTTTAGCTTGTCTACTTGAGGAGGGCATGACCCCGTCGTCCAATCCACCAGGACCTCTCTCAGGTTCTCTATCGGCAGGGGAGGAGCCAGCGCGCGCGTCCGAAGATCCGGAAACCAGAAGCACTGGGTCCACCGGGGTGCTATCACATAGTATGTCCCTATTGCATTGTTCAGGTGTGCTAGAACTCTGGGTATCATGTTCGGCGGTGGGAATACCCACGCTGTTTGAAAAACCCATCTTTGGCTGAAGGCGTCGCAAAAAAGAGACGAGCCATCTTTTGAGTCTAGAGTCACATATCTTGGGACGACAGCGGTCTGTTTTGTAGCGAACAGATCGACATCGGGGATGCCCCACTGCTTGAAAACTGCCTCCGTGGCAGTTGGTAGCAGGTGCCACTCGGGTACTGACCTTCCCCTTGATAGGCAATCTGCTATGCCATTCAGGTTTCCTGGTAAGTGGAATGCTGTCATTATTATGTTGAATCGATAAGTCAACTCCAGTAACCTGGTTGTTAGGCCCAGTAGGTTTGATGAACGTGTTCCACCCTGATTCCGGATGTATGCCACTACAGTCCTGTTGTCCGATTGGACTAAAATGTGGGCATTTTGTAACAGTGCACCCTGGGTCCTGATCACAGCAAAAACTGCATACATTTCCTTCATATTGGAATGCCAGGCTTTCTGGTTTGTGGCCCATCTGCCTGAAAGGAATTGATTGTTTAAGTTTGCTCCCCAGCCCGCATCCGCTGCGTCTGTGGTCAAGAAATGAGTTATTTCTGTTTTGTGTAGTGGGGTTGAATTGCCCTCTATTGCATCCAACCACCACTGCAAGTCCTCTCGCACTCTGGTACACAGTGCCCTGTCCTGACCCTTCCGAAGGAATCTTCTCAGGAAGAGCTGTGCCCTGCGACAGTGAAGCCGGCCCTGAGGGACCGCATGGTTGGCAAAATTTAGCATGCCCAACAAACTCTGAAGCTCTCTTAACGAGCAGCTGTCTCGACTCAATATTTTTGTCAGATAGTTTTTTATACCCAGTATTTTTCTGGTGGGCAATGCTATTGTCTGGTTCTGAGTGTCCCAGACCAGTCCCAAGTACTCCAGCTTGTGGGTGGGCTTGGTTATGGACTTTTGGTAATTTACATACCAACCCAGAGATTCCAAGATGGCCAGCGTTTCCGCAACCTGAGCCATAAGCTTGGATTCGTCCTGGCAAGCCAGGAGATAGTCGTCCAGGTACACTACGAGGCGTATACCACGCTCCCGGAGTACTTCGGACACCCAGTTTGAAACTGCTGCAAATGCACGGGGTGCCGAAGACAGGCCGAACGGTAGTGCTGTTAGCTGAAGGATTTCTCCATTGTAAACAACCCGCAAAAACCTTCTGTGAGTCTCCGCGACACTCAGATGGAAATAAGCCTGGTGAAGATCGATCTTCACTAACCAGTCGTTTGCCTGAAGGAAGTTTACTACATCTAGCTGTGAAATTAAATAAAAATGCTTTGTTGTTATGTAAGTATTTAGAGCCCTGAGGTCGAAAATGGGACGCAATCCCCCATCCGCTTTCTTTACTAAAAACATCTTTGAAAAAAAGCCGGGGTCTAGAGATAAAGGTTTCTCTAAAATTCGTTTGCTTTTTAAATCCTGGATCATGTGCGTCATTTCTGGGGAAACTTTGGTGGCTAGGAGATCTAAAAACTTTTGAGTCGGGAATTTTAGAGGGGGTTTTTTCCTGAAGGGTAAGCGGTAATCGGCTATCAGTTTCAAAATAGCTTGTTCTGCTCCTAATTGGGCCCATCTTTCTGTAGCCAACTTCAAGCATCCCCCTCTGAAATCCCGTTGTAGGTCAATTTTCCTGGGACTTGGAGTTCGACTTTTCTGTATTGGAACGATTTTGACGAAAGGGCCGATTCCTTTTAACGGTCTGCTTAAATTTTTTATCTGTGTTTCTAGGCTTATTTCTATTGAAACTTTTTTTATTTTGAAATGTATGATCCCCCCGCTCCGAAGCCTTCTTTTTTAAATAGGTTGGGGTATTTAACCAAACCTGGGACCCTCCAAGGGACTGTATTATAGGCTGTAAAGCCTCTCTACTGAATAGGTACTCGGAGCTGGGTGGGACATTTTTTAAAGTGTGTCTAAGGTTTTCATTAGAAATTTCTTTTAAAATACGATCACGCCTAACTTCAATACACTCGGAACGCTTTCCACATATAATTTGCATGGTGGTTTCAGAGTTCTTATGACATGAAGAACCCATGCCAAAATTATCAGAAATTTTATCAAACAAAGTATTTGCATTAAGATCCTGTGGGTTAGCACTAGCCCAATTAACAATAGTCTGTAATCCTGATTTCAACAATTGTCTTTGTTCTAAAACCTTGTTCTGTAAGCCAGCTAAAAATAACTCAGTTGAAGCTAAATAGTCCTTGCTTTTATTAAAGTGACATAACTCATCATTAATGCGTAGGCCTGAAAACCCAGGGGTGGCCAAGCAGCTCTGTAGGACTTTCTTGTATCTAATACCCTTCCAAGCCTGGGAGTCGAACTGTTGCAACTTATTTAGTTCTGTGAATCTATCATTATCGCTGGGCGGGATAATCTTTTTATTGTCAACCTCAGTGTTTAGGGAACCCCAATTAAGAGATAACGAGTTGGGCTGAGTAGGCAATGTAATGAAATTTTCGGACCTACCCTCATTACCCACTAATTGTGACGCACTACTTGTACTAGGCAATGCATGCCTATTATTTGGTGGATCTGAATAACACACGGGATACTGGCTCAAATAATTA
Organism: Acronicta alni; assembly: GCA_964056405.1. NCBI lineage: Eukaryota > Metazoa > Arthropoda > Insecta > Lepidoptera > Noctuidae > Acronicta > Acronicta alni. The sequence goes on along the minus strand of OZ043913.1, from coordinate 25,410,375 downwards.
GATATGTACGACACCTGCGACATTAAGGATTCAATACGAGGATCACTTTTAAAAGATTTTGACATGTACTTACGGTGTCGTCGCGCTGAGGTACGAGAACGTTTATTGGGCAAGGGCGATGCCGTGCCCTCCTCAAACTCCGAGGATGAGGAAGAGCTACTCTGTGATGCCCTAGAACTTGGTGACGATATTTGTTCTCCATCCGAAGCAACATTATCGCCATCTTGACTGTTCTCGTTACCTCTACTTACCGGTTCCATATCTGGTGAAAATACACTGCTGTGTCTACAACAAGCACTAGAACACAATCACTAACAATTGGACAATATTATAACCACGGATATATTGGTTAAACAGTGCTTATTATAAAACTTTTTCTCCGAAAAAGAGTTTCGACTAACTGTAGAGAATCACAAGAATGCAATGACACTTGACAGCGAAAAAGGCGGTTAAGCATAAGCGGCGCCCTCTGGTGCCAGAAATAGGAAAGTTTTCTTAATAAATCGGACAGATATTCGCGACATTTCACAGAATCATAGGAACTGCTTCTTCATACCATTGCTGTGTTTTCGAAGACATATAATGTATTGTTTTTTTGTATTCTGATCACAACAGACAGCAAATTAGAAATACTTGAATTTGCAGTTCTTACTTTTGTTTTAAGAATCGATTTATACATATATGCATTGATACAAATGCGCAATAGTGCACAGCGGTAGTAGTCAGTCTACAGTTAGACTCTAGGAATAAAGGTCCTCTATCAACAGCTAACTTGATATTATATTTAGCACGGAATGATCGATGATAGTGTAGCTCATGTTGATATGATACATAAAAGGGTCTGTGTGTTGTCGTATTTTGATTTACTCGACTCGACTTCTGTGAGAGGAGACATCCGGTCGTTGAGAGGTTTACGCGGGGAAACCAGCTTATGATACTACTCTTCTCTTTTTCTGTCTCTCTTAGCTCATAAAGTCTCCTCCAGTCATGTAGGTATTGCGCCTGAAAATGAGTGCCACCCCGAACAAAAGCAAGTCGACCTACAATACCTATCACAAAATTAAAATATCGCGTCGACAATATTCTATTTTTGAACTACTTACCAATTTCTTCCACACACAAATTCACTTTCGCTCTACGGGTCGATTTCTACACGGAACAAATATTTGTGTGGCCTACAGGTAGTTAAGGGTTTGGTTATAAACAACCAATTATGTGAGGACTTGTGTCTATCTATATACACACCTTTTATACTGTGCAGGAGCTGATCCTAGCGTCGGACAATATTCAATTACCGATTATTATACAAGTTGGTCCGGATTACTACCTTCTATCCCTACTAATATTATAAATGGACAAGTAACTCGGTATATTTATCTGTGTTTGTCAGGTTTCTACGCTTAATTCGCCAAACAGACTTCGATAAATGGCAAGGATATAATGCAAACTGAGGAAGGACAAAGGGCCCCTTTCTTCTCAACCGCGGTGAACATTTAGTTTTCTATGAGATCAGAGCTCAGCTCTTGCTATAAAACAAAACATTCAATTGCCAACATCGCCAGTTTATTAAACATCGCTGGTCGGGTTGGCAGCGCGTGCCGCCAGCGTGGCACAGTTCGCGTCTTGTTTTCGCGGCGGTAAAGAGTAATTACCGGAGCAGGGTAACGGTAATAGTAAAATGGACGATTGCCTCGTAAATCAGTCGGTAGTGGGAATTAAGGCGCGTTGCATCGCTACCGCTTTTTCGTTGATATTCAAAGTAGGGTAACTTTGGTTTTGACAGTTTTGTGAACACGGAGTGGAAATTATTTTTGTAACAAATTAATTGATTAGGTACTCTTCAATTTTTGAGGCGGCTTTTTTGTTACTATATGGTATACGAAAGTGATAGTTGATAACGGTAGCCCATTTAGATCAAGGGATCATTTTTTCAACAGCCAGTTATCTTTTATCTAAGGAATATGATGATCCCCAGCTAGCTTGCACCTACCGATGCATTTGTGAGAGCCAAAGCCTAAAGAGTTATTTACTAGATTTGCGTGTTCTGTTTACACCACGTTCCACGTTTGTTCACTTCATAAAACATTAATAATGGCATTCTTCAAAAATAAAAATAACTTAAAAAGCCAATATTTATAAACATTTGACAACGAGAGAGTGTCCAAACCATTAACTACAGTATATTACAGTACAGTATATTATATTGTAATTGCTATCTTATTCCATCTGTAATCACGCTTTCTGAAAGTCGGATGTTTGAAGGTTTAAGCAGAGGTTTACAAATAAGTACACATCCATATCAGTTTTATGTTTACAGATCCTGTGTTACTTATAGAGCCTGCGCCTACTGAGAAATTTATAGGAAAACCCAATAACACTTTCCTCGACCTGCAGCAGATGAGGATGTACCTATTATATAAAACAAAGTTTTTCAAAACAACAGAATTTATAAAAACTTGACTTATTCTGCTTTGCATTTATTAATAGTCAAGTGTACACAATGAACAATGGTGTGCCAACAAAAATAGCCCGTAGCACTTTCCTAAGGGCCGCTCACCCTGAATGGATTATGATCATCATAAACACCAGTAAGCCCTACTGCTGTGAAACCGCGGCCAGCTTTACCACGCAGAGATATAAAGAATTTATTATAATGTATATCATTACATTTTCAGCTCCTAATCATCCACTGCTGGCTACAAGCAGTAAAACTCACTATTCCTTGCCATGAGGCTCTTTGGCAGCCGATACATAGCTTTCTGTTCACCAAAACCCTGTTTCTGTAAACATCAGTTCACTAATAAGGAACGCGATATACCGATGTGGCCACTATATTTTATTAATTGCGATCATTACTAGCTGCGTCCCGCGACGATACCCATATCGATATTGATTGTATTTCCCAATACCTACCGTGAGAAATTTCCAAAATCCTTTCTTAGCTGATGACTATATTATTTGTAATATATAGTTTATGAGCCTGAAATTTATTAATCTGTGAGTGGTATTTCGCTTTTAATAAATATAGAAGATTTAGTAAAGATATCTATCATCTTACTCATCCATATTATGAACAAGGTACAACACCAGGTAGGTACTTAAAACTACAAAATCCAAGCGTGATAATGTCCCGACACTACCTGATAACCCACCCTTTGACAGAATAGATATTGCAAAATTTCAACTATTACTCTATCACTTATTCTGAGTCCTGTTAATCAGATTTTTTTACAAATATAAGCAATATACAGAGAGACACGCCGCATTCTTACTATATGTACCTACTGTTGGTCTCGTAACGAAGCGCTATTGTCTGTTGCGGACGCGTTATCCGATATTTAAAAACCATAATAAAATTATGCCGTACATAATATTGATATTGATCAATAATTCATATTCTCTCAGACCGACTTCAAATTCAATGACTACCTATTTTACATAAGTATTTTACAGAAAGTGTTTTCTGTATTGGAATTTTTCCTACCCTTGACGAACACAAAAGTACCTGTAGTCCACTCATTGCCAGTCAATATTGCCAGGGTGCATGATGATCATCAAAATACGGCTCCTACATATATGTAACGTGTGTTAAGTAGTCCGATATCAAACACTCAAATATCCACACGTTTTTCCATTCAATAACATCACGTTGGAATATCAAAACATTGAATTTTCAAATTTAAAGGCAATTTTTTTTTTGCCAAAGTATGTTAATTATTTATTTGAACTTACATTTGTAAAAATGAATTACTTAGCTAGTGATTGAAACTAGTTGCAAAAATGAATAAATGAAAAACTGTTGTAAAAATTGTGATTCATCCGGAGAAGTCCACCGGAAACGCTTTGGTATCATAACCAATTTATATTCAAGGCACCGTCTAAAAAGTATTGTTTCAATACATATTTCATTAAAAAAAATGTAAAGGGTAGGCATATTGAAATAACAATTATTGGTAAAAACTGTGCGTTGTAAAAGCGTCGCGTTAAGGGACAGGCTGCCATTTTAATTAGAAATGCATATTGTTCGGTGGTGCGAACCAATGAAAATGAAACGAACCCGTTAGTCTATTATTTTTTTGAAAGCAGAAATGTTATATTTATCAGTTTAAAAAAGAGTTTATCAAACATTTTATAAACGACATAGACGGAAAGCGTGAAATATTTTTTTTATACAACGATTTGGTCACACTGGTATGGATACCATACTTATTTACAATTCTAATTTTATTACCTATTAGTTCGCATTAACACATACGACGCGAATCCTAAAAAATAATCTAAACTTCGAATGTCCCACCCATGTACTCGTATTATTTCTTGAAGTTTAGCAATTTAAGTATAAAATTATTCTATCTAATATTTAAAATGATTTCATATTAATTTAATTTAACTTAAAAATTGTTGTTGCTGTACCATAACAGGGTCATGTGTTTGATACCTGCTACTGTTTGACCATCTTTGTAAACAACATGATTGCAAAATAAATGAATATGAATAATTATTATAAACCAATAAACTGCGTTCAACCATTTATTTTACTTTTGAAAGCACTAGTACTAATCAATTAGTGATATCATAAAGCGTCGTATCGTTTCAATTTCTTATAACAATCGAGTTTAATTATTAAGTTTTAATCGATAACAGATTGATACTTTTTGTATTGTGTTATTATAAACATACATGCAATAATCTAACACTTGTGATGTTTACATAATTATATTTTATAATACTGAAATAAACCAGATGTATCATGCAATTCGTTTTTGTCAATCCAAAAGTTTCTGTAATACATTAATAATTGTCTGATTTAACTTGGAAAGACTTAAGTTTGATGACTTACCTACGTGCGTATTGTCTAGTAGCATCTACAGAGTTGACATGTTCAATAATATGGCTGATTCATCAAAAACGGTGGCAATACACGTCACGCCTTATTCCTAACCACAAAACAGACGTAAAATCCGTGAATAGGTCAATCATAATGTGAGCGGAATGGCACGAGTTCCGACGAAAGTATTAGGACGGCAGATGTTTGAAGGAGTGAGCTAATATTGAAAGTGGTCCTGTTGCAGTGGTACGCCTGCTACGCTAGAGGACTTGGGTTCGATTCCCAGGTCGAGCAAAAGTGTTATTGGGTTTTTTTATGAAATTCTCAATCTGTCAATTTTGTGCCCGCTTAAAAGCTCACCCCATATTACATGAGACCTATAAACATACCGCCGAACTGTGGAATTTAGGCAGTGGTGCACCTCTGCTTAGCCCTTCAACGTTCTGGATGGTATGTTAACATAATAACATCTCCGATCGTACCTACATTAGTGAACTCTCCTAACTTTTTGAAGAATAAAATCGTGATGGTTCTGTCTGAAGTTAGTTCATATATCATGATATCTCTCACAATGTTTGCGAACGAATATCGCGATCCATCAATATAATATGTCCGCCTCGATTTAATCAGTTGACATACGACCATCGAGGCGCGGCTACCACTGGGTCTACTGCAGCTCAGATTTTGTGACGTCTCTTTGAAGATATATGATCATGAATCTATCATCAGATAAACTATGATTAATCACCACAAAATCTAGTTCTCATTTAACGGGACTTTCAGAAACTTTTAATATATCTAGAAGTTTTGTGCACTTTTTGCGTTCTGGAACTAAGTTAAGAAACCATTTATTAAAGTAAAAGTTGAGGTCCCTTGTTACGTTAATGCTTCATGAGTACCTATGTGTGCGTATATGTATGTGACGTGAGCATATGAATCAGAGCATGAAGTCTTTTGTGCTTCTTCTAGCGGGCAGTGTCAGACAGGATAAACAGGTTATGAGGGTAAAAAAATACAGATACTTAGTTATTTTAAATGAGATTTTTGTCTCAAAAATATTGTCCGACGGAAATGGCCAAAAACTAAACACCAATTACTTAACTAGAAACTACTCATAGTATGGTCAAACTTATTAAAACTAAACTAACAACCTTAATTATTTAACTATCAAATTCTGTATATAACAATAAGCTCGAAAAGGTACACACATAGATATTTTTAGTACAGAAAGAAGTAAAAATAGCTCGCACGATAGGGCGCGGATAAGAATGATTCGGGAGGCCGCCGGAGTGATTAAATTCTATTTATACTTGATTACAGGCGATTCCGGGTGAATTACGTTTATTATGCCGTCAATGTGTGTTGTTTGTTAATGATTACTTCGGATAATTAATGTTTAATTGTATTCTTTTACAGAAACACTATCTTCTAGGATGTATTCGTGTATAGTGCGTTTACGAATATATGTTTTTACAGACACGAACATCCTCATACATTCAGTTTTTCTTTATATGTACGTAAGTATGGAAAATCCTCATGGTTTGTCCGCCATCTGCCTTCAGTAATTTCTTTTTTTGTTGTCAGGTGTGTAAATGCTCCTTATGCATGTCGTCGCCCCGCTCAGGAATGACCTAGGGGATCTAATCCACGGTTACTATCCCCCCCGCCGCAACAAGGCGAGTACGCCTTGGACTTGCCTTCACTTGCCCTATAGTCATGGCCATGGGATGCACGCGTGCCGCCTACCGGGGCCATTATCTGGTCGGGCGGCGGAATCCTCCAATCATGCAACCGCCCGCAAGCCAGTATAGTAGGTCATACAAATATTTATTCCGTGTGGGCATCGAACACATAAAATTTCGTTAGGTATCAAAAATGACTTGAATCTACTCCTGAATTTTCCTAATTCCGTGAGAATTTCCCTAAATCATCATTTCTAAGCGAATGTCTGTCTGTCTGCGGGTCGTATGTGGTAACTTTTTAGTTTAGTAGTAATTAGTATTCATATACCTTTTCTATTTATGATGAGAAACCTTTAATAGACTACCAGTCTACGTAGGTTATACCGGGGAGTGTGGGATTTTCTTTCCCGGGGGCCACCATCAGCACATGAAGGGGGCAATGTACTAAGGCCAGCGACTTTAACAGTCGGTACCATTATTGCGAAAATTTGACCCGGTCTAGAATTTTTAATGAGTCCCGACTGTTAAAGTCGCTATATTCCTTTCCGCGCAGCTGGCGTTCTTCCGTAATTACGTACTTATTATTTATTTACGTTAATGTACGGCATGTGAAGTCACGCACTCCCTGACATATCGATGCCGTCTTCCACCTATAGCCCATAAGAATTCATTAAGGTTAATTAAATTTTAGAATAACTAGTATGTCTTGTACTTTGATTGTTACGGCAGTAGATGGATTACTTCGTATTCATACATACATCGTCATCATCAACCCATATAATACTGTCCCACTGCTGGGCACGAGTCTCATATTGAGAGGGATTAGGCTATAGTCCTATAGACTTCGTATTCAGCTTGCTTGTAATCAAAGTCACTGACAATATTACACTGTAAACATTTGGACTAGTTTCAGTTTTGTACTAGAGGAAAGTAACAAGGGCCACAAAATGATACCACAGCGCGCTATCATTTTCACGCTGTTAGAAAGGGATAGTATTTTTTCTGTAGATCATCATCCCTCTCTCATATAAAGTAAATTTGGTAGCGTTAACACTGATTTATTAATTATATTGGAACTGGCACAAAAATCCACTATGAATCCCATTTACCTTAAGAGATTATAAATAAATAAATATTTGGGACATTTTACACAGTACCTACCATCTACAAAGCAGAGCTTGAAATATGGGTACTAGATAGTGGCTATAATACTTTTATTTGTAAATACGTAAGTATAATAAGTATAGTAAATAAAAAATGCCCAAACAAACACAAACACTTATGTTCGTCACGTAAATATTTATCTCATATTCGAGTCGAACCCACGACCTCATGATCAGCCGTCCGGCACTTGACCCCCTAGACCACAGAGGTCGTCAGGACCAAACAGGAGCGGCGTCTGCCAGGAGCCGGTTTTAATTAATACATTAACCTATTTAAGATCTTTTGATTACATTTTAGTTTACATTCACTTACTATTTTGTTGAAGTAAAAAAGTTACAAGATCTCAAGTCTCGAATTTAAAATTTGATTATTTGCTAGATAACGTTACAAGTAGCTCAGCAACAGACTACCGCCTAACCCACCCCTCTCTCTCACCCGCGGGTAATCTCTTACTTGCTCCTATCATTCAAATAAATTGGTACAAAAGTTAAAACCCTAAAATAATTAAATATAGTAATTAGGACCTTAGGACCAAACAATCTCGGGGTGTTTTAATTTAGTTAAAACTTGTATAACTTTAGTGAAAGCCTGTAACTTCACAAATAAGCGTAATGACTGGAATGTGCGCGTTGAACTTAATAGTGTCGTCAAAACTTATGTACCGTTACTAGTTGCACTTTAAATTATTGCTTAACTTTGAAATTGTTTGTAGATTTAATTAGTTTTTAAACAGTGAAGTCTTGTCATTGTCAAAATAATTTATTCAAGATAGACTAGGTACTGGGTAGTACTTTCCTCTTGACAGCCCCCAAAACGCCTGCCCTTTACAGCCTCAAACTCCCCAACAACAATTTTCTGTCTCTTAATTTATGTTAAAAAAAATATTATTTTGCTTATATTGAGTAAATCTTCATTGCTATATGTCAGCCAGTGCACACTCATTATGTTTTGGCATCGAATTTAATACTCAATCGTCATTATAGTAGTAGCAAACCTCCTCTTTAATTAAATCGGTGAAATGGCATAAACAAGCGATTATAAAAAACTATGCATGATCGCTAGAGATGTTCCAAAGTTAATAAAAAAATTATGTTTATTAGAAACTACTTTTAAACATTTTGAAACACTAATTGGATTTTAATTACATTTTTTGTTCAATTTACCATACACTAGCGGCCCGTCTCGGATTAGCAAAGGTGGACATTAAATTTATAAATTTTTTTGGGATAAACGTAGAATATTTTTTAGCAGTAGTACCTGACTCCTAGCTTGTAAGAGGCTTTTTAATAGCTTTGTGCGCGTCCTGCAGTTATAAGATAACTTTTACCAGCGTCATCCCATGCTATTATGCAGTAGATTATTATCGACTGGTATAAGGCCATTTTCAAGATGTTATGATCCATAATCTGCTGTTTTTATGTAAATATGTAGAGAAGTTTCCTAACGGGAGAATTAATAGACATTACAAAAAAAAACAAAAAACTGAGATTTTGCCCAAACTTTAACCAACCAAAAAGAGAACAAAAGAAAAAAAAACAAAAGTGATACTCACAACGCTGTGTCCACTGCGGCTCCGCAGACTGAGCCGCATCTTCCAGTCGCGCTTGGAGGACGCGCCGCCCTCCGAGCTGAACGACCGCTTCATGGGCAAAGACATCGTGGATGCACGCACTACCCGCCACAAAACATAATGCGTCTCTGTCGCATAATCTTTGCACTAATACGATACTCGTACCGCGACCGCGATTGGTTACATCATTTGAAAACGTCATAAAACGTCAAAGAACACATCGCAGACGCGTCACTTACTACATAGTCACTAAACTATGATTACATGTACTTAACATTATAACACTAAACACTGATATATAGACACTTAGAGAAGAAACTACTTCTAACACTACGGGGTACACACAACAGCTATCTGAAACAAAAAACGTTACACATTAATTGATGGTCACTTGAGGGAAAAGGGCGGAATCCCTTTGTAACAAGGAACCGGTCTCGCATAACACCCGGTTTTGTCAGTAGCAGGTAAAATACACAGGAAATGTGTTTATCTGTTTAGCTGGTCGGATCTCTCAAGGGTACGCTTCTGTGGACAGTTTGTGATGAAGGACGTAATAAACATTATGATCCTTTAATCACAGATAACTTTATTTGTTCTTTACTTTAAACTTTAAATCATTAAACTGCAAGAAACAGGTTGTCCTATTTGGAAGATTTACAGGACATAATATCCCATCCATCCTATTAAGAAATATATAAGACAGTCTATAATAAATAATATATCTTTTCCAAGGGAAGAAAAGATACACTCAAATAGCTGTAAAACATTAAATGTTTCTCTTTTATTTTTAGTAAATCAATACGGCCTATCGCATTTCAGTTTTGAAAGCATTTAGGTGTATAATTCCTATCAAAAACAAACATTTAAAACAAGTCCAACTGAACTTAATGAACCGAAAAACATTTTGTTAAACTTCTAAATTAAAATAAACTTATTAAGCTTCCCGAGAACACAAAATAATTCCTTTAGTAACAATTTTAGGAGTCCAAATATAATATTATATTACAAAGCAGTGAGAGCCATACAAACAAAATATAGTTTCAAATATTCCTCAGCGAAAACATGCCTGTAGGTAGGTATATCAGTGTTTCTCTTGCAGTGAAGAAAATTAGGCAAGTCAAGTGTACTGTGCCCATTGATGATTTTTTCTTAATTTGGGAGAAAGTCTGGTAGTAGTGCAATATCAATACAAATGGAACTAGTAATGTCAACGCAAAAGAACTTAAAGAAAAATTATAGTGCTCCTGCCGTTATCCCAATGTACTTGGGCATGGCTGCAGCCATTATTTGGGTTATTGGTTGTGCATTATCAAGAAAGAGAGTACTGTACAAAATATAAATTACAAAAAATATCCGATAATGGTGGTTGTCATTAGCCGTCGTCTCATCGTAACCATAATAATCATCTTGCACACAATTCATCCCTCTTCTCTTTGATGTGCCTGCCCTTATATTCAAAGCACGTAATCACGTAGACATAATATGTATTTGATGTTTATTTTCCCCCATATAAATTTTAGCAGTATGTTTGATTGGCAATCCGACGTGAGTGATATCGTATGAATGCTACAAATTTTCAATAGACCTAATTGGTATGCAGTAAATTTTGATGAAGAGGGGTATTAACAGAGATGATAATTATTATGTATTTTGTTTGTTGAATATCTGCCTGACTGGAGTATGTGACAATAACATTGCTCTTAGGACCAATATTAATACGTAACTGATTCTTTAGATGCAAGTAAGAACTTTTTAGAGAGATTGTATCAATTGTAAAAAGTAATGGTGTATATGTGATAATGCTCAAGTTATCGAATGAATCTCTTTGAAAACCTTCGAAGAGAAACCTCATAGAACGATCAAAACCTACGAGTTGTAACATACTTTTCGACACACTTGTTCATAAAATGGCTCTTATTTCACCGCAATTAGGCACGTAATGACACCTATAATCAAACTGTGACTTTTTCATTGCTATTATTCACAAGTGAGTTATAGGGTTATTTTTTATTTTATTAGTTGAGTTGCTTTGTTCTTAAAAAAGTTTCGTTACAAAAAAGATCGTGTTCAATAAATAGTACAAATAAATTAATGTACCTATTGCTTGCTCATTTCATGCAACTTCGTATTTAAATAGATAATTTCAACTTGTACGTTTTTAATATATAAAACTTTCACTCAAATATAACTTTTGTTTTCTCTGTAATAAAGAAAACTTTAAATTCCCCATTTTGTATGTGGCATAACGCTATCCGCGAAAAGCCCAAAAAAATACCTCACTCTTTTAGCCTATGGCCGATCGCCATTTTTGGCCATTGTTTAGGAAAACAGCTGATTAATTTTTCCCGCCAATGCGAAATTTTTTCACAATTCGTTTTCACAGTTGAAATTATAGTTATTTTCTTCACGTGTGTTGAAAAACGTCGTATGATACACGTGTGTATTGATGATTACCGTCCTCGGCTCTCTTAAAACCCTCACCTAACGGCTCGGGTTTCAATGGCACCTCAGCGGTAATCACCAACATTACACACTTGTACCATAATGTACTATTTCAAATAATTTGTATGTAAGGTATAAATGGTTATAAATTCACCGATCTCTGACGACTAGTTTTATAATATAATGTCAAAAACCCTTCATAGGCATTTCGTTAGACATACTCAGGCCTTTTTCCCGCAAGGGTACTTAGAAACTACAGAAAGCCACGCGCCGCAATTGTTATGGTATGGTGTGGCTAACTAAGGCGCACAGCGACCGCGCGTATTTTTGCGTGCCCTCCTCATTTCCTTTTTCATCTTCAAGCAATCAACGTTCAAACACGCTCCACAAATAGGGGAGTCAATATTAATATAATTTCAGTATAACAAAGGGGCCACTAGTTCCGTGCCCCATTGCAAAGATTAAAGAAAAACAATGGGTCGGTTTTCATTTCATTTTACCGGCGATCATTTCTATAGGTAGGTTTGAGAACAATTTTATTTGCACTGAAATCACGGAATTGTGTGTTTTGCAAACTTATAAGCTATTTTGATGTAAAAGACAGAAGAAATCTTTATAAAACGTGAAGTCGCTGTTTTATATGTTTTTTTTTTTGCTTTTTTTGTTTCGCTACAGAGCTGAATAGCTTTACAGTTAAGTACTATGAATGTAGTCCTGGGGGCCTACTACAAAAATCGAACGTAAAATCTTCAGATTATTCGCAACACAGTTTCAGCATAATGCTGAGCGCCACCCCATTTCCTTGCGGGGATGAGGCGCACTATTTCTGTCAAATTATGTAATATTGTATTTATTCTATTTTTTGTTTGTGTTATTGATAGTCTAATTTTTTGCAAGGAATACATTTTTTTTCTGCTCGAAACGAAACAACGATGCTTAAAAGTCTTACTATTTTACAAAAAGGTTTTAAAAAACCTGTATTGTCAAACCAAAAAAATAGAAATCAAAAAAATCTAATCTATCGTCGCATCTGAAACAGTTCTGCTATAGGAAACCGTTCGATTCATCAAACGAAATTTTGTATTTAGTTTTTCGGAGTAGGCGCTCTGGTTTTTCCGCAGTTGCCAAAATTCATCGTCACTCGAACTTTTTTCAACAAACGTAATATGGAATACGCGCTGCCAACAAATTGCAACACATTGTTGAACAAAACGTCATTTTAAACCCCCATCCCAGTTTTCACATGGAAAACGTATCGGCAAAACAGACTACTTTCTAGTTATGGAAGCTTTTTTTGATTCGGTAGCTCACTCACTTTGGTATTGAGGTTTTGACAGGTGGCTGGTTGCCAAAATCTTATCTAATTTCGAAAAATATTTGTAGTCGAAAAAAAGTAATACCAATTCTATCAAATTATAAACAGTAAATCAGATATTGAAAATTTTAACAATGCCTTACATACTCATGTTAGAAAAATATAATTCTGAAGCTCAAAAGAACGTAATTACCACATTTTCAAATACGCTCATCATTAACCGCTGCAAAACATACAAAACGAAAGGATACAATTTAATAAAGTACATTTAAACATTTATCAATGAAGAATTGCGCGTTACGCCTGGTGAGCTGTCGAGTTATAAATCGTTCCCGAATACCTAACGCACATTTATCGACGTTGTTGTATAAAATTTGATTGGTCCGTTTGTACAGAATATGACTTTTGCCAACGTAAAATATTATATAACGTTATATTTATTATTGAATCATACGACCAACTTTTTGTTACTGTGTTTTATTCATATTTTTTATTGTAATATTTGAGTTAATAACTATTTATTTATTTATTAGCATGGTAAAAAGGCAGATGATCACGGTAGATCGGTATTTGGAATTATTTTCATAACATGTATTTAAAAGAAAACCGACTGACTGATATTTGTTTTTATAATCTATAATTTATTTATTAGTATCTACTGCAGGTGATCAGAGGACCCGTCAGCTGTAAAAAGTCCGAACATCTATGTATAATGTTGCTTGAAGATGAATTTATTTTAAACATTACAAATTACAACAATAACATGTATTGTGTGTGTGCCACCAGAAACAAAACATTCGTGCAAGTCCCCCCACACTTCAATTTGGTAGAAACGGAGTTCTTTCTGTCTATCAAAAATATAGTTACAAACATACTTCTTATTAGACGTCAAGCAGCCCTTTTGCAATTAACCTGCTGCTAGTTAAATTTACAGTTTGCGTTTTTATACCAGCTTGACAAAAAACTCGCATAATAAATGCATTTAGTGAAATGTGATGAAATGATAACCTATTGTAATTCGCAGACATAAGTTAAACCAATACACATTAAACAACAATAGGTACGTACCGTGACAAGCCACGAACATAGGCACACTAACAAACTATCAACCCAGAAATTCAAATGGAAAGCAATTTTCAATTCCAAACATTATCGGCGCCGCATTTCACCAATACCAACATCCTATTACTAGTCCTGACAGTTATAATTGGTTTTCTAATTGCAAATTTAGCGATAGACATCTCTAAATTTGCAATTAGAAAACGATTACCCGTATAGGCTAAGATACCCTTGGTATATACGACGAGGTTTGGGATAAATCGGGATCAAATTTCCCCTGAACAAGTTCAAAGGTAACTCTTAAGTCTGGGTGCAATCTCGGATTTATAACGATTTTCAGATAATAGAACATTTGAACGTAAATTGCAAATTAGCTTAGCACTAATAAGTTAAGAGGTTTATTGGTTGGCAGATCTGCGGAAACGGAATAGCAGAGTTAATAAGTCCTTCCTCGATTTGACGTCCTGCGGAATTGGTTTGATTTTCGTGAGCCGATCATTACAATATCAGCTCGCATCTATCAGTTAACATATTATTGGTTTTGTCTCAAAATCCCTAGAAACGGGTAAACAAGTTTAAGCACAGATATCCACGAAAATAACATAAAAGACAAGTCCCAAGGTAGGTAAGTTTTAATAAGGGCAAGTATTTCAAAATAGATTTCTAAATCAAGTAACCAGTTCATCCTTTACCTATGTTTAAGAATAGAGACAAGTCTTAGCGTAAGCTTATGCTTTCAGTATGTAAAATTTTAACTGAATTTTCATAATTGAAAGCATACGTTAGTTAAACTTATTGGTAAACGTCTAATGTAAAATTCTCTTTCTTTAGCAATACTATATCAATAATTGTGACTACTACTACACAGAATGTTTTATCGTAATAAAATATGCTATAGTTTCCTAAATACCTCTTCAATGCTGGCTCGTTTGATCATTTATTAATAACTGAGCTAAAGGACCTCATATAATTAACATTTTGAAGTACAAATAATAACGTAATAATTCCCTTGTGAACCCACCAGTTTGGCTTCAAGGTCAGGCTGCCAGCTCGCGAGAAGGCAAATGAGTTTTAGAATTCTAGTTCAATCCGAGACAATAGAGCTAGTTTTAAAACACCCAAATCACTGTAGTTATACAAAACAGTGCTTAGTTTCTATGTATATAAAGACATTATCACTTATGAATCTACACAAAATTGCTCAAAAAACTAGCAACGTTTGAAAATTAGGGGACTCGGGGCCGGGTGGTGTTTGTCAAGCACAAAATTAGACAGATAATTAATCCTCCTTTTTGGCTAGATTTTATAGGATCTTGAAATACTAAGAACAAGATCTTTTGAAGCATTCATTGCATGCACATAGTAAATGATACTTAATTTTATAGGGTCGGCCAATAGCTCCCGGTAATGGATGAGTCTTAGGACATAAGGTTGGAGTTGTGTTGCCAATTTTAGAAACAAAATGAAATGAAACTGCCTCTGTAATCTAGTCCATGTAAGTGTGACTGCTACGCTGGAGGTCCTGGGTTCGATTCCCAGGTGAGCAATGTGTTATTGGGTTTCTCTATAAAATTCTACAGTAACAGCTCGGAGTTTGGATGTATCGTACTCGATTAATGGCGATAGGCTCGCCCCCTATTATATGTGTAGTAGTAGTCACTAGTAACTGTGTGTGTCTAAACCTTTGGGTAATACAAGCGTAGTAGTGTGTTGCTTGGCGACACGGTTACGATTATCCTGAGGCGTCTCATAATATCAAAGTTGTATATTCTCGCAAATTCGAGAAACAATAACATGGTCTTTTAATAACAACTAATTAACTCCTTAAATATTATATTACTCTCAAAACAAAGCTGGGAAGGTCATACCTTGACGCACTCCCGGAAGCATCTCTGTACAAAAATAAAATTAACCTTGTACGGTCACCGGATCCATTGTGATTTTTAAATGAAAGTATGCGAAACCGGATGGAAGGCTCCATAATCTGAATTAAAAGCGAGTTCTCGAGGGATACTAGGGAAGGCCTTAGGAGGAACATTTTGGTATTAGGCTCATAATTTCTAGAGGGAGAGAACAATCTTGCTCTAATTCAACTTTATGTTAAACATTTAACCTGAAAACTACTAATAGATTCGCTCATTTGCACCATAAATTGACATGGTGAAAAACTTTTAATGATAATGTTTTTGTTCCAAGCTTCCGTAGTAAAATTTTATATCAACCCAGCGGGTATAGCCCGAGGCAGAAACGTATCCTGTGCTGGGTCCGCTGCGTCGCCCTGGATATTTACTATGTATAAACCATGTCACCCGCAATAGACGATTTAATAAAATATATTTTTAGTTCTGTTACTTTTCATCTTTTTAAACTTCAGTATCATTTCGTAATTTAAATTAACTTTCCGCTATTAATTTTTATTCCAGAAGATAATTATAAAGTTATACATAAGTATCACTGAGAACATTTTGACTACTTATAGCACTTTTTATGCTTTGAATCGATGATCAGCAAAGCAACAACCCAAAGCAAAGGATAAAAAATAACACAGCCAAAATCGAGCCTATTCTAACTTCGGATTAACTGAACCAAGATGAAAATATAGGTATATCTACAAGGTCACGAAGCTTCTTCAAAAACAAACACCTGAGAAATCATACAAAGATGTTGGAAAACAAATATTTATGAGAAACTGCCCTCGTGTGCCTCCCGGGAGAGTGAAACAAGGATATTCCATTAGGGGGTAGTCCATGTAATTCCAGATCATATTTCTATTTATTTATTTATAATAGGTACACCAACAGCATACACATCACACATTAAAAGAAAAATAATAATTATATTGCATTAACTGATGTGTATGCCAATAAAACTATAGGTATCATCTTATAGATATCATTATAGCTATCAAATCTAAGTAATCAAGACAAGTCGGGGCAGACAAGACAGTTGCTTTGTTGAAATTTGTATTTTAAGTTTTCGAGAAAAGCACTGTCTAATTGCTTTATATAACAAAAACTTAAATCTTACTGTTTTTAACCCACTACGTTTTTCCTTATCATTGTTAGCATTTCATAATTACTTACGAATGTGTGGAAAATAATAATAAATGTCTATAGATAGTTATCATGTCTGTTGTCAAACAAGCGCAACACAAGAATGGTTCCTGTCTCTCCCGATGTCGTAACTACGACACGGTTTGATCCCAGAGTTTTATACGTGTGTATTGCTCTCTCAGATATATACACACTTAAAGGTTGCCAATATTATTTGGACAGTTGTCTTTACAACTTCAAATATAAATATTGAATAAAATATAATATTTTTGTATAAGCAGATTGATTGCATTTTTTAAGCAGGTAAAGCCTTTGTAGTTTTAAATGATTCATAACATAATTATTATGTATGAAGGACCAATAATATTTGTATATAGTAGATAACAACATTATTTAAATGGTCACTACTATACGCAGTGATAAATAAGTACTCCAAGATGAAGCGTGTATCTCTCACGTTGATCTGAAATGTTGAAATATTATCGAGATTGCTGATATTTATCCGAAACTTGGAAGAGTAAACTGCAAAGTGGTAACGAATTCAGAGAATTTTAAACTTGCTCAGCAATATTGTTGCTGAAGTGTGAACAATCTGAACACATTCCCAGAAATAAGAGTAAGAATGTTTATTTGTATCCTGCATCTATTTATGTACAACTTTTCGATGTTTTTTAATATTAAACGAACTTATATTTTCTTAAATAGACAGTGGCTGACGTACTAGTGCTGGCTACATAATAAACTGGCTGTTATATAACGAAAAAAAAAACTTAATAATATAAACTATAGTATTTCAGATGGTTCGACTAACATTTTCATTATTATTTCATTACAGTTCGAAGTTAGAATGATCTAAATAATTGATATATTATAATAATTATTATGATGTCACTAATATCATGTTTTTCAATACATTTAACATGCTTGTATATAATAGTAAATAAATTGTTTGATTTCATTTGACAGATCACTAACCGTTTCATAAAACAGAATAAATATTGGTCTCAAATATACAAAACGAAAGAAACATGTAAACTGACTCGCACATGTTTATGAGATGTCGTTTTCTTTGACGGAGATTCGTCTTAAAAGTTATACAAAGGGCACAGACAATTCTGCTGTATATACTACTAACCCATTATTTAGTCTACTAGAGACAGAAATAGATCTCTTTACCTAATTAACTGACTATATACAAAATATGAATTGTGTTTACTCTCCTGCAGTCTTAATGACTCACACATTCATAGCTAGGTAGATTCTAATGCTCTTCACTGTCGGATCAAGGTAATACCCCAATTTAATCTAAGACCTCCTGTCAACTCTCTCTTTAGCAATATCTATGAAAGGTGGGTCTTCATCACGTTTTGTAATATTCTCAAAGTTCTTTAGCAATTTATCAACCAGCTGATGTTCCGTATCCTAGCCAGCAAAAAGCTAGCAAATAAATCCCGCCGTCCATTGAGCCGTCCTCGTCACAGCTACTGTTATAGTTATATGAACCTTTTTTACATAACGAAAATTTGAGCTTGGTTATCAGCGCGGCACGGAAAATGTATTGCACGAAGTGGCTGGAAGCTGCTAATCATCTTAAACAATCTTGAATTTGTCACGGAACAAGAAGGATTAGACACAATAGAAAACAATTGTTACCACCATCTGGCGGATCTTCAGGTCTTTAATGAATTAATTAGCTACTGTAGAAGGTTAATCATCATCACCATCAGCTTATATTGGTCAACTGCTGGACGTAGGTCTCCCCCAATGTGTGCCATCTCACCCTGTCCTCGGCATTACGCATCCAGCTTCTGCCAGCAATCTTTCGCAAATGATCAGTCTATCTTGCCGGAGGGCGTCCTACACTACGTTTGCCGAGATGATTTAATATAATAGATGGTTTACTTTTTGTTAAAAAAAAAAACACGTTTCCGTAACAAGCGTAACCCAGGGTAACATCCAATTATTTCAGCGCAGTCTCTATCACAATACTTTTTTACCTCATCAATACGTCGAAATCCAAAATTTAGCAAATAATACGACACTTGAAACAAATTGATATTATCCATCCATACCGAATACATATCCAGCTCAAGGTGATTTACATTCCAATTAAAAATCAGCATAAATAAAGCTCTTTATATCTAGATAATGAAAGGAGATATTGAAGCTCGTGATCAAATTCGTTTTTCTTTTAAGGTGTAGAGCAACAACATTAACAATGTAAATTCAGATTAGGATCTACCATTTCACTCAAACGCAAATAAATAAAGTTTTACGTTTTTTTATGAGAAAATGTTTTTAGGTTGTAAATAAAAAGGTTTAAAGTGCTTAATGGATGTCAGTTGCAGGATTGGCTTAAATGAAAAAGGAATAACGTGTTCATCTGGGGAAAGCGATTCAGCGCACGGATTAGGTGCGACGTTATTTCATTCTACGCTTTAATATATTTACAAAAGACATTAGGTACAGGTGAGTGAGAACGTACCAGGAGCTTTGCTCAATGTCAGGAATCGTAACATGATAATTAACTTGGAAAAAATAATATTAATATAGAAAACAATGATAGCTTGGTGATTTGACCTTTGGACTGCCAGATCGTAGGTCACAGTTTCGAATCCAAGCCGCGCACCTACGGCACCTCTGACTTCGAAATTATGTGCGTATTAATAATTATATCACTCGCTTAAACGGTGAAGGAAAACATCGTGAGGAAACCTGCATGGCTTAGAGACGTCTTTTCGACGGCGTGAATAACCTATCTATCGGCATTATGTAGCGTGGTGGACTATAGCATAATCCTTCTCATACAGATTCTCATTCAGAGAGGAGACCCGTTCCCAACAGTTGATAATGATCATGATACAAAACAACTGAAAACTATCGTCACCGACAATTATTTTATATAACGTTAAAAATAGTACAACTATACACCTCGACTTTGATAACTAAAAAGTACATAACTGTTGTGGTTTCACTAAAATAAAACATTTTACTCTGACTTTTGTTCACTAGGTATAATGCTATAACTACAAAAATCACTTTACTGTATTAAATTGCACAAAAAAGTAAAAATGCAAAGTAAACTCTTTAATTACTTCCTTTTAATTCGCAATCCGTTCACGCTCGTTCCAGAAAAAGTTTTTAAAATGGCAACTCAGTTCGAGGCAATATGTCGAGTCGAGTCACTTACGAGTCGTTAACTTCGTCGGAACAAGTCTCTACACTGATTTATGGTCCACGCTAATTCATTTTATAGCCTGAAAATCTAAGTTTAAAATGCAGAAAGCTCAGTTAGGGTTTTATTAGAATAAATACTATATTATGGAATAGTAATATTGTTATTTCTGTACTTTTTCCAACTCTTAAAGACATTAGGAATGTGAGATGATATTATTAAATCATTAAAATTATTGGTAAAATATGACAATAAACAATGATTTTCTTTAAATAATTATCATAGTTAAAAATTGGCAGAAATTTTTAGTTTGTGGTAACAAAACTCCAATAAATAGTGTAAATCATATAAAGCAACTAGTAAAAAACCCAATCATCAGTCACCACGCAAATAATTGTAACATTCCGCTAAAATGTCATCGCCTTAAAAACAAAACATTGGTTCTGTAAATAAAGCCAGGGAAGAGACTGGAAATCCATGATATTTAGAGATATGATAATATAATGATTTAAACAAATCTTATTGTTAGGTTAAATCAGCTCTTAAAGGTCACGTACGAGTGCCAATAATCGTTCTTTACTAAAAAAGGGTAGCCCATATCTTGGTCGATGCATGTTATTAAAGGGGGTGGTATGGGCAGACAATATGCCATGTAATATCGAAGGACTCTTGTAAAATACTTTAAGATACCGAGGATAATGCCTATGACATAGTGCGTGTTAAACAATAATAGTGGCTCGTTGTGTGACGTGCGGTGCAATATTGCTGCGGTACTCGTACTTATCTTTTAATAGAAATACAAATTCATGGTGAATAATAAAAAATTACCGTTGGGTTGGTCCTTTGAGCTGAGATAGGTATCAGGCAGGTATCTATATTAAATTTTATTAGTTTGCTAGAAATAGTTTTTTTTGTATTATAATATTATTCATTTGAGTGCACTTGGCAGCACCTCACCTGATGGTAAGTGACGATGCTACCGAGGATGTAGCACACAAACTCATTGTAATAACTTAAATGAAATAAAATAATGTAATATATAAAACTAGTGGCCCGTCCCGGTTTTGCACGGGTGATCGCGGAACTCTATTTTTTTTTCAGTAGCCCAAGTTACTCCTTATAACATCAGCTATCTGCCAGTCCTGTTAAAGAGATTAGCCGGAATAAACAGTCAGAGAGACAGACAATTTTTTTAAAGAAATGCTGTTTGAATTTCCAAAGAGACTTCAATTTTATTTTTGTGCATAGACGTAAATAAATAGTAACTAAATTAAATATTAGTTCAGGTTTTTAGAGGGGTTTATGACTAAGTATACTAGGGGTTTATAACTACTCTGATGATCCTATCTGAAAGGTTAAGCCGCGCTAGGCGCGGTCAGTCTGTGGGTAGGTGACCAGTCTTAACACACCGAGCCCCTCCGTCCCTCGGAGCATGTAAAGCCGTCGGTCCCGGTTGTCATGCGAACAGGTTATCGGTATTACCCAGACATTGGATTGCGTACGTATGATGGCAGTCCCTTCGTCAATAGTGATTAAACTGGAAGCCCCAGCATAGTTCAGAGGATGACGAAGGATGATATTAGTTAAGGTTTGCAAATTTAATAAAAAAATGTTTTCGATATCAATGTAAACTGTATATTGAATAAAGTGTTTTGCTATATTCTCACTTCATAAATTTGTTATTTCCAAGAACAGCTAAATGCTAATTTTATTTATCAGCAAAGTGTTCGCTACTTGGATTTTTTCTATTTGCTTAACATTAAATAACGTCGCGAGGCAGTCCAACATTTCAATCTTTATAGAAGCAAACTTGATTAATAATAATTTTATCAAAAGTAAGTAAAGTAGGCCATTTCAAAGAAACTAAAGCGCTGGTTTGAAAAGTTGAAAAATAAAAGCAAAACCTATATCAAACTAGGAGCTAGTTCCTGAGGCAAACAGTTTTCAAATTAATTTATATCTGTAGTCCTACAAAGCTAAAGATACTTTCACTACCCCCGCCATTAAAAATCTCAATAAACCAAAGGCCAGGTTGACTTGTTCTTTCCATTAATGAGATTAATGTATGTCCATACATACTAGTTACTACTACTTAGTTTCATAATGTTATCGATATAACATTTCCATTTTAAACATCCTATGTCTGTCGAGAATCTAAAATAAAACAATATTACCATTAAATATCTAAATGACAAGCAATATCGTTGTTATAATATTTTAACAGACTGTAAACGTAATTCAGAACGTTTGGGAGAGCAAATACATTATTGTCTATATCAAACATTAACCGAACCATATTTGTAGAAACAATCAACCTTATAGCCTCCATGTTCATGTCTCTGATCTATACAACATATAAAAAGCAAGCAAACCAACCCATCATATTGTTGTGAATATTTTAGTTTGACAAACAAGTTCAAAGTTTGTTCTGTTCTAATTCGATTATTTTGCAATGTCATGTATGTATTATTGGTCCTTTGAGGCGAATTCATGTAACAGACTGGGTATTGGGTAAAAATTTGCTCAGATTTTATATAACTTTAGTTTCATAGAATTTATAACTTATTTTACATTTGAATGATGAAATAGATATTAGTACCTATGTTATCGACATTGGTTGTCTTTAATTTTTCTACGATAAAGATATGATTTCACATTGACATTTAACGATTATCGTGTATCGGAATTTGCCAAAGATAAAATAAATGTAGTACAGACTCTTGTTTTTAAGAATGACAATTTAGCTAACGTAAAGTAAATATCGATAACGCATAACTTTTTGACGAGAATGTTTGTTAGCTTGAGGTAGACAGAGCGTTCTAGATTATATTATTTTCTTTGACTATGATCAGCCTCACTGATAAGAGCTGTTATGAAAAGTTAATAGATATTTTTTGTTTCCTTTTTCCTCTCGACTTCCGAACGTAATTAAATTTATCTATGGATTGAAAAATGCTTTTTATTTTCTAGAAGGACACTTCACTTTACAACTAATATTAATTTAATAGTATTCTGCTTTCTGTCTTGAATATTCTATGATAGAAAAACAACTAATAATTAAATAATCTTTATCGATGACAGCACGATAAGATTATAGCAGAAACGTATGTATTTACGGGTAAGTTGTGTTTTACATCATTCAAATAGTATTCCCTAATTGTCAACTGTACCTAATAAGTAATTTTCTATATAAATGAAAATACCGAAGTCCCATTAATTTCGTGCTATAGGTAATATATTCCGGAGTCGATCGCATATAATCAAAATTCACGTACAGACGCCAGCAGGTCAAGCTATCCAAAACTGTCAAATATTACCAATTGAATATGAACCTTATGTCTTTGTATTAAACTTGAAAATCAATCAAAGTAATTTGACAGATTGTGGTAGTCTATGTGCTGGCCTCTGTACGAGCTAAATAACAAGCGTCTCAATTTATTTAGTGTTTAGTAATTTTATTATGCGTTTAATATAATCACCCACATCATTATAATATATCAACTTTCATATTCCCGTAATTTAATATCAAGTCATATCTAGCAACCCTGAAGCATAAACATAAAAAACTGTTGATATTCAGATACCGTTAAAAATCTAAGCGCATAACACCAATCTGATCTCTTTGTGCTTCCCATAAAGTAGCTATTACGGTGGCATTATATTTAATAATCTCTCAAAGAACACATAGTTCAACCTCAAACGAGTTTGATGTTCAATACCATTAGATAAGGTATAAATTTCATTAAACCGTTCAAGAAAAAATGTTAACGATAAGCTTCGATAACAAGGTGTTTTACAACTATCGGATAACGATCGATTATCCGAGAGCCGATAATCGATATCTGTGCGATATGTATCTTATTAAATTGCAATTATCGTAAATACATAATAATTGTTTATCTATTTTGAGGCGTGTTGGTGTATAACATTGAATTTACAATTTGTAAAAGAATACTGAACAAAAATGAATTGTTATTTTTAACCGTGGTTTGACACTTGTTAGAAACCTTCCTCATACAAGTGTTATAAATATAAATGTTTATTGAAGAAGGTGGTTTTTCAATAACAATCATACCAATAATATTATCCATATTGACATCTAATTCGTAACGCAGGCATACATATTGAATAAAAACCATTTTTTTTTTGTAAAAATTGGACCTTTTAGTTTTTACAACTATTCATCCTTTAAAGGCCTTTTTACAACTCCACGTTTATGTTTGTCAACCATTATGCAATTTCTATTTACTTAAGTGATTAGTTATAATAGACGTAAGTCGTACTTGATCTGAAATTCCCTAAATATTACTAATAGTATGCTTTTAAGTTGTCTAGCTACCTAGCTGGGTTTGCACTTTAAAGCACTAGCATTAACCGCGCCAACTGCCGTAATGGATCTTGAGACAGATCTCCAACTCCATTACCAAGAGTACAGCAGTTACTACCTACAATTGCACCTTTTCTCTGTCAGAGTGCCTGTTTGTCTGAGTAGAGCCTAGCAAGCACAGGAGCACTCCAGTTAGGATCTACCTCTGTTTTGTTGTAAAGAACATACCGGTAGAAGGTCTAATGGCTTCAGGGACAAACTAATTCAGAATGATATAACAAAGACTGAAATGTTTTGGATTGCCTACTCGCTGTGTGCTCTTGATGGCTGTGTTGTTGTTGTAAATATGTGAGAGACAAGTTGTACCTAACAAAGGTAAGTAAGTAACATCCTAACTGAAAGGTATGTGATTTGACAGACATTCTTATTTGCATTGAAAAATAAAACCCAATTAATGATTGTGAAAAAGACAAACTCTAGTAAACATACAATCTGTGAATCCGAAAAATGGTTTAGGCAAAGTGTGTGATTAAAAAAGATAGATATAAAGACAGACGTGCAAAATACTCTTAATGTTAGTATTCTTTAGCAAATAATATTATTTGGATTCGCTTTTACCAAGAAACACTGTATAAAAGATGTCACAATCTGTCGATGCAGACTGACTAGACGCTTTAATAAAAAGTACGACAGTGACAAAACAACAAACGTCTTGGAAATGTTCTAGAAAATACGAAATACAACAATACAAAAGAGATGAAAATGTGTGATAGATTCAGGACAATCGAGTTTTATTACAGAAATAAAAGAAAGTAATGGTGTTGGCACAATGAACATATATTTTGTTGGCTTTATTTGTAATTACATTAACTAATAATTAACTTTTAGAAAAATATACAGTTTAATTATCTGATCAGTGTTTTGAAGGTTTGAAGACTATGGGTTCACAGATATCATAGAAAAATATATTGTTATGTTATTTATAATAATATAATGATTTAGTTTCTGCCCACACCTTTAAAAACACCTGTGATATACATGCGACAAACACACATATACATATATAACGGTATCAATATTTGTTATTTTGTTAGATTTCCTCCGACATATCTATCAAAGCAATTTTGTTGAGTCGTAACAAGTTATGCCGTATCGTATTCGGACGGGCCCTAATTGGATCTGTCCAAAATATTCAAATCTATCCGACATGTTCGGACATACTTCAACAGGTTTGCAAGTTAAGGGATTTAATTTTATCTACAGACTTCGTGTTTGAACGTTTTGTTCGAAAGATGTTTGGGATAGTAAGTATCGCGTACAGGGCCATTCAAGATTCAATCGCATTACTATTCTTTGAGAAATCTCAATGTGAAAAAATATCACATAGGTACCTGAACTCATATGAGTTACCTCACTCAAGTGTTATACATGTTTGAGACGGTTTTTAAATCACAATCATATCAAAAATATTATCCATATTTACATCTAATACGCAACGCATACTCACATACCTACTTATAAAATAAAACCATGTTTTTTTAAAAACTCATTGTGTGATATCCAATTATTGTTCAACATGATTCTGAATTCATAGCATAAACAAATTTAAATTTGGAACAAACAACTGTTTGGCATAAAATTGGTCCTGAGAGGCGAGCTTATAAAACTCAAGGGAGACTATTTTTCGGGCACAGTATAAGTAAGTGAAAGTAAATAACCCTCTATTCAAGATATCGGTCTTCAAAACTATCTGGAAGCAAACCTCGTGTTAGTGCTCACTCACGTGACAAAAGTGCTCAGCGGAGCAGAAAGAGTGACCCTGCGGAACACCAGCCGGTAACAATATTGAATCACTCGAGACTTTCTAGCAGGACCAACTTTGTTGAAGAGTTATAACTACCTTAGGTAGCTCCGAGTTGTTCGATATTATTGTCTGATGATTTCTGGTACCATAATTTATTTGATTTTTATTTCTTTTTCAGATCGAATAGGATATTGAATTAGAAATAGATATACCAATCCCTTACACCTGTCTTTTTTTCTTTTTGAGGAACGGAATCCTAATAATGGTTATGCTTATAGTGTGTGTAAGTCAAGCTTCACACGAAATCAAGAGTTAAGTTTTTTGCAAAATAATTGCGTTATAATAGTTTGACGAGCTACATAATACGAATAGTTAGGACAGAAAAGATAGCAGAATGTTAGCGAGGCCGCCCACCCACGGTAAGCTGGACAATCATTTATGGTGCCTCATGGAATTATGTAAATATAATTGGTAATTTACGTTATCATATCAATTTAAAATTAAAATATAGGCAGTCTGAATATAGGTAGGTACTTTCAGTAATTTGTACCGAGGAATTATGGCCATTAAAAAACAAAAATACAGAGAAAATACAGAGCTAAAGGTGTTTGACTTGTGGGCAGAGCTGGCGTGTTGCAGTCACTCAGCGAAAAGGTGAGTTTACCTCGACACATTGAAACTACCCTGGCGCGCGAGTCAAACTGGGCACTTACAATAACTCATAAAGGCCTGCAGCGCTGTCGCCCCTCGTCACATTACGAGCGCCTGCCCAAACGAAAGTACACAGATTACCCAACACCCGCGGGCATCGCTTTCATCCCGTGACGTCACTGGCCTCGGTGTGTACTTACTTTGGGGAATGTTTACCTAGCCCTTGTGTACAAGGTCAATTTAATAACAATCATGACATTATGAATGTTGTTAAGTTTGGATTAAAAAAACTATTTAAAGTTACCCGCTAGTTAGTAACAACGATCTTTCTTTTTGTTCTTATTCAATTATCCAAGTTGGATAATTGACTCAAACACATTAGTATCTCGACGCCCGTAAATAATAGATTTACTGTTGTTTACAATGTGTTACTAGACGGGTTAAAAACCGATTCAAACGAACTCAGTGAAAATATGAGAAAAACCTGGTAGTTTATTTTTAAAATTTTTGAAATTCAAGTTTATTGAAATATTCTTGAGATATGAGGTAGAAGACCAGAAGTTGAATCGGAGTTGAAGTCAGAAAATCGAAATTAGCACATGCTAACCAGGCAAATGGTTCTGCAGTCATGCAGACTGGAATTCTCCAATGTCAAGTAATAACTGAAGTTAAGAGCGATAATACATAAAATATGAAGCTATAAGGAGGTGTATAACATTTGTAACGTACAAGTCACTCCATAATTCATTATTACTACGAACTACCATGATCCGGGATATTTATTGAACGTAAACCTTTCTCCGATGACACAAAGGATAATCTTAGAGAATAGAAATATAGTGACATATCGGTGTACCGTATCGGTGTTGTCGCCTAGGTAACGCCCTATGCTCTAGGGAGAGACAAGGGTGCTTTAAAAATATGCCCGTGCACACAGATACTTGTGTATTAAAACCTCGGGCTATATTGGACTCTAAGCCCCATCACACTATAACCATAACTAAAAATACTAAATTATGTGTGTTCATTTTTAACTGACTACAAAAAAGGAGTTTAATATTTGTGTACAAAGAAATCATCACATCACAATTTCATAGCACAATACATGAATTAAAAATCATACACTAAGTAGGTACTTCCTGTTACCGTACAGTCACGAGTAGGCGAATGTGAACAAGATAAACTTTTTTTACTCTCCATGAAACGCGCACTGCAGCCGTATCTTGTTTTCTTTTTAAGCCATTTCCCCTTATGTACACTTTGTGCAAAAAAACAGCCGACGGATACGAGCGATTATCCGAGCTTTTGTCTATTTATGTGAACTCGAGTGTAAAATACATGCTGTATTCGATCGTTCTATGCGACACTGTATTTATTTTGTTTGTCATAGTTTTTTTAATAATACCCATCAATCACTAGGGTGGTATTTATTACCTTGAAAGTACCAAATACCATTAATAGACTTTTTACAGTAATCCGACAACTTCAATCATTAATACTTATAATTTCCTATTCATAATTAACTTATTAACGATCCCTTGAGTCGAGTTTGAGCTCGTCATAACATAAGAAATTGATGACGATGCCTTACTTAGACTAGAATTAATTAGATTTTAGTTATATACATAGCTGAGCACTGTATATGCATATTTAAAAAAACCCTGAACCTGTCACGGTACTATGTTGCAGGTAACATTGTAAGAGAGAGAGCATTACAAAGATTCGGAACATGGGCAATTATTGAGCAAGCATGTTTTAGAGTACAATCGCCGTTTGATATTATGCAAGTAACTAGACCTAGTAAAAAGGCCATATTGCGCAATACCTCATTCTTTGAAACAATGCATATTTGAAACTCGGAGAAGTCATGCCTTGTTGGTGTGGGCTACATACAAGTCCACTTGCCTGCTCAAATGCCCACCGCAAGTACCTTACGCGGCAGATATGCGGATTACTCGCACGGCAATGGGCACTCGCGTAGCTATGACTTGTGCTAAGTCATTGGACTTCATCGACTTATAAACACGATCGTTTTAATTTACCTACATATAGACTACCACTTGCGCAGGTTTGAAATTGTGTACTAGGATCAATAGATTATCGGCACCAGTGTGACAAAAAGAAAGTGGTGTTCGTGTAAACAAGTTTTGCACCTTTAGTCTGCAATGCGTCGGCTATCGATTCGGCTGCCAACTGCGTGCCAAGGCCACTTGGCTACCGCATCGCCACGGGGTGAGCTGAGATTAAAGTGATAGCACCTACCATCCGCTTGTTGGTTCGACTCATTTTACTTTTGCTAGCCAAAATATCCAGTTATAAAAACAATATGGTGAGTAACGTTCTGCAATATATTGTTGTATGCCGCTGTTACCCCATAAAGTCTGTGCTTCTCTTGAGAACTTTTACAGTCTGTAATGAATTCAAAGAACAACATTATTGTTATCAAGTTGCGTGCATACTAAAGTGTTTCAGGTTGTTTGTTGCTTCCTAGTACCTATAAGAGAATATTGTTATCTATTTGTTGGCTGCGAGTTTTGATAAATATGTAACGATCATTATAATGATCATTTCTTTTAATAATATAAAGAATGTATAATAGAATAGAATGGAATAATATAAATATAATGTTATATGATTATAAGATGAAGACAAAAATCAAACTTTATTTAAATTCAACTCTATCTGAAGTATCTCTATCTTGCGTATGTTATCGCGCGACCGGCAGTAAGTATCTCTAGTAGGCGTTATCTGCGAGTGCTTCTTGAACTGATAACAGCCGTTGATATACAAATAATGTAATTAGAAACCATTTGTTTGCTACTGTTGTCAAAAATAAATGCGGACAGCATAGTATTAGTATAGTTTTTATCATAAAAGTGAACTGTATACTGTTGTTTACAACAAAAAAGTTGAGTTGTAACAAATTGTTGAGTATTCAATTTTTTTGAACAGGAAAATGAAGCTGATACTATTAAAATTACCACTAAAGTTATCTACTAAAATAACTATCTTCCACATCAATCTTGAAATATATATTTTTAACTTTAATAATTAGGTTCATTTCAATTGGGAAAATTCGACAGTTGTAATGTTTGTTGGTAATTAATAAACTGAAAACATGTTTTTACAGATTTTAAAACAACTATAGACAGCCACGTTACCTGCGAGTATCATGATCTCTGTTTTTAATCTATATACCCGTGTGAAGTCGCTGCGGACCGCTAGTATTATATAAAATGTGGAATATCCCCATAATGTATCGTTACTAAGAAGGATACGATTTGTTGTACATTTCTCAAAATTTCAAAATACCTAACAATGACTACATACGGAGTTCAGATATAATAGGAATATTTTAGGTTAGATACAACCTTCTCCGAAGGGTCCCTTTGAAGTCATGCGTCTGTTCCCATGGCAACGACTTTTTAAACGGGAGCAACTTACGTTAGGCCCTGTTAATGAGCATGTACGTAGTAGCTATTGCTATGTTATAATGTTTGATTTTATTGTAGATTTTAGACCAGCAGTGGGAGTATAATCATCTTTAACCAATATATTGACAAAATTGATGATTATATTTATATAATGTAAATAAATATAATGCCAAGTTAAGTATGTGTTATGTTCTTGAAAACAACTGGGTACTTTGTCTACACTGATTTTGATTAATAATTATGTATCGCAAACTAAAAAATTCTCCCTAACATATTGTGGTGGGCTTCTCAGATGAGACTGAACATCAGTATATTATTTTACGAAGCGACTGTCTTCAGAACCTTGCAAGCCAATTTCTGGATGACCAGGCTTGCTGGTGCTTTTGTCTCCAGATTAGCACTGCTAACAGGATACAAAAAGTACATTCAGTATCTCAGTTGCACTCGTACTGTACGGTCAGTTTTAACAAACTCGTTGCAGAGGTAAGCAATTTGTAATCTTGTTACCCGTTTGCCGTATACGGGCAAGTATCCGGCTGTGACGTCATTCGGCTGATTCGGTTATGCTACGTGCCTCTGTGACGGAAGCCATCGGGTCTATGATGATTAACTGTACTTCAAATTGTTAATGATGTAGTCGGATTTATTATTTATAGATGATGTAAGCCCGTTATTCATACCCACAATATAAATTTCAGTTTAAATATATTTTGAAGGCATATATGTGTATAAGTATTGTACAATCCAATTGAAATTACATTGCTTCGATTAAATAAAAATTCAACAACAAACTCCTAAGCGTTCATTTATTTAATTGTATTTCACTTTTTATACTATGTAACAAAAAAAGAAAAGAAATAACTTTTGTTAATGACGGTAATTATCATATTATGAGAATAATTTTTCGTCCTTCACCTATTTCATTTTAACTCCGTTACGTAGAAATGTTGATACAATTATGATGATGAATATTTTAAAGACAAAAGTTTTTTTATGAAAAAAACATTTGTCACAACATTCTATAATAAAAATGCTTAGTAATTAAATTGACTTTTTTGTAACATAACAGCTTTAAACTCATTAATAAAATGAATACGTAATATGGTAATAGTTTCCGCACTATAAACATACTACACAAACAACTAACTGTGAAATATAAAATGAATGCAAACGATTGACACAAATCTTTAAGTTTCGTAGCCCGTCGACGTAGCCGCCTACGAGCGTAGCACCATGCTACGAGCGTAGTCCGGTTACGTTGTGACGATGAGCATCCCTATTTATACGTCAACAGGCTTTATTTTCAGCCCGCTATTATTGGATCCTTCAGAATCCACGCTGAGTATAATAAGGTTCTGCTAAAATGAGAATCACCATGCTCTCTAGTTTTAAAATATAACGCAAATGTCATTATTGCTTTACATTCAATTACATTTTTTTGGCTTCATTTTTTTGGCTAATATAATAGTTATCAGTGTAGGTAACACCAGATTATTTTCTTAGAACGGAAATGTAATTTTCTCTTTACTTATATAACTACATATTTAGGTACATTGGTTATATTTAGTTATAGTTCACATGTTGAAGAAGTTACCTACACAAAGATAGTCTAGTTATTTTTGTAATGAGTTGAACCAAACCATCAACCCTTTTTAAAACGTATATATATAATATAAAATCAATAATACCCTATAGAAGAGCCACCCCTAGCTGGTCCAAGAGTAGGATAATAAATAATTATGATGAAATCAGGACAAGCATGAGGATCTTGTTCCCCAGTCGCCATTGTGTCTGCTTGTATTATTATTACTTTCTCAGAAATACTTCCCGCGTGTATTTATATTGGAAGATTCGATGAAAATATGCTGAGGAGTCCATACGTTAGGAATAACACTAAAGGATATGTTTTCAATAGTGAACTCTTTTTGATACTCATAACATAGAATTCACAATAACATTACGTAAAAATAACAAAACATAGGTAATTAAAAGTAGGTATACTTTACTGATATTCATTCCATGAACAACGTAAATTTTGTTCAACATGTCACGGTACATAAATGAATGGTACACGAAAACAAGAGTTGCAAACAATTCGTCCATTCTACAGAACATTTCGGTTCGCTTACCGCTGCCAGTTTATGGAAGACCAACCCGAAATAATGACCCGAATTACCAATCATGGACATCGTATACAAATAACGTATAGCAATTTGAAATCGTACCTTAGTGTCTTTCTTTCTTCTATAATGAAAACTCAAAGATAAAAAGAAAAACTTGAAGATACTGCTTGAGTATGCACACAAAGTTATGGTCCAAAGTCGATTTATATTTAAATAGCATTTGCCTACAGCATCGCTCACGTGTAATTAGAAACCACAGAGCTGATGATCTCGTTTTTCTATGGTTCTGCTTGACTAATAACAGAGAGATCAAACTCTATTTTAGGTTCCATTCAACTAAGTCAGATATGAGATAAGTACCCCAGTTTTTATGTTGCAGCGTATTTGTATTCCAATAGTCAACACAATATTTAAATCTATGCAGTAGTTTCTGCGCCAACCTCTCACAAACAGACACGAATCACATTTTCGTATTTATCATCATCTCCTGAACCTAATCCCTCTCATATTGAGAGGGATTAGGCTATAGTCCACCACGCTGGCCTAGTGCGGGTTGGTAGACTTCACAAACCGTCGAAAAAATCTCTAAGGTATGCAGGTTTCCCCACGATGTTTTCCTTCACTGTTTAAGCGAGTGATAATTAATTATTAATGCGCACATGAATTCGAAAAGTCAGAGGTGCGTGCCTTGGGTTCGAACTCGAGACCTTCGACTTGGCAGTCCAATGGTCATACCACTAGGCTATCACTGCTGTTTTTCGTGTTTATATATCTACTTATTGTTTTTAAATATCTTAAATAAACACATTCGAGTTTTTACGGTCTTCGATAGCAAGATAAAAATGTAGACAAGGGTCGACAGTATAATTCAATCGCAGTGAATTAGTTAGTGGTCCGTACCCCCGCGACACCTTGCAAATCTAAGTAGGGTTACCGAACGTTATAAACAGATACAGAAACAATATTTTAAGGTTGTTCATAACATAACATACCATCACGCCTGTATTCCCGGAAGGGTTAGGCAGAGGTGTACTAATGTACACACACAGTTTGCCGGTATGTTTGGTTCCCATGTAAAAGGAGGCGAGCCTAATGCCATTAACTGGGAAATCAAATCAAAATAGTTTTATTTTCATATAAACCATGTACAGGCACTTATGAAATGTCGAGTCTAGGTGCACGGTTCCAAATTAGTCGTTTCCTATGGAGAAGAACCGGCAAGAAACTCCATGGTTACTCTTTTAAAATATCGTTTTGTTTTGTACAATGATGGATTATAAATTGGATTGGATACTTACATGAGAGAACAATTTAGGAATGTTGCGATTACAATTATATAAAATACAGCTAGCCATAAACGAAAGTTCTAAACAGTTCTCCCATTTACAGAGCAGGGGCAGAAACAAACTCCGAGCTCCTACTGAGAATTTCATAAAAAAAACGCAAACTGCTCGTCCTGGGAATCGAACCCAAGACCTTTAGCGTAACAGTCGAGCTCAGGAGATTTTTATTATTTTTTAGGATAACTGTCTCCCTACCACTCTGTTGAAAGCGGTATGGCAGTCATACTAGTATGGGAATGCATTTGATTATAGATAATGTTGTTTTTCAACGAATGCTAATCAGATCCACTAGTCCCTTCACATGTATCATGTACATGCAAATATTATATTCATGAATAAATTATACAATCATATACTTTTGTGTGCACATAATGAAATAAGGCTCCATTCAACCCACGCTAATATAAACCCTAATGAAAATGGCTACGTTGATGTAGCGATACCGCACGGTGAAAGGTCGTAAGGGACATCGAAGCTAGCGGTGTTTACTCCTCGTTATCGCCCAATGTATAGGGTATGAAAGATACAGAAATCAGCACTATCTAGTCCCAAATTAAGCAGAGCTAGGTACTAGACAATAGTTACTCATTTACTTTTTTGTAAATACCTACAAAATAGAACAGATTTCATTGTATTAGAATATATCTTGTGGTACTTAAGCAATATCTCTGTCTCTTTCTCTAATTTTAACTATCTCTGTCAAAACTACAAAAAACGTGTTCACAGAAGACATTTTTCAGACTTAATTTAAAGGTTAAGTAACAGTTTACACAAGTGTAATACATTTGATCTGAGTTTTTAATCCTCATACCGCCATTGCAAATACCGGCAGAGATTGCTCTTCTAAAACAGCCCACGCCTTCACTTTACGCTGTATAGTTTGTCTAAGAAGTATGAAAAAGATCGGCACAATCATCTTTTTGTGGTAACATTACGATAAGAGTAACTCGCTTAGCATAATCTAATACATAAAAAGATACCATTGTGCCATGAGAGACAGTAATTCTGTTTGTCTGTTAACTTTTCCGCCTAAACCGCTGAACAGATTTAATAACGTTTGGTAGACAGCCAAAGTCAAAGCCAGTATTTTTCTTACATTTTGGTATGTAATACCATCACGCCTGTTTCCCTATTAGGGTTAAGCAGTGGTGTACTTATGTAAACCCATAGTACGCCGGTAAATTTAGGTCCCATGTAATAGTGGAGCAAGCGTGTTGTCAAAACTCCAAAATCTGAGCTGCTATTGGGAATTTCACAGAAAAACAACGGAATATCAAAAATAAGTGTCCGATTCTAAAAAGTAGGTCTTATAGAGAAGAAGCAGTAAGATACTCCTTTAAATAATTGTATCCTGAGGCCTTCCTCAACCTCATCCTGCGGCCTATCTCAACTTCATCCAGCGGTCTTCCTCAACAGAAACAGAAGATGGCCTATGTCCTTACCGAGGGTACCTTCTGTTCCATAAAGTCCTTTGCGATACAAGTAACATCCCTAGCAGTAGTTAATATCTGTATAGTATCTAATAAGAATCTTGCCATGACACCCATCCTTTTTACCGTGTACACGTGGACTAATTATTTTAATATAACATGATTACAATGAGCGCATGCGCCGCCCAAGTGAGCTATTAGACGAGATGTAATCAAATAAGTGTTTGAAAGGGATAAAAGCATCATAAATGGTAACCGAGTTATGTTCTTGCATATTTAACTGCGACGTGGACATTTTTTAATTTAAATATGTTTATACGTTTGAACTGGAAACCTGCATGCCTTTGAGATTTTCTCGACGTCGTGTGAAGTCTGCCAACCCTCACTAGGCCAGAATGGTGGACTATAGCCTAATCCCTCTCATTTTATGAGAGAACCGTGCCCAGCAGTGGAATGGTAAATGGGATGATGATGATACGTTTGAGCTGAAGATTTCATGCGATGGTGTAGGTTGTCTATGACATTATAATTCAAGCCTTTTGTTAACTATTGAGGTCAGCGAGTCTAACCAGACGCGGTTGAATATAAGTATATTAAACGAAGCAACTGAGATGAATTTTAATCTCAGTTGCAACCCAAGTTCAGGATAATACCGTTATCATAAGGATAAACTAAAAAATAACAAAGAAAAATCGGTTTTTTTGGCATAGTATATCCCAAAAGTGTAGGAAATCTTGTTAACTACTCACCTAGCCTCATTATCTATTGCGAACCAATTCAAGATAACGAACGTATAACAGGGATGCAATTCTGTACCGAAGAAGAGGCTCTTGTAACAGCATGGTAGCGACTGCCTTGAACACCAATTTAATTAACGCACGAGGGGATAATTGGAGGGCGGCCTACTAGTTTATCCGATAGAATAAAGTACATAACACACTTGTTGTTCTCGTACACAACAATAGTTCACATAACAATACCAACAAGCCTGTATGCCTCGGAGGGCTAGACAGGGGTGTACTAAATGTACATCCACAGTTGTCAGCTATGTTTGGGCCACATGTAATAGGGCGCAAGCCTATTGCAATTAACCGAGCAAATACTCTAACTTCGAGTTCGTGGTACTAAGAATTTCATAGAAATACCTGTTCGACCTGGCAATCGAACATGGAACCTCTAGCGCAGCAGTCGTAGTCAGCAATAATATCGTAGTAAAAAGTTTCACCAAAAAGCTTGACTGCGCAGTACTAGAAATTAATAATGAAGTCTCGTTTTATTGATGGCGAACCCTCTAGACAAACTAAAATCACCGTAAAAAAAAACAAAGATGTAGTGTCATATCTGTCCTTTCCTCATAAAGAGTTTAGCTACACCTATGAAGAGTGCGCTAATTCAAACTTCAGGCAGCGACGCGAAGCAAACAAAACTGCTTGAGAAACAATCATATCTAAACCTACGAGATATAATACATAGTGGCTCTCAGCCATACACAAGGCATTATAAGTAAGTTTTAAATAGGACTGCTAGTCCTTAACGAGACGGCAAACGTTGTTAGGCAGAGTTCCACAGTTAAACTTAAAGGAAAGTAACTAACTCGGTATGAATTCAACCAAACTTGAAATTTAAATCCGAGGATAGATCGAACTAAACGAGAAAATAGTCTTCGAATAGTTTTGGTTGGGTTTTTCTTATTTTTTGTTACTTCCACAACGCCTTGTTAAATCTATGTACTTTTAAGAATATCGCAACGAGGAGTCAGAGTTGGCACAGTTCAAGTTTATATGGAGGAGTGCAAAAAGATAAAGTGTACTTATAATATGTGTTACTTAGTCTATTAAATTAAATAGAATATTCATTGTTTACGTTTTAGGGTTGTTAATTTTAAACAGAAACACATAATTTGTGAATACTGTCAATTGCTTTTTAAATACTTTGACATAAGAAATTCTTTAACTTTCGTTTCGACTACCGTGGAAGCGCTATAAATATATTCCAATATCTAGGAATTGTCATAAGTAGAAGGTTATGGTAGGTATCCGAGTAAATGTATTTATAAGCAACATATTCACTGTTTTCATTTTCACACAAAAGGATTTGCGTAGGTATTATACAATATTTATTAATATTGTGTTTGTAAATCGAAAGTAAAAAGGGTCTGTAATATTTGTTTGAAGTCAAACAAAAGGTAGAAAATTAAATCGACTAATTTCAAATAGCTGCTTCGTACAAATGGATTTGGAATGGATCGAGCTCGGCGCCAAGAAGAAAGAAAGAATTAATGTTATTATTCCTTGTCAGGGTATTAGTGCACCCAGGATACTGGAGAAAATGCTATTCGACGTTTATAAATGCATGGAAAGTAAAAGAAAAAGTAATAAGGCATCAAAGTAAAACTAAAAAATTTACAAAATATACATTTTAAAAAAATCTAGATGCTTTCGTGTAAAATTGTCCAATAATATTTTGTTTTTCTTTTTATTGTTGAATTTAATATTATTAAATAATAAGAAAAAATGCTATGACAGTATACATTTTTTTAAAGAAAATATTACCCCAACTAGGATTTTCTCCTGTATCGTGGACCGGTGCAAAGACAAACTTTCACACACACACACACACACACACACACACACCCAGACCCGGAATAACTACATGTAGGTCATATAAATATTTGTTCCGTGTGGGGATCGAACCCACAACAACATTACAGTAATGTCTGCTAATATTATTATCAAATTAGTATTATCATTGCTATGTCAGACTTAAAGAAAATAATAAATAACAAAAGTAACCAACCCCTTATAAAATCGACAAGGTTTAATGAATTATATCCAAGCAAAAACTTAACATAAACATCCACTGCAGTTCCGAAAATAGGGAAGAAGCCAAGACGTTGAGTAATGGCGCTATGGTTATTAATGTTATTGTCGGGGTTGGATGTGATCCAGTGGGGTCAAGGTCCCCCGGCCAAGGGCAACCAGGAACTATCCTAAGATATGCAGGGGAAGATGGGCATGAGTAGAAGTAGTCCTGTTGTTGTTGATGTAATTTTTAAATAATCAATTGTATACTGTCGTATAATCGTATATATTTGACAAGATATAATGATGATTATGATATCTATTTGACAAGAGATGTTTGTGTGGGTATTATGTATTACAAATATATACAAATAAAAAGAGTATATAAGTACTATATCCATTATCTAGTACCCCTACCCATCTATTTTGAGACTATCAAAATGTATTTATGTGTTAAAAATGGTGTAACTAACTCGACTTGGTTTTATAATTATAACATGCATATATGTATAGATCTATACGTATAAAAAAAAATAGTTATTAATTCTTAGACTTCCATTTTCTGTATTATAAAAATCTCAGTTGACCTTGCTCTAATTTAACCGATATCAGTCGAAAGGTTCATCATCATCATGAGGGCCTTTCTGTTATCCAATCTTGGATGTAGGCCTCTTCCCTTTTCCTCCACTCCTGGCGATCTTGTGCCCGACGCATCCAGTCATGACCTGCGTGTCGCCTGATGTCGTCCACCCAGCGTTGCGGTGGTCGTCCTCGACCTCGGGTGTTAGCACGAGGTCTCCACTCCAGGAGCCTCCTTGTCCAGCGGCTGGTGTGCATTCTAGCAATGTGTCCCGCCCACCTCCACTTATTTCGGGCAATGATGGACATCACGTCACTCATTTTAGTCTTGCTGCGGATCCATTCATTGCGTTTACGGTCGCGCAGTGTGATTCCGAGCATTGCTCTTTCCATACCTCTCTGTGCGACTCTGAATTTCTCCGCGGATCTCCTAGTGAGTGTCATGGTTTCTGTGCCATATGTAAGAACAGGCATGACACACTGCTCGAAAACTTTCACTTTGAGGTGTAGTGGTAGTTTTCCACGTAGTGTCTTAGTATTAGACCCAAATGCTGCCCACGCTTGTGCGATTCTACGTTCTATTTCCGCAGTCTGATTTTCATAACCTAGAGAGAGTTTATGTCCAAGGTAGATGTATTCGGACACCACGTCCACCGGCAGTCGGTAATTAGTGATGTCTACGTTGGTCATAATTTTAGTTTTCCCGACGTTCATCTTGAGGCCCACTCTTTCCGACACCATCCTCAGCTCGTCTATCATCGTCAGCATATCACTCATATCGTCCGAGATGAGGACCAGGTCATCCGCGAACCTAAGGTTGGAAAGTCGCTCTCCGTCCACCATCAGGCCCTTATTCTCCCACTGCATCTGTCTAAAGATGAATTCAAGTGCGAGCGTAAACAGCTTGGGTGATATTGTATCGCCCTGTCTGACTCCCCGTTCAAGTCGGAACTTGTCAGTTTTCTTGTGCAAGGCGACACAGGCAGTGGCATTCTGATGAAGGTGGTTAAGTATTTGGATGTACCTCTCGTCTATACGGCAGCTGACGAGTGCTCGTTCCACAGCCCACCATTCAATAGAGTCAAACGCTTTTTCATAGTCAATAAATGTAAGGACTAATGGCTTCCTGTATTCATTACACTTTTCAATTACAGTTTTAAGAGTTTGAAGGTGATCATTTGTGCTGAATCCTGACCGAAAGCCAGCTTGTTCTCGTGGTTGGTAGAAGTCGAGTTTCTTTTGGAGTCTGTTGACTATGACCCTAGTGAATAGCTTGTACAGGTGTGATAGAAGGCTAATTGGCCTATAGTTGTCCAATCTCCTAATGTCTCCTTTTTTGTGTATCAGGGTGATTACTGCGTTGTTCCAAGTTCCTGGCACTCTGCCTTCTATAATGCATCTCGTGAAAAGCATCGCCAGTACCTCGCTCATAGTCTTGGTGTTCAGTTTCAGCATTTCTGGTAATATACCATCTTCCCCTGGTGCGCGTCTATTCTTCATCTGATGGGTTGCGAGTAATATTTCCTCGGGAATTATATCCGGAATTTCTTCCGAGCCAACATTTTGGACTGGATGTCGTGTCTTCTGTTGTTGGCATGCCAGCTGGTGGGGTGCTGTCTTGCTCGTATACAGCATTTGGTAAAACTTCTCGGTAACTTGAAGAAGTTGCTCCCGATTAGTAACGATTTCGTTTCGATCGTTGAGTAGTTTGAAAATTTGCTTTCTTCCCTGACTGAGTTCGAGTTTCAGGACTCTACGACTGCTATTTTTCTCTATTGCGGTTTTAATGAGGTTTGCGCTATAGGTTTCTAAATCTGCACGCGTTTGTCTCCTGATACTCTTTTGAAGATTTTTGTACTGAATAGTGCCAGTTTTTCCTTCACTACTCAATTCTCGTCGTTTTTCCATCATTTGCATCGTGACCTGTGTTAATTTGCTCTTCTTTTTATGGAGAACGTTAGGCGTTATGGATTCCAGGCTCCCAGTTACAGCTTGAACAATTTTATCGTTGATATCGTCGACTGACAAGTCGCAGAGTGTGTCGGGACATAGCAGTTGTTCAACAGTGCTCTCATATATATCAGCGTTTGCGCGTAAAATATCGACTTTCATGTTGTAAGATGTTTGTTTCCTAGTGATTAATTTTCTCCGATCAGAACGAATGTTAAAACACGTTTCTGCTCTTACTAATCTATGGTCACTGCCCGTACTGAACCTGTTAAGTACAGAGACATCCTTAACTATGAGCTTGTAGTCCGTAATGATATAATCATATTCGCTCTTATGTACACCATTCGGATGCCTCCAGGTCCACTTTCTTTGGGCCGGTTTTTGGAAAAAGGTGTTCATGGCATAAAGAGATTTTGATTGAAGGAAGTTAATGAGCATTTGTCCTCTTGGATTTCGGGTTCCCAGTCCATGTGCTCCGATGCTCCCTTCTGCCTCCATCTCTTTTTTTCCGATGCGGGCATTAAAGTCTCCCGTTATGACCGTGTATTTTGTTTTAATTTTGTCCATCAGGCGACCAAGATCATCGTAAAAAGCTTCTGCTTCTTCGTCCGGATGGTCCGCTGTTGGTGCGTAGGCTTGTATGACTTTTAACTTATGCATGTTAGATATTTTTAATGTCACGTAGGCAAGTCGATCGGAAACACTGTTGATCTCCGTTACTAGGTCTTTAATATTTTTATTGATGAAAAAGCCAATACCTCCGATACCGGGTTTTGGGCCTTCGCGGAAATAGAATAGGTGTCCTGAGTTAAGCGTGATTAATTCCTCCCCGCTTCGGCGTATTTCGCACAACCCAAGGATATCCCAATTAATCTTATAAAGCTCGGTTTCGAGTTCTAAAAGTCTATCATCCGACGACAGCGACTGGATATTATATGTTAATATTTTTAGTTTCTTACGGCAGTTAGTCAACTCCCAGGGATTACTTGTCGCACCCCTGCCCCGTATCACCTGGCCACTGCTCGAACCAAGGATTGACGAAGCGCTGGGAACTCGGGGTCGGTTTTGTGTTTTGTCATTCATGGTTTGAAGGGAAGGGGTTTAGCACTAATCACCACGCCAGCCACGGCGGGTTGGTGATCGCAGTACGGCAGCCGATTATGATGGTTTCCATCCTCGCCTGCAGTTAGGATTTCCAGGTGGCCGTTCTTCTCCCTGTGAGATCCGCCCATCTCGATACTGGCAGGCTGCTGCCCACTGCCAGGGCAACACCTATTTGATGGCGGTGTTTTCTCGCCATGTCATAAGGTCGTCATCGGGATCGTTGTGCTTTTTCATGGGAGTACCTGCGCCACCAGGTACTCCAGCACTCCCTGTTAACCTTACCGCCTCTGGTCCGGGACTGCTTATTTTGGTTTCCCTTTATTCGCAGCTGTCCTATATACTATAGGACGTGTCACTATCCGCCACCTGTGACCCGGTAGGTAGCTGAGGCTCGCCCCTACCAGTCGTCGAAAGGTTAAGTGAGAAAAATAACTATAATTTATAGTTGCACTGTCCTTCCCCCACCAGAGCCAGTTGGGATGACGCCAAGTCTTATGAAAGTGAATTCAGTTGACATAATATTGTTTCTTGCTTTATGTTTACTTAATTGATGAAAAGCTATTGAATGCTTAACAAAACCTCGATGTTAAGGAAAGTTAATTTTGCCCGTGGAGGGCAGCAGAGTACAAATCCGTTCCTCTGTACCAGGGGAAGAAACACGTGATGTGTAAATCAACCAAACCCAGCACGCGTGGGAAAGCTTCGCATATCAAATCTTTGGAGCTTGATATATAAATATGAATTATAAATAATCACGGATATTAATTAACTGATCTTATTAAAAATGTATGCTATCTTTACAAACACTGCGCAGCGACTGTTCGTAATTGCAAATAACAATATAATACATTAAGAGAAATGTTAAGGATTTCAGTTTGTACAGTGCCTTCCGAATGGATCGTCAGACAACAACCTAATTGATTAGAGACCATCTCGGGAGTATTTATCTATCAAACAAAATATCCATCGAAAATAAATTAAATATTAGCGAACATTCTCTTTCTTTTTTGTTCATTCTTCTCATTTTGAAGTCGTATACTTTAGTTGATTTTGCTGATTTATGGTAATTTTTACCACGTTGGAGAAATACAATCCCAATAAAATTATACTGTAAAAATGTGCCAAGTCTCGATTAAAATTACTTGGCCATAAAAAGCAGTGAGATCATATAAAGAGCCAAGTCTAAGTGAATTAAAAACCAGTGACTTGGTTATTAAACATATTTTTAAAATATTAAGTCTTGGCGGGTCACTGACGTGCTCCCAGATAGATGATAGGCTTGGGGCGTCACGAAAATTATTTTGGAACTGCCGAATATTTTTATCATGCCAGCGAAATAATCCTTACCACGTCAAATATACGCAAAACCGTAAAAGGTTAGTAATAAAAGGAGAGCGGTGACACGCATTCACCCCCCTCACCCCCCTAAGTAACCCGTAACCCCTATTCACTTGCAAATGTCGCGTCGACAGCCTTCAACGTATTTGAATTATTTACAGAACAAAATATTGAAGACTTTAAGATAGGTATGAGAATTCCTTTTGAGACGTTTTGTCCGAAAGAGGATCCCGGGCGTCGCCGAAAATATATTTCCCGTGAAAGGGCGAACATTTCATTTAAGGAAATTTCTGTTTTTTTTTTCTTTTTGATTAAACAAAAAGAATGCTAGAGGGATAAAATGGGCCTCGTGCGTAACAGATTCAATTAAAGAATATTAAACGTTCTAGTTCTTTACGTTTTGTTTCAAATTATGTTATACCAACAATGGCTCACCCATTATTCCCAAAATCCCGTTTGAGTAGTTTGTTAGTGTTCGTTCGAATTTTAAAAATCTTATCCACCGTCTTAGCCTATCTGTTTTATGTAAGTCACACTACTGTTTTCCTTTACTCAATAATTGTTTCAGTTTTTGAGCTCGTGTACCTACATAATAATTATTACATACATTTTCAAAACAGTACCCAATTTATTTTAATAGGTTTGTTAAAATAACGATTTCTGATTATTCATCATTATCATCTTTATTAAAATTTACTTAGGGTAGGAGGAGTATATACGAGAACGTTGTATATACAGCTCCTGCGTATGTTTTCTTCCATATCATCTTTCACGGAAAAGCCTGTAG
The DNA here is from genome assembly GCA_964056405.1 of Acronicta alni. Classification (NCBI taxonomy): domain Eukaryota; kingdom Metazoa; phylum Arthropoda; class Insecta; order Lepidoptera; family Noctuidae; genus Acronicta; species Acronicta alni. The sequence continues at coordinate 25,366,416 of OZ043913.1, read as the reverse complement.
GGTTAAAAAGGCCAATGTTACAAATTATATAAATTTTGCAAATTCTACAAAAAAATGGACCCTCTTGTTAGTAGTTAAACGAGAGATATTAGCGCCTTTGGCTAATTTTTATACATTAAAAAAAAAACAATGTGATTCAACATACCTTGTTATAAAAATATCAATCGTAATACGAATAAAGTATTGTTTTTAATATTTATTCTTGAATTAAATATGTTTCTGTGTTCACAGCAACTGCACATACGACTTTATTGAACGGATGCGAGTTCTTCCTGCGCTCAAATTGAAAATATGAATATTATGTAAATTCAGTGGATGTGAAGATGTGCATTGGCGCATATACTGGAATATTGATACGTTCTTAACTCCCTATTGACTTAGTAGGCCGCTTTGATTTGCACCACATTTGATTCTGATTTAGAAATAGCGGAATGTTAAAGAATATGCTGCATCATAGATGCCAGGTTATGTAAATAATAATAAATACCTATATCTTGTAAATAATGTATATGTTACGGGTAATGCCAGAAGATGTGGTGATTCTAAGTTAACTCGGGTAAACCATACTCAATCTTCTAGCATTACATATTACATACACTATTACAAAGTCACATCAATGTCTTTTTGCACAATCATCCATCTAAAGACTGACTGAGGTTGAGGGCTCGAGCTTAAGTTATGACTTCGCTGATCAAATGATCTGCAAGGTTAAGCTGTGCTAGCCACGGTCAGTCTGTGGATGGATGACCATGCTTTGAACTTTTTCTTTACGTGTGTCGGAGAGCACGTAAAACCGTCGGTCGTGTCGGACAATCGTTAGCGGTAGTCAGAAGCCCAAAAAGCCATCCTCAGGATATAGGCCATCATCCCTTGTAACCCTTGTAATATCGGTGTTGCCCAAAATTCGTTTCGAAGGTTGATGGCAGAGGCTTCATGCAAATGACTACTATTCAGCCGATTCTGGTTAGATTGAAAGGTGACCCCACATAGTTGAGAAAAAGCTCAGAAGAAAAAGAAAATATCTTAATTTTAAGAGTGGTAGAGCATAGTGGGAGTAATTCCACTCAAATTGTAGCTGCTCGACTGGGAAAGTACCTCCGCCTTGAAAAACTCAAAGTAAAATAACACTGCTTTGAGCTGTGTTGTGTTCCTTATGGTGAGCAAGGTTACCAGCGCACCGCGAGAAAGCGTTGTGTTGGCATTGAGGGGACTTTGACCCTTATACTGCCAACCCAACTATTCCTCTTTTGGTTTACAGAGTCGACAACGCGCAAGCGATACCCCTGGCATTACAAGCGCCTATGGGCTACGGTAACCGCTTACCAACAGGTGGGCCGTATCCTTAATTGCCAACTTAGTGGTATAAAAATAAATCTAGCACACTGAGTTCTAAAGGCTGACGTCACCATGATATTCTAAATAGGTCTAAATATTTCTAAGATTTTTATTTCATTAAATAAATAGAATATAATTCATTTAGGTACGCACTGGAACGCTGAATAAAAACTAAAGAACGTTAGATTTTTTTTTCATAAAATGAGTGATTAAACTTCAATGACAGAAACACGAAATTATAAAATATAAACTATTTAAAAAAGGGCTCGAGGAGCTCTAACGGCAACCGGTGGCCTTGTGTAATTGAATTAATCAAATTATTTGCATCCGTTTCCAGTCGTCGAGGACTCGTTGAAAAAGACTTTTAGGCAATTTTTCAAGTCAAAATTTACCACTGAAATTCATTAAACGATCAACGTTGACGCCGTCTTAATGAGAAAAGAAATATTCAAGCTCTATTTTTTCTCACAACTTACCCTTTACAACTGTATTATGTCTGTAGTGACTAGTGACACGGCGACGTGAAATCCGTCTTGAGACATGTCAGCAAGTCAGCACACACCGTTTATTATTTTCTATGTCTGTTCATACACAGATATAACATTCCTTACCTCGTATACGTGATAAAGAATGTTAAAATGTAAAAAGTATAAGTTTTAACTTAAGTATACCTCATTAATCTATTGGTTTGATACCCAGAAAGCAAGTGCGGTTTTTGTTTTTATTTTTAGTTTTAGGCCCCTACTACATAGAACCTGAATATACCGGCAAACTGTTGTTGTAGGTAGGTACATTAGTACACCAGTGGTTCACCACAGGTGTACACCCCTCCCCTTTCGGGGAATACAGACACGATGGTATGTTACGTATCGTAACACATCGGTACTTTGAACCCCTTTGAATAATTTAATTATATCTAGATTTCAAAATAATTTGTTATCTGTAAGCAAACTATTTCTTTTCTAGTCTGTAATGAAATTTAAAACTTGGTTTCATTACGTAATTAATCTTTTTTGCCAATTGGACAGTTAAAGGTAAACCAACTGAGTTATTCTAACACAACTTGTAACGCAACAAAATGTAACGTGGAACACATGATGTATCTATTATATTTTGCGTTAAAAGTAAAATAACTTCTCAATTTGTTAAATCATAATTCTAAATCCGTAACTTAAATCGTCAAACGTGAACTGGACATAAAAGTCAGTAAGTACCCACAGCCGCGATACTTCCCACTGAGGTTCACGGCGATACGGCGGCTTTTAAGGTTTTATCAGAAGGAACCTCACCCAATTGACACTACTTAAGCTGTCGGCCCCGAGGGAATCGATTGTCTTTGATAACGCCTTCATGTCAGGAGGTTGAAAGTTTTTGTAGTTTGTTCCAGATTAGGTTTAGATGATTATTGATTATTAATAGTTATTCTTACTGATGTCGCAGCGATAATATTATGGATGCAATAGAATTTTTACATCCTATATGTTGAGGCTTTACGAAACACTAAGCGGACGTTTTTAGTATTCGTTATAATGATAAATTTTTAAAACAAATATAACTAATATTTTTCTGCGACGTTAGTCATAAAAATAAAGTGTGTCGTGAGTGGCTAGAGTAGGTCGCTACCAACTAAGTTACCTTTAAGTTTATATTGTGCAGAATTAACATTATAATTTTATAGACAATAGATACAGTATTTCGGCTATGTCCAACCCAGGATTTAGTCCATTTGGGCGTAGCCAAATAGTACGGCGAAGCCCTCCGCCGACGCCTACCGGACCACTACCCCAGGGTGACCCAAACCCACCTCAACCCGCAGACATTGATTTTCCGACGGAAGTTATCTCTACGCCGGATATCCAGAAATGGATGAGAACTATAGATAGCAATTTGAGCGACATCTGTAATATTATTGCTGAAGGAAAATGAACTCTGAACAGAAGCTGCGTGTGTCCAATCTTTGCCGGAATGTGTCAAATGGGACAGCCCAGATGGCAGTTCTATATCAATCATTGAAGCAAAAAACGATCCAGGGCCACAGTACTATTCACCATCTAAAGAGTCAGCAGAATGTTGCTAACTCTCTCCAGCAGTTTAAAGAAGCGGTAAATATCCAATTAATGCCCGTAGCAAAAACCTCTTACGCTACTATGGTAAAGAAAGGAGCAGATAACTTAGTGCGTCCTGTAAATTTGAGCCCTGTCGCAATTTATCCCAGCAATAAGATCAAAACCAGTGACGACACTAAGTCCCTTGTCCAAAAGATAGGAAAATTTAAGCTTCATGTCCGTGGCCGGAGAAAAGTGAGAAATGGGGGCGTCCTAATCAGCACCGACAGCAAAGGTAACATCGACAAACTTAAAAACTCGGAGAAACTAGTTTCGTCAGGCCTTACTATACAAGAACCTCCTAAACGCCGCCCTAGGATTGCTATAATTTGTCCCCGTAGCCCTTACTGAAAAAAAGATATTTGATTCTATTTATGAGCAAAACCTTTCTGACAAGTGGCTAAATACAACCCGGGAGTTATTTATAGAAAATATCAAGTTGAGCCACAAATCAGGCAAAAAAGACCTCTCTACTTGTAATTATATTTTAGAAGTACCAGCTAACATACGAAAAATGCTTATTAATCAAAGCCGAATTGTTATAAATTGGACATCATGCCCTGTGAGAGATTTCACAATAGTCACCAGGTGCTTCAATTGCCAGCAACTCGGACATGCAGCCAAGTTTTGCCGAGAATCAAGTCCTACTTGCAACCACTGTGGAGAGACTGGACACTCAAGGATTGTAGTAAATCGTCAGCTCCCCCTCAATGTGCGACGTGAAAACGCTTCAAGAGGAAGTGTGACCATCTTCATCATCTTGCGCAAACTTGAATCTCTGGGAATAATAGGAGCTCAACTTTTGCTATTTGCTGATTATCTTAGCGATCGTCAGCAACATGTGAAAATTGGTCAGTACATTAGTTCTGACCTTAAAAATTGCTGTTATGGCATACCACAAGGAAGTGTTTTGTCTTCCACGTTATTGTTAATATAAGGTCATTATTAGTAAAGCATAGTGTTCGTGTAAGAAATGGTACGGATACTAGCGGTTTGTGGTGATAAGTGATAACGTATTCCTGGCAGTGCGGCACGAGGAGCAATCTGACATTAAAGTATCGTCACACACATGAACACACGTTTTTATTTGTACCTACAGCCTGTTGTGGTTCAGTAATGCGATGTTTAACACTTTTCATCCATTTTGAACTTACAGTGTTTGGTATAAGATGCAACATATCACATTGACTACATTTAATCACTTACGGTTGCATTTACAAATAAAGTACTTATTAATGTCTAACTACACTTGACCATTACGACAGTCCAAAGATGGCAAGTGTGATGGAAAGTGTGATGTATCATCAGTTAAATACAATGCAATCGGAAAGCGCCGTACGGTTAGGTACCTACTGCCACATTATTATCAATGAACGCCGCGACGACGCGGGCGCGGGGCGGCGCGGTGGCGCACGGACCGCGCGTGATGAGCATGTTTTTGTACGGACAACCAGGTAACTTAACAAGCTTATAACTTTGTGATTTTTCATGATACAGTTTTGAAATTTTGTACATAGATCCTTCACATAAAAATACTAGACACGTGTTTCAGGTTTCGCATATACTAATAATGATGCTGTATATTAATGATTTGTGTAGCTTGGCACTTAAAAATGGGATCATATTATCTTATGCTGATGACACAGCCCCTCTGTTTTCAGCAAAATCACGAGATGAGGTTTACGAACATGCTCAAAATGGCATTAACATTGTAACTAAATGGCTTAATAATAATCTTCTTACGTTAAATTCAGATAAAACCAAATATATTTTATTTACAATGAGAAACAATAAGACACCGCCTACTAACCTAAATATATTTGCACATTATTGTAGCACGCACGCCGACACTGCATGTACTTGTCCCACTTTATTAAAAGCTGACCATGTAAAATATCTGGGCGTCACTATTGACACTAATCTAAATTTCCGTAAACACATAGATTTGCTGTGCTCTAGAGTACGCAAATTAAAATATGTTTTTAAAAAAATACGTAACATAGCAGATTATAAATTAATAAAACAAGTTTATCCATTCTTACCTACTGTATAACCTCTCGGAGTGGTGCTGCAAAATCCATTTTACTGCTTCCAGAACGCGCTCAAAAAGCCATTCTAAAAGTGGCTACCTTTCGCCCATTTAGATGATTTCCCACACATCAACTATACTCAGCATGTGAGGTACTAACAGTACGCCAGCTATTTATTCTAAATACAATCCTACTGCAACATTCTGAACTTCCTTTTGCTCCCGACAAGAGAAGAAAGGACTTAGTTTGCATAAATCAGCAAACGAGACAAGCTTTTGCCACTAGATTCTATGTATTCTTGGGACCTTTTCTTTACAATAGGCTCAACAAGTTTCTAAACTTATACATAATCTTATTACAAAAATATCTATAGTACTGGAATTAAACCAGAACTAATAGATCTAGGTTTGTTACAGTATTAAAGTTTGTACCAGGATTAAAACGTGTTTCTATTACAAAACCAAGACTATCCCAGGATCAGCTAGTACCAAAGATAGTCACAGGTTTAAGTATTATCCACAGATAAAAATCAAAATATTGCGTTCTTTCATTCGTTCATACAGGTTTCAATCGGAGCAACGTTCCGTTTCTTTAAATATTGATATTGACTTCACACTTGAAACGCTTTTAATAAGTATTTATAAATAAAAAAAAATATTTGAAATTGTTATTGTGTATGTGATTTAGGTTCTAATTTATTAAACAAGCACAATTTTGTATTATTGACGCCCTTTTTATAATCAAGTTGTTATATTTTTCAACAACTCGTGCGTGAAATGAAGCGAATTACATAAGTAGCGAGCGCGCGTTATTTGAGACTCCAAACATTTTTGCTTCGTCTTATATTAAATACAATTTGTATTTCTTAACGTATTTATAAGTATTGTACAGATAAGTGGGTTCAGATTTATTATTATTATTTATTTATTTAAATAATTAATATATACAATTTCTAACAGATTGCCGAGGTTCCAGCATGTCCAAATCTTCCAAATCCATCAAGTCAATCATGTTAATATCCATTTTTTACGATTTGCAAATAAAAGTCACGAAATAATATCAACGTTAACCTCAAAATAAGTCGTTATCAAAGTTAGTACCATAGTTAAACTAGGGGTCTCCGCGGTTTAACTTTAGTATCATAGATAGTACAGGGACTAGTGATAATCTTCATTTTGTAATAACGTTTTATTTAGTTCATAGTTTAAACCTGGTACTAATCCTAGAACTATTTTTAGTCCGCCTTTTGGAATAAGGCGGATATAGTGTATGCTCAAAAAAATGTAGCGTAATGTTAGCAGAATATTTAGGGACGCTCAATTACATAGACACAGAAAAATCTCTAGAAATACGAGTATTAGCGTGATGATAGTGTTATTTTTGTTTCTTTATTGTGCTATGTATTATATACTATAGCTTAGTCTTATTTCATGTGTAATCATTAAGAAGTTAATCGTTAATTTTAGTTTTTAAGGAAATTTATTGTCCCAATTTAATTACTATGTAAAGTATAATATCCTGAAACACAGGTTTATAAAAACCTAGATCAGGTAGGTCGCTACATACCTCTAGTTTAGAATATTTCTTTTTGCACCTATTATAAATAACTATGTACTTTTGTTTTGTTTATTATTAAAACCTTAATCATATACCATACTGTTAAATTTAACAGTGTAATGTTGACGAAATTTACACCTTTTTGTAAAAGAGTTTTAAATAAAGATTTATTTATTTTATTTATATTTGCTTGGAGGAAATCTCACGTTAACGGATAGCTTTAGGGTTAGCTACGTTGATACGAAAAAACAAAATAATGTTGCTATAATATCCAAGTGACCTTTCATAACAATAAATCAATATTGTTAGAATCGAAGCATACAACACAATTTATTATACCAAAAAGCGAATTGAGATCACATCAAAAACAATTCTATGCCAAATATCCGATCACAATTTTATTGTATTAATTCCTCGTAATAATATGTTTTTAACATAGGTATATCTTTATCCGACAGCGGTTGAAGGGTCGTTGTGATTGTTAATAGCAATTTTCTATTGATGTTGATATAGGTAGGTGGTATAAGTACATTTGAATCCATCGGTGGTTTGATTTATAATTCAACGACGATTTTCAATATTTAGAGTGAGACCGTATTGATTGATTAGAATTGTATGACAGTGTCTAATAATGTATCAAAAATATCTTAAGTCCTTGCCATAAATCAGTTTTCAGTACCTGTACATTAAAATCAATAAGTCTAAAGACTGAAGTAATATCTAAAAAATACATTATACCTTAAACCTATCTTATCTTACACAATTAATCCAAAAAATAAGCAAGCACGAAATATTACAGGGAACTGGTCTCCTTCATGTAGTGATGTATTGAAAGCCGCCGCACAAACCCACAGTGCGAGGCCGCGCTTTAAAACAAAGCCCTGCCATTCACGGGTGCTTCAAGACTTGCGATAAAAGTGTCACTGCCGTTTACACGTGCCGATATGCAAGTGTGGCCGCTCTCTATGCTATCGTTCCTGATACACTCAGCTCGCGTGGAACAAAATGGGACCTGGAAGTGTTATGTGTAAGACAATTTTTACAACAATGGCGGACGCGAGGAAACATTTTGTTCTGAAGCTGACGAGGGCTTAAAATTTTGCAAGTCGCGAAGATAACACGAGAGGATTATGGAGAAAAACAACATAATATTTCACATTGAAACAAAATACACCTTTCAACCACAAAAGTCGGCAATAATCATGAAGTTAACTTTTGTGTAAACTTCCAGAACATATGCCTAAGTGCGCAAAGCACTAGCCTTAGTGGACTTCGTAATTATTTGCGACTACATAGGCACCCCGGTAATCCCGCGAGGTAGCAGCAATTTAACTTTAAGCGACATTAGCGTAATAGCAAAGTGTTGGAATGGCGAGAGAGTGATGGGCCTCCTATCTCGGGGGCCTAAAATGACCACAGTTGGTGAATCACAGTACGTGTAATTCATCAAGTGACGATTTTAGTCCCCCTGCTCTACAGAATAGGTATTTGTTTTTGTTATGCTGACTGCTGTCGCAATTATTATAAAAGTACTCAATGGAGCTGCCCGACTGGTAAAGTACCTCCGTCTTGCAGAAAATCGAAGAAATTAACATTGCTTTGAGGCTGTGTTGTGCTCCTTACGGTGATCAAGGTTGCCAGTGCTCCGCGAGGAAACGTATTGGTAGTGGGGGACTTTGAACCCTATACAGCCATGGTCGGCAATACACAAGTGATTCTATAGGCTGCGGTAACCGCTTACCATTAAGTGAGCTGTTTGTTTGTTTTCCACCTTAATTGTATAAAATCGTTACATATCAACTTCTACATTTTCAGTACACGCAGACTGTTACAGACACACACTGTCTGAAAAGCTATTCATTGCGAGGTTAGTTTATATAGGAAATGCATAGGTTTGATATGTAACTAGGCCTATTCAGGTCTCACTGCTACGTCCGAAGGCCTCCTAAAGAATGGTAGGGATTAAGCCATACTCCACCGCACTAGGGTCGTGCGGCACCACTGGATTTACACACCTTTTAAATGGAGGGAGAACAAAGGAAGAGACATCCTTGAGACGTGACATACGTGACGTACCTACCATCACGCCTGAGTTCTCCAAAAGGTTACCATTGTATAAAAAGTTCACTCGGAAAAAATATCCACGACCATAAATGTACCTACATCAGTTATATATGAGACGTATGTACCAAACAGTCCCCGAGATCCGTTAACTATAGATTAACTATACTGTCTGTGCATATATCAACATCATCATCTAATTTGCTATCCCATTCCAGCAGCACGGGTCTCCTATCAGACTGAGAAGGGTTAGGCTATATCATAGCCCACTACGCTGGTCTAATGCGAGTTAGCATACTTCACACGTCGTCGATAAAATTTCTCAGGCATTCTCATCAGGCAGGTTTCCTCACGGTGTTTGCCTTCACCGTTATGCGGCCATTGATAATTATTTATTTAAAACACACAGAGTTTCGAAAAGCTTTCAGACCTAGGACTTGGCACTTCAATTGTCAGAATTATAGTTGGGCTATCACTGCTTTTTACAAATTGCACCTTAAATGGGCATCAAAGAAACGGTAACCCTCCCGCGGCCGATCAATTGTTTTACGTTGATGTAATAACATGATCCCTTTATGTTTGGAAGGAACATCGGCGATTCTCAAAGTATATTCTGACGAGTCACGCATCCCCGAAAGCATTGTGTAAGTCGGAAAATACGTAATAAAACAACACTCAAACTGCCTTGTAAAACATATCTAATACAGTGTGAAGTAAATAAAGTAATACTATACTTTTACTATACATTTTCAGCATAATCTTTCCTGAGCACTAGCTTAGTTTTTTAAGAAATAACAATAAGGATAAACCATTCACTTCTTTAATTATGAGGGAGGAACAGACTATAGAACACTTTTTGTAAGATCATCAAACAATATTTTGTCCATAGACAAAAAAAAAGTGCTTCTTCTAAAGCAAAAAAAGACGAAAGACTGTACTACCCATCTGTTACTGAACAATGTAAAGCTTAATCTATTATAGATGATTAAGTAAAATATTCCATAATTATTTTTTACTATTACATTGAAAGAAGCCAAATTGTTAAGCCGATTACTAGTTTAAGTACCTATCTAAGTACCGACTTATTAATGCTATTATTTATAAGATTAGGTGACAGCATTCAAAATTGACTAAATCTCGAAATTCTGTAAAAGTTTCGTCAAGTAAACTATAAGTTATTATCGGTATTGTAAAATATTTTCTCCTTTGTCGTTAGATATCTCAATAAAAAAAGCAATAACGATTCTTCCATCAGCACGACAGCTCTCAAAACGTGTTAATGTGTTAATTAATATAATTTACAAAGGTTTTGTCAATAAATGTACGTATTTTGAACAAATGTTATATGCACTCCTGAAGATAAGCAAGCGGCAACCACTGCCTATACCTAGGCTATAGCACCAGTGGTATTGCTCGCGTATTGTCATCTTGAGACCTATAGGTCTCCATCCATTTCCTTTTTTATTGCACCAAGATGACTTAAAATCATAATTATGATGCAAAGCGGCAACCGCAGCCTATAGACTATAACACTAGGGGTATCGGTATCACTCGCGATCTTTAGACTCTTAAGACCGAAACGTATTATTAGTTAGCGGCTACACATTCTCTCTTTAAAGCATTATATATTTCTGTGCACCCGGCTGAATAAACAAACTAGGATTAGCTTATAGTATATTAATTTGTCTAACCCGGGAATCAATCATAATTCAAATTCAAATTCAAATTAAAATTCAAATCTTTATTGCTTTCATATGTATATAAGATGTTATAATAATTCGGTATTAATATGAAACCCTAATAGTTAGGTACCCTAATAGTAGTAATTAGGTACTCATGGACCGCAGCCTCGCTAGTGATAAGCTGCCGTGAACATAAAGCACTTTTTTACTTTAAAATAAAGTAAAACGTCAGAACTTAACTACTACATAGTTCAAAATTAACGAAATTATGAACTTACATATCTTCAATATTTAATTAAACGTTTTAAGAAGCCTACAATTTGAAATTATCTTTCTAAGCGAGCGCATTAAATCTAATAAGTCGGACAGATCCGCGCGCCATGCTTGTGTAGCGTAATAAAGATACAACACAGGCAAATTTGATCGCTCACCGACGTTAAGTGAGTTCGTTGTGGTAAGTGTGTTTTACGAGCGATATTATTAGTCCTCTGTTTATTGGAGTAGGTATCGGCATTTTATTTATAGCTCGGAATACAAAACGCAGTGAAATTAAGGTGTGTCCTCCCATTACGTTGAAATCTTTTAATAATATCCATCTATGAATTCATAACAATTTGAGATGGACCAACATACGCGTCCGTAAAGACTACGTTATAGTCATAATAAAACAAAAAAAAACGTTATTTTCGTTTAAATCCTAAAATAACACATAATTATTAACCTGAGCTTTATTAACGCATGAATGAACTATTGAGATAGCAAAAAGAGTACTATAAACTGCCTCATTAGCTAAGAAGCCATAAGCACGACTGCTACGCTTGAGGTCCTGGATTCGATTCCCTGGTCGAGCAAATTGCTATTGGGTTTTATCTATGTAATTCTCAGTAGCAACTCGCCCCCTGATACATGAAACCTAAACATGCGAACTTTGAGTATACATGTGTACCCCTCTGCCTAAACCTTCAAGGAATACAGGCGTGATGGTATCAATACTATTTTTCAGTAGATATAGCGATAGACATAGCGGCGAATGGAAAAATGTCCCGAACTAATAAATTCAACGAATAAAACATTCATGAACATATTTCACGCGTCAATATGAAAAATATTATATATTTTTGAGCACTAAACTGAGTTAAATGCACTTAACATTGGTATTTGTATGCGATCAAGTAACTTCGAGGAATTCCAAGAATTTCCCTACGCTTGAAAATATGAAATATAAAAAAAGATATTGAGAAAATTGACTACGGAATTGGTCCAAGATCTGATTAATAAAACTGAGTACTTTATGCATTAAACATAAAGCAACATTTAAACTATAACGATTTATGTATTCACTACATAAATAGCATGTAGACACTTACAAATACTTAACAATTTCCATTTCCCTAGACAAAGAAAACTGACAACAATACACAATCGCAAGCTACACATCTAAAATACAACAGAGAGCCTGAAAAAAAATGTTAAAAAAAGTCATTCTACATAATTGTGCGATTTTTTTGTGAAATGTAATAAATTATTCAATTTGACTGCGTCGCTGTGATTGTGAGCTCATCATCAATAGGTCCCAGGGTCAAGTTGTAGAGCAAACAGTCAGCTTGTTAAGTGGGCTGAACTGGTAATTGACTGGGCGATTCATTAGCTAATTTTGGGCTATTTGAGTAATGTGAGCGCTCCCTGAATCAAACAGATTGACAGTCCATTCAGTACCGATCCGAGGGATCGATAATTGCGATTTATTTGTTCCGTTAGAAATTAGTTGTGGAGACTAATGCTTAAATACCGAAGGAGAATATTTAACGACTTTCGGTATTCATATCATATTTTACAGAACTTTACTTGGACCATAAAATTCTACAATTCAAAAAGTAAGGTTTCTATTTTGATCTTAACGAAATAACCAACCATATTGAGTCGTAATATTTTTTGTATATATGCGCCAATCCTCTAGCAATCACCGTACCTATTCTTATTTTAAAATGTACACTGACTGAATCGATTAATATGTTTATTTTCAATTCAAAGGATAGGCTCACAAAGTAGGTAGCCTTGGATGAACTTCGCCTCAAACTAAAACACAGAATCTTAAATTTAAATCGAAATTACCTACACCTAGAACATTAAATTAAAATCACGTTCGTATCCGTCGGCATCCACACATCATACCAATCTCTTGCACCAAACGAAATAATAATAAAAAAAAAACAAAAATAATTACGACACCAAATTAAGGATACATACCTTAAAAATACGAAGAGAAAACTACGAGCTAGAGTATCGCGCGAAGAGTACTGAGAGTTAAGTTTGTCGCGTCAGACCGGAGGCATACACGTCTGGTCGGCGCGGCAGCGAGCGCGCGATAACCGCGGCAGCGGGGCGCGGTGACGACCAATCTGTTGCTTCGCGCGTGCGCAAGACGCCCGCCTCGCGCGGGAGACCGCGGCTCACCTGCCCAACAACACACAAGTTTTATTTTGTTACGCCGCCCATTTGGTAATGTGAAACAGCAATATGAGCGGCCGGGCGCGTAGCGGTGAGAGAACCAAGCGATGCTCGATGCGCCGTCGGAAGTCGTGCTTCATTCGATTCTCCACTACACATGCAGCTGCACATAGCTACATATGTATACAACATTGCTGATGTGTAATGAAATAATGCTATTATTTCAAAATATATACAAGTATCTGAAAACAACCTGAACAAAAGGCACGAAAGCGCTTGGTTCTGCACACATACGTACTCCTCTGCCAGAAACAATAAATTAAACTACAAAATAACATTCACGAATGTCAATATGGTAATGTCAAAGTTAAAATTTGAAATACTATCAAAATTTCCTGAAGCTACGAATGGCAAAAAAGTGAATAGCATTACGTCGGGGCACGCTGCCAACCCTGTGCCGAACTGTTAGTTCAAAATTTCCTTTTCCCTAAATGGACTTTTACGGCTTAAAAGGGATTGGAAGCTGTCTCATTAAGAAGAAGTACACTGTTATACACACCACCCGCCACTGTATTTTTAAGCCCAGTTAATAGGAGGATGAGCTTATTGTCGATGCTTATTGACGAGGACTTATAATTTATCTCTATCACAACATCGGTTATGAATATAAACCACGACCATAAATTAAGTACATCGTGCAATGAAACGAATGGCGTAATATCATATTTATGACCTTATATTATCATTCTGACGTTACTTCACTTCACATGAATTTATTCTCATGTAGTATTCAAGCGTCTACCTATTTATCATTACAAAGAAAGTGCTTCAATTTAGTATTACAAATTGCTTTTTTCTCGTTTTACGTTTAAATTGGAACGCAAAGTTTATTCATGTGGGTGTCATACATATATGACAATAAAGCTGTCACTGTCAGTGATTATTTTTGATAAAATGAGAAGAATAGTATGGGATCTACGATGACACTCGATGATATAACAGTAGTTCCCTAAGACTGAACTGATATTTTCCAATAGATAACTCAATTAACAACAAATAATTCACAGTGTATTTTCCACCTAATATAGGTAAAACCATACTTACTGTCAGTAAAAAAATAAGCAAGGACTTTCATGAGGGACATGATCAAAATATACTCTGTTAATATACCGTGGAATACATTGGCAAAACCCCAAAGGATTTAAGTTGCCAATTCTAATAAATTCATTCAATATTAACGGAAGGACGGAGCCATCGGGCGATTGGACCAATTCCTTTTAAAAGTCCCCTACGAGTAATTCTAGCTTATAATGCTTTAGGCCTCAACACACACTCGATACTTTTGCCGCCAGTACTTTATAAATTTCCCACTGCATTGCAGTGACTTCCGTCGTTTTTTAATATCACAGTATCGGTACTCTTTGGTCATTGGGTTAATTATGTCGCAGTGAAAACACAACAAACAAAAACGATGCAATATTTCTTTTCGATTTGGCAGTCTTCTTTCTTCTCGAAATACTGTTTGAGATAAATTAATGTAACAATTTCCAGTAAACTGAATTGAAAGTGCCACTGGTCTTAGCCGACGAAAATGTGCGACTCAGTCGCTGAACACAGTTAGGTATTAAAAATCATTGTGTATGTTTATTCAGAGCCTTATGAGCAGTCGCTTTTGGGCATTAAAAACCTGAACAATTCCGGTCAATGTGCTTCCCGAACGAGGATTAATATGTAATCTATTTTAATATTATAATAGGTGTTTATTATGTATTATGTTTGGATTAATTTTTGATTACAATGACTCATGGAGCGTAAAATTTTAGATGTAATATTTTGATAAATCCTTAACCTGCTTGTTACGAGTATCTGGGTTACAAAAGCATTTTTAAAAGATGAGCTGAATAAATACATAAACACGAAAGGAATCAAAAAATCATACTTTACAATGTCTGCGTCAGTAGCGGATAACAGGTGACTGCATTTTGCAACGCGTTTATGTAATGTACTCATTGTGCCCCATGCCTAGTTTTAAAAATCACAAAATACATAGTAATGCATATTTTTGGGTTATGTACCTACATTGAATTATTGTTATGAAATACCTCCTCGTCGTTCAATAATTGGTTTCTTCTAAGTGAAACATGCCATGGTTGTAAGGAAATATGCCTAAATGTTATGATTACTATACCAGTGATTACTATGACAGTGAAAGTTAGTATTTTTTTACTTGAACCTGCCAACTCCAAGCTACTGAAGACTCTCCCCGTGATGTTGAATTTCTCTTTATAAGTGTCCAACACTTTATTTTAATGATATTTAAGTAGGTGCTTAAAGATTAATATACGAGTAGGTATAATTGTTACTGAAACAAAAGAAATGGGAATGAGATGTATTGGTAGAGTTAATTTAAAATTACTCACCCGTCGTGAATCGGAATTCATTACAACTCGCAATTTTCGGCGACATTAGGTAACACGATTGTCGTTGTAGGTACCTATTTTTTACAATTTGATTACTTTGAGAACAAATATAATGCAAGTAAAATAGAACTAAAAGTTAGTCACGAACAGTGATATACTTTGGATTTTAAGTGAAAATAATTATAGACCAAGAAATAACAAAAATAAAAATAAAATCGGCATAGGTACCTCTCGGGTAAAGCTTTTGACCTACCTACCTGCCTACCTACCGTGTTGAACTTTTAGGACATAATTATATGTGATGCATGGGAGGAGGCACGCGATGCTTTGGGAATCTTTTGTGATTTATTCAAGACCTTTGATTGTGTTGTTCAAGACACATTGAACAGGAAGTTACACCACTATGGCGTTAAAAACACTTTTCTGAATCTTCTTATCTCGTACCTGGGTAATAGGATTCAGGAGGTGGATGTCAATGTAATGTGACCTTCTGGGTCCGTAGTTAAAATCGGAGCCCGCAAGGCTCAATTCTTAGTCCGTTTTTATTTTTGATTTCTTTATATGACGTACAGACGCCAGCCAGGTCAACAATATTCAAAACTGACAAATTTGCCCAATTGAATATGTGCTTTATAGTTTTGTATTAAAGTAGAAAATCAATCAAAGAAATTTGACAGATTGTGGTAGATTGATGTGCTGGCCTCTGTACATTACCTAATAAGGGATAATCACGAGATAGTACAGTTTGCATATGATACATCATTATCGTTAAAACTCAAGCGTCAACAAATCGTTACTGACGATGTAAACAGTGCTCTCGCATAAGTGGTACATTGGTTTAATACTAATTATCTACTTTTGAATGAAAGGTTACAACAACTAATACTGCGACTGACATACAAACTGTTTTTGTGCTGCAAAAAAGAACCATTGGATCGATTTACAATTTAACTCCTAGATATTCACTGAGGGATAAATTTAAGGAGATTAATGTTATAACTGTTGCATCAAAGTATATTTATGAGAACTTATTATACGCACATTTGTTTTTAATGTATATTGTTTACTTCTTTTAATATGTTCGCACTTGATTGTATCGTTTTTTTTATTATTGGGTTCAGCTTGGATAAAAAGTCCTTTAAGCCAAGTGAATTGTATTTGGTTGCCAATTTAGTAGTGTCTAAACTGACATATTGGCCTTTGGCCCACTAATAATTGTTATGCATCATAATGGGCGAAAATAAATAATTTTTCTTTCTCACAAGAATAATGATCTCTTCAAAAAACGTAGTGATACGCTTCATGTTAATACCAAGAACACCCAACAATAATTATAATACTCATTAAAAGATTATAACAAATATGCTTGCTATATACTATCTTTCTAAAACCAAGAAAAAATATATCCTCGGCACCCACGTATTATTTTCTTAGAGACTTAAGGAAATCCTTTCTTATTTTTGTAAAAAGCGTTACATAGTTATAATAGTCATATTTTTATTTGGTAGCGAGTGAAGCTTGACGTTATTTTGTTCCACGAATCGGAATACTGAGGAGACCCCCAAGGAAAGGTTTATAAAAATATAGTGCTATATTTCCTCACGAGTTACGGAAATTTATGTAATTCTTTGGACGTTGAAATAAATACTTATAAGTAGATACCTAATATACTTTGTATATTTTGGCTAGGATACCGTTATGGCGAAGCGACCGGCTTCTACGCCAAAAGTTACAGGTAGGTTAGATCCCTGTACAGAACAAGTATCTGTCCTATACTTGTACTGGGTGTATAATGTATGTGAAAATTTGTGTTTGTAAACGGACGCACGATACGACAATTTCTATGACGTTCGGCAAGACACTGCCACTTCCGGACGGAACTAATGGTTAGGTACCTACCTACTTTTTTGTATTTATGTTAAAATCCTATTGAGTAAAAAACGTAGTCTATGTATCTCACGCTAAAGGTAGGCTATAACTAAATTGCCTCGTTTACACAGTACGAGTTCTCTGTTGAGTTTAGTGACCTGTTTTTCAGCAGCTAAGGTAATTCAATCCGAATCGTGCGCAAAGGAGTACAGACTCCCCACGGACGTTAAAACAACCTTTGAAGGCGACGGCGAAGCTAATTGTATCAATCAATTGTTTAATAGCAACTTCCGCGGCCTGAGTGCTTCCTTGTTATTAAACACGAACACTATTCATACAAATATAACCTTTATCGAATGTATATAAGGCTTAAAATCTTATAAATAGTAATTGTCACGTAGAAACTTGTGGTATGTAAACATATCCAAGTTGATCTTATATTTTTCTTATGTAAGTTTATTACATAGTAAGTATATTACCTGACCTCTGTGGTCTAGCGGTTCGAGTGCCGGACTGCTGATCATGGCGTCGTGGATTCGATTCCCACAGGACACAAATATTTGTGTGGATAAAACATGAGTATTTGTGTTTGTCTGGGTGTTTCTTATGTATTCTAAGTATGTATTTACAAAAAAAAAGTATATAAGTATTATATCCATTGTCTATTACCCATAGTACAAACTCCTCAAAAGTCCTTTCAACCGGAGCCCCGCACCAACATCTCATCCAAATAACAGTGGCGATAATATTAAACTTATTTCGACTCCTGAAATTCAAAACTGGATGTCCTACATGGAGTAGCACCTAAACGAGGTATGTACTATCGCTGCCGAAGGCAAATTGAATTCGGAGCAGAAGCTTCGAATCAGTACTCTCTGCCGTAAAGTCAGTCACAATACGTCACAGATGGCTGTGCTGTACCAGTCCCTCAAGGCAAAAGCTGTACATATCCGTTCCTCTATCAGGAAGCGCTACAAGACCAACTTGACCTATCTCAGAGCTTACATGACCTGAAGCTGAGTATTGACCAGTCGTCGAAACCTGCCACGGGGACCTCTTTTGACATGGTCAAAAAAGGGAACAATAATTTCATTCTGCCGACAAAACTAAGCTCAGTTGCTATTTATCCTAATGATAAATTGAAGTTCAGCGAGGAGACAAAGTCCCTTGTCAAAAAAATTATCTGCCCTATACAGACTGATGAAGCTTCATGTTAGAGGCCTACGGAAGACCAAGAATGGTGGTGTCATAATCAGCACTGACACAAAG
This sequence comes from Acronicta alni, assembly GCA_964056405.1. Taxonomy (NCBI): domain Eukaryota; kingdom Metazoa; phylum Arthropoda; class Insecta; order Lepidoptera; family Noctuidae; genus Acronicta; species Acronicta alni. The sequence continues at coordinate 25,347,640 of OZ043913.1, read as the reverse complement.
GAGGACGTGAAGAAACTGAAGCAATCGGTGCAGTTGACGACTTCAGGTCTTACTGTTGACGAGCCTCATAAGCGGAAGCCTAGAGTTATAGTCATTGGAGTATCTATGCAAGAAAAAGAAGTTTTCATCTGCATATATGTCACCAAAATCTAGCAGATAAACTTTAGGATTCCTCCCTTGAGAAATTTTTGACCTCTATAAAGTTAAGCCACAAGTCAGGAAAAAAGGATTCTGAGATGTGTAACTACATCATAGAAGTACCTGCAGATATACGTAAAGCCCTTGATAATAACGAGTATTCTTGCCTTGCGAGGGACATTACTCTGGTCGCGAGATGTTACGAGTACCAGCAGTATGGTCATGCGACCAAGTCATGTCGGCAGGTAACTCACACTTGCGGCCACTGTGGTGATCTAGGTCACTCTATAAAGGAATGTCCGAAAAAAGCGAGTGAACCTAAATGCGCTACTTGCCTCTTTTTTAAGAAACCATGCAATCACAGCACAGGATCCTCTGACTGCCCGGCGAAAATACAGGCCGAAAAAAGGTATATTAATTCTATAGATTATGGATGCGCTTAGAGCGCCGTTCTCTCCTTACTTTATTAGCAGTTACTAGCGTATACACACTTTACATTAAATAGCCGACGAATTAATCAATGATCTAGATAATACCTCTATATTTGAATCTAATCTGTGTGACACGGAAAGTTGTGAACAATATCTTTCTAATTACAATAACCCATTAACTATACTAACACAAAACATCCGGAGTATTTATAGGAATATAGATAGTTTAAACGTTTTCCTACATAGGATTAATATCGAGTGTGATATAATTGTGCTAACTGAATGCTGGCTCTCAAATCGTGCGGATCATGTTCCTGAAATACAGGGATACAATAGTTATTATAGCTCTGCATCATTTAACCAGAACGATGGTGTAGTTATATACTCAAATAAATCCTTACTTCTAACAGTCGAGGAACCAGATACTCATGAATGTAATTGCCTAATTATCAAAATCGGCACTGACATCGTAATTATTGCTATTTATAGACCCCCTTCTTTAAAACACCTAAATATTTTTAATAATGATTTAAACTTTTTACTCCAGTTCCTTTCCTCTTTTAAAAATATAATATTTGCTGGAGATATAATTAAAAACTCTGATAGTACCGATGCAGGGACCCAGGACTACCTTAATTTATGCGCATATTATGGGCTTTTCCCTTCTCACTCTTTGCCAACCCACCAAAGCGGCTCATGTCTGGATCACGTCATGCTTAAAACCAGACTTTCATGCTTAACACTTACTACTAACTCAACAATAACCGACCATAGCGCTGTCCTACTAACCCTCGATTTGTCGCTGACTAAGCATTTAGCTCGCTCGCAGCAAAAAACAAAAATTTACATGCGTAGCCTTGAACGTTATTTGTGCAATATTGATTTTAACCCAGTTTACTGTACTGCCGACGCTAACTATTCCCTGTCATATGTAATTGACCAAGTGCGAGAAGCTATATTAATTACGTAACTCAACGCTCATTAATGTGAGCAAGAAAATGGCTAACATTAAACCTTGGATCAGCCCGGGCCTTATACGATGCGTACGGCACAGAGACAAATTACATAAGAAAGCTAAGCGATTACCTGATAACCTTACTCTACAGTTGTCTTACAGAAGGTACAGGAATTTCTGTAATAACCTATTGAAAAAACTAAAAATTGAATATGACAAACAACAACTTCATCTAGCGGGAAATAACAGTAAACAGCTCTGGAAACTAATTAAGAACGTCACTTTCACGTCACATCATACTAACTCAGACTCAAGCTTACTGCACACACACTCTAACCCTATTTCTACTGCTGACCACGCAAATAGCTTTTTTGTAAATATTGGGAAGAACCTAGCCGAAAAGATACCACCAAAAAATTACAGCTCATCACTAAATCTGTCCAGTAATCAGAGAGGAAACTCCTTTTTTTTGCTGGATGTAGACGAAAGTGAAGTAGAAAGAGTTATTTTAAGTTTGAAAAACAACCGAGCAGCTGGGTGGGATAACATCAGCAATACAATGTTGAAAAGATTTGACACGTCTTAGTCCCTCCTTTAACTCACATTTTTCGAATCTGTCTCCGTGAGGGAATTCTTCCTACATATCTGAAAAAGGCTGTTGTAATTCCCATTCATAAATATGGTAAAAAGGATCTCGTTACTAACTATAGGCCTATTTCCTTATTGGCTTCAGACTCTTAAGTATTCGAAAAAAATGTTAATAATAGACTAGTATAATATTATATTATCTTGAAAAGCATTCTCTCTTCTCCACTTCCCAATTTGATTTTAGATCTAAGTTATCAACAGCAGACGCGGTACACCATTTAACAGAATTTATTTATTACATTTCAGAATTTATCCATTTATGCCCTTAATTATCACAGTACCAAATCATTAGTGTACAGACGCCAGCAGGACAAGCTATACAAAACTGTCAAAATTTCCCAATTGAAAATGAACCTTATAGTTTTATATTAAAGTTGAAAATCAATCAAAGAAATTTGACAGATTGTGGTAGCTCGATGTGCTGGCCTCTATATAAACATTTACAATCCTTGACCTATGATGAGACCGAAGCCATAATTAATATTATAACATGGGATATCAAAATAAACTTTTTATTATTTATATCATTATTATTTTTTTCTAATTTATGTTACTCACCGTTTGGTTTACTAGTTATTACAAATTGTAATATTTGACTAAGTTATCTGATCAGCACTTGCCGCCTGTGACTCAGGTTTACCTAGTAGAGGCACCTAACACTGTAATACCTCTTAATTATTTTTTATGTTATCTCTGTATTATATTTTACCTTTGTAATTATGAATAAATATTATTATTATTACTTACAATAAAACATTTATAAATTAAAAAAAAATACCTCTAAGTAATACGGACCGTGTCCAAGACTGCTTTCTGTATCAAACCCTTGATCCAGCCATCCAACGAGAGCCTCCTTAGATGTTTGTTGGAGCTAACCGACTGGGGAAGTATTTACCTCCGAATTGCAGAAAATCGAAGTTAAATAACACTGCTTTATGCTGTGTTGTGTTTTTAGGGTTCCGTACCTCAAAAGGAAAAAATCGGAAACCTTATAGGATCACTTTGTTGTCCGTCCGTCTGTCGAGACCCTTTTTCTCAGGAACACGTAGAGGTATCAAGCTAAAATTAATATCAAATACTCAGGTCTACTGTCCCTTGGAGCTGTGAAAAAATCAAACTTCTAAGCCAATGCAATCAAAAGATACAGCCGTTTATGCCGCAAATTCCGCAAATTTTCGAAACTCACAAGAGATTCAAAACCTCTGGGTACTTTCCATGAACTCAAAATCTTGAAATTTAGTACGAAGCTACGCCTTATAGCACAGATAAAGCAAAAATGGCCAAAACCGTAAATTTTTAGTTACATCTTAAACATAATCAAAATATTTTTGATAATTTTACAGTTACTACTTTCCTCGTGAACGCGTAGAGGTATTAAATTGAAATTCATATAAAATACTCTGACCTTTGTACTGCCAACCCAACTATTCCTCTTTCAATACAGGGTCGGCAACGCGCAAGTGATACTCCTGGTGTTGCAAGCGTCTATAAGCTACTGTAACCGCTTACCATCAGGTGGGCCGTATGCTTGTTTGCCACCTAAGTAGTATAAAAAAAACAATGATGGGTACAATGATGGGCCAAATTCACCTCCCACGTGTCGACCCACATGCCTCGTGTGCCAAGTCTCTTTCTCGACTTTCATGAGTTTATTATTATTATCTACAGTCCTATTTCAATGTTTATTTTCCGCGCGAAAGGTTTCTAGATTAGGTTTGTTAGATTAAATATAACTACATATTAGTAGTAAGGTATATATAACAGATTTTCTTTGCTGAAAACTTTGGACTTTGAACAAATTTAACTTCAAAAATAAAAGGAAGTAAGTAGGTCCTTAATGTACTGTCTCATCAATCTAGTGATCGTAAGCGTGACTGCTACGCTAGAGATCCTGGGTTCAATTCCCAAATCGAGTCAAAGTCAAATTTTGTCAAAAGTCGTCAATGTGATATATACAAAACACACTAAAAGTAAGTACGGAAGGGGTACATTTACTGAATACTCTGGACAATTCTCTCTCCCATTCCGCCGCCGCCTCCTTTGCAAGCATGACTAATCCTTCGAATACCTACAGGCGTGATGGTATGTTGGTTCTTAATTCATCTGTATATTTTTTTATGTATTACTTTATCGGATAATCGGTTTTTTATCTGATAGTGTTCCCATGTGGATCCCATGTTTGGTGTTGGATATTTATTTTATTCGGCAATAAAAGACACACTCTTGACGTCAGTAAAGCCAGTGGCCCGGAAGGGATTCCTGCCTTGGTGCTGCGGAACTGTGCACCCGAGTTGTCTCCTGTACTGACCCGCCTCTATCGTCTATCTGTCTATCTCTGGATTCAGGAAGCGTTCCGAGATCTTGGAAGCTTGCAAACGTGCAGCTTGTACCCAAAAAAGGAAGTCGAGCTGACCCTGCCAAATATAGACCAATTGCGACCACTTCCATAGTATGTAAATGTATGGAGCGCATACTTAACCACAAGCTCCTGGCGTACCTCGAAGGCAACAGTCTGCTAAGTGATCGACAATTTGGCTTTCGCCAAGGACGATCAACTGGTGACCTTCTTGCGTATGCCACTCACTTGTGCGGCGAAGCCATCGAGAACCGCGGTGAGGCTCTTGCCGTATCTCTCGACATTTCTAAGGCATTCGATAGGGTTTGGCACGACAGCCTTATATGGAAGCTTCCATCATTTGGGATCACCACCGCCCTGTACAACTGGATATCTGACTTCCTGAGCGAACGGTCAATAAGAGTAGTCATTGATGGCTGCTCTTCCGACCTATTGGCTATAAACGCTGGCGTACCTCAGGGGTCTGTTCTTTCCACAACACTTTTCTTGTTGCACATCAACGATCTGTTGTGCCCAGGTATCTTCGGATACGCAGACGACACTACCGTTACGGAAAGATACTTATCCAGTGCTCGCGCAGGTGGTGCTGAGACCAAGTCTGCCAGAGAAGACATGGTTGAGCGGATGAATTCGGCACTTAAAGCAGTATCCGACTGGGGTAAAGCCAACCTTGTCGAATTCAACGCCAGCAAAACGCAAGCGTGTTTGTTTTCCGCAAAAAGGAGTATTTTCAATCTTACTCCTACTTTCCAGAATACGCCTTTACCGATTGTGGACCACCTTGAGCTCCTTGGTTTGGATATTTCTTCCAACTTAAACTATGGCCGGTCTATTGAGTCCAAAGCAAAAACCGCTGCCAAAAAACTTGGTATCCTTTCGAAAGTCCGGCGGTACTTCACACCGGAACAGTTGCTCCACTTATATCAACACAGGTTCGATCATGTATGGAGTACTGCTGTCATCTGTGGGATGGATCTGCCAAGTATCAGTTGGACGCAATGGACTCAGTAGATCGAAGAGCAAGGAGACTTATAGGCGATGAGACGGTCGTCAAAACCAAACTTCAAAGTCTGGAACATCGGCGAAAGGTCGCTTGCCTTTCGGTCTTTTACAAGGCGTATTATGGAGAGTGTGCCCAGCTTCTTCACGACCTAATCCCACGTTCCACTTTCCTTCATCGGACTACCAGACGCCGGGAGGGCTTTCACCCACATGTGGTCGAATTCCCTTCTCAGCGCAGAAGCGACATGCTTCATCTTTTCTCATTCGCACCGCAAAAGAGTGGAATGCTCTCCCTGCGTCTGTGTTTCCAGACTCATACAACCTTGATGTTTTTAAGGTAAGAGTGAATAGACATCTTCTGGGTAAGCGTGTTTCACCTTCGACCTTGTCATCGCTTACCATTAGGTGAGACTGAGGTCAAACGCAAGCCCATTAACCATAAAAAAAAATAGTTACACATTTATTGATAAGCTAATATACTATGACTACAAAGAATAAATAAATGAGCAACTCCCAACGTTATCAACAAAAAATGCATCGGTCCTGATACACCACTACCTACATGCTTGAAAACTATTTCCTTTTCTGAGAAATTATAATATCGTCCATCTTCAGTGAAATAAAACTGCAATACGATTTAATCTCCGCAAATTCTCCGTCGAAGTGGCTGCCTCTACCAGTAAAGCTAAACTAGCTTCATACTGAAAATTAATTTTAATATCCGACATAAATTCAATTTCTGAGATGGTGAAGGTAATCGTGCCAACTGCGAAATGGGACGACGAAACGGAAATGGGTTTTTAATAAACCACATTTTTATTTAAAACCACTTGTAGGTATATGCTTCGTTAGTTTTGTGGTTCTAAGTGCGACTGCTACTTAGGCTGATTCGATTCTCAGGTGAACAAAGTGTTATGTTATGTTACTACTTATACAAAGTGTATGTGGTGCAGGACTCATATAAAATAACCCCAAGAACGATGAAGGAAACGACAACGCTCAACGTGACACGGGTTGCTCGGGATTGCGGATGCGATCCCAGCAATGAACACACATTTGTAGGGCCTCAACTTCTTCCGAGCCTTTTCCCAAGTGTGTTGGGGTGTCTTCCAGTCTAACCAGATGTGGCTGAATACCAGTATTTTACACGAAGCTATCAGACAATTTCTAGGCAATACCAGTATCCTGAGGATAGACTGGTTATCGGACTTTTCAGGCTTCTGACTACCACAGATGATTGTCATAATAATTGGTACGGAGGGGTATTGAAGTGTCAAGAATGGTCACCCATCTACAGACTGACCGCGGCTAAACCTTAACCGGCGCAGCTTAACCTTACAGGTCAGTTGATCAGCTTAGTTATTACTTAGCCACGAGCCCCTTAATGTTTGTAAGGCCTACGCAATACACGCCGTAACAAAATGTATGGCACACGATCACTTTAGGCAATGACGCTGGAGCATACTAAAGAAGATAAAAGATATCCCAATGTAACCGGAGGTGTTGTAACATGCTATTGTAAGTGTTTTCACAAAAAAACAAACATCCCTACTAATACCTACTTACTAAGTAAGCGGTTACTCTAGCTTATAGACTCTTGCAATGTCAGGGGTACCTATCACTTGCGCGTTGCCTACCCTGTACAACGAAACAGGAATAGTTGGGTTGATAGACGCAACGTTTCCTCGCGGAGCACTGGCAACCTTGCTCACCGTTAAGACCACCACACTAATACGCAGCTCTAACCAGTGTTATTTCAGTTTGGTGTTCTGCAAGGCGGAGGTACTTCCCCAGTCTGACAGCTCCAATTTGAGTGGAATTACTCCCACTATGCCTCTGTTAAGATATGAATTTATTCCTTCAAAGTTTGGAAGTGTATGGGGTCTTTGTTCAGCAATGGGCCTCTCAAAGCTAGATGATGGTTATGATGAAGGGATATTTACAGGATCTAAAGTACAGGTTCTGAAAAATCTTTCACTATAGAAAGCTAGACTATCCCTTAGTGACAGAATACATAATTTCTAATTTATTTATACCACATATACAAATGTTCCACGACTCGGAATATTGAGGAGACCCCCAAGAAATAATGTTATTATTATTAAACATTACGAAAACCACACACTCAAAAAGAGAAATTGCAGAAATATCTACTTAATTAATTCTAATACTTAATTAAAACAGTATGTGGCTACGTATAAATATGAAATACCGCCGAAAAATGTGCTTGGTTTTCTTTAAGTAAAGGGCTGTACCGCTAATGAATTTTCTCGTTTCAGCAAAGGGGATTCCATGAAAAAAGAAATATTTTTACACGACAGCCTTACTTTTGCGACTGGGTGAAAAGAGCTAAGACCGGGCTCAGAGATTGTTCACCCAAAGAGGCCAACGTCCAGCAGTGGACTTACTTGTTTTATATTGTTTGTTATTTTATCACTACTAATTACTAAGGGGAATTGTAATGTGGGGAAAAAGCATGTTACGTACGTGCTTTTTCCCCTTTTTATGACTTTATAATACTATATTTCTCCGAGTTGGTTTCGGCGCTTTTTCACAGAGGTCGTTAGTTATACGAGTTATCAGAAATTCCGGTGACATTTAGTACCTATTAACAAAATTAAAACATTTACTTGTAAAAATAGTGATAGCCTAGTGGTAATTCTATTAGACTGCCTAATCAAAGATCCCATCCAATTTAGAATCCAAGGCACTCCGACGCACCTCTACGTTTTATAATTAATTGTCATTCGCTTTTAAACGATGAAGGAAAACATCGTAAGGAATCCTGCGACCCTGAGACATTTTCTCGACGGCGTGTGAAGTCTGCCAACGCACATTTGGCCAGCCTGGTGAACTATAGCCTAATCCCACGCAATCTGAGAGTAGACCCGTGCCCAGCAGTGGGACTGTTTATGGGTTGATGATGATGACTTGTACAAATAAGCAAATTATTGAGATATATTTTTACACCGAAATAAATACAGTAAATATACTTTAAGCAGAATTTGCACCAGAAACTAGACTAATAAAAAAAGATACCTTACCTAAGTTAGCTGGTCAAATGACCTGGAGAATTCAATTTCACTGCAGCACCAACATTTTACCTAATAACTTTAATCTTAGTTCATAAGTTCTATTCAGAATTGCACGTGTACCAAAAGTTCTACTCTTAAGTATAGTGTACGTTTTAGTAGAGAAATATGCAGCCTTTTGAGGATAAACTTAACGTTTTACTTGCAAAGTAACTGCAAGAAACCGGTACTTGGCAGGCGTAAAAAAAGATAAAAATTAAAATAATTTCTTCATCGCGTTGTTCCTGGACAACTAATGTATTATAATTATATTATATAATTAACCGACTTTAAAAAGGAGTAGGTTCTCAATTCGACTGTATACATTTTTTATGTTTGTTACCTCAAATCTTTCGGGTGAACTGATTTTGATGAAAGCTGGTACTTCCCGTGTGGTCCTATTTCAATTTGGTCTAGTTCTGACAATGGCATCCATAAGAAAACCATATAAGTCTTCTTTTTTTCACATAATGCTTGAAGTCTGTTTTTTTTTCCTAAAAATTTCCTAAAGGCATTATAATAATATGCCTAATGATATATTCTGAATAAGTGATTTGCAATATTAAAGAAATAAATTATTTTAAACTGAGTTGCTAATTTAACAGAAAGAAAACAGAAATGTTGAAAGCATTTTCAATCATGAAAATCCTTGTAGAAAGCAATGCAAGCAATGCAAGGCACACTGTTCGTTGTCTAAATCACCGTTTTAGTTAATAACGAAATTGCTACCATCACTCAAATTCCTAACCAAATAACAATTGCTTATGGATAGTTTCAGATCTGGCTGAATACATAATTTTTACTTACCCTTATCTAAAACTTCCAACTTAAATTTTTGCACTGAAAATATTTATGACGAAACAGTTAAACATCAATGGAATATCGATTTTCATAAATTTAAAATATACAAATATTATTGTAGTCTCTTTGTTTTATTATAGTGCATCAGTAAGAATTTTCTTGCTGCTGTTAGAATACCTCAAACTACGACAGATATTGCGATATAACTCACAATGGTGTATTCGAAGCATGTAAACGTAGTTAACAAGACTTTTGTCCTAAGACTAGTTTTAAATAGAAAATACTATAGTAAGTTTACGTCCAAGACGAGAGAGAAATAACACAACTCTTCATCTAAGTTAATTAATTAAAATAACTATCAGAATTCTATTTGATGAAATTAAACTGATCCCAAGTAGTCTGAGGTCGGCTTCCAGTCTCGCCAGATGTGGCTGAACGGTTAGTAATTAAAGCGAGACCGCCACCTGACTAGCACCCAATTAATCTGTCTTGTCACTAACGATCGTCTTAGGTATTCGTATTACTATTTCTTTTTCATGGCGACTTAATAGCGTGCCTTTCAATCTAGTCTTACTTAATCGAAACCACACAGAGTGACTAAAATGAAGCTAATAAAATACAACTCTCTTTAATATGCTCTCAACAATCAAATAACGATGGGTGAGCATTTCGGTGCGCATTATGCAAAGTACCTAGTTATGCCATCTACCCTAAACTAGTAGTCAGCTAAAAGTACAGACGCCAGCAGGTCAAGCTATCCAAAACTGTCAAATTGAATATGAACCTTATCGTTTTCTGTTAAAGTTGAAAATCAATCAAAGAAATTTGACAGATTGTGGTAGCTTGATGTGCTGGCGTCTGTTCATCTATGGTATCAACCTTCCATAGCTGAGTGGTTATGAAGTTTATGTAATTTTTATAGAATTATTCAAGGCTCTACAAAAGCACATACATAATATTATCGCATTGATATTAACGCCTGGTGCTGTCATAGGAGCCGTCTGCTGAATGTACTACGTACGTACGTAGGTGTCCTCTAACTAAGGTGTAACAGTAGCATCAATACCTACTTAATTACTTAATGTTCCTGGCATATATGACCAAAGAATGAAGGTTATTCGTAGGTTAATGCTGGAAACATTAGTTCCTTACTTCTGAAGTTGCCGTTTTATATTAGTCATTATTGTCTATGCACTTTCGCCATTTTATTGGAAGTTCAGATGCCTTTGAAGCTGGCGTGGTTTGAGATGAACCTGATTCTGATGGTGTTATCGACTTTCTCCGGTCGTCCAAGGGGTTCGTTATTGAGATCAAAATTTTCAGAACGGAAGCGATGAAACCCAAAGCTCACCATGCGTGCACTTGCTGTACCTGATCCATACACGTGATTAATAGAGCATGCCGTCTGTGACGTCTGTTCACGACGGAACATCTTTCTTATTCGAAAATAATGCGGTTTTTTAAATTTTCGATGTTCACAGAAACATCTGTGAACATGTAACTATGAAATAAATATGAAACAAATGAACAAATATTTTTTTTAAGAAATATCCAATAAAACAAGTTTCAAGTTGAATTTAAGATATTGAACTTCAAACTAACCATTACTATAAGTCGGCAATGTCATAGGTAAGAATCTAATAGTATAAGGTGTTTGAGCTAACCTCACCCTTCATGCTCCACCTTCGGACATTTTACAGATTTCTTCCGATTTCAATATCGACGCAATTTACAAAAGTTCAATTCATAAAAAATATTAATAATTACGTAACGCCTACATAATTTTGTAATTTGAAGAAACGGTAAAAAATCTGTTTAGGCCTAAGCCTGAAAGGCGACCCCAACATAATTTGGAAAATGCTAGGAAAAGCGAAGGTAAATATCTAAAAATAATTAAAATTAAAACAGCAAAGCAATAGGAAAACAACTGAACTGCATAGTTATTAAATAATATTTATTTCAAATGTCAGCACTATTGTTGCAAGAATTTATATCTAAGTTGTTTGGGTTATATATCTAAAAATAAGTAAATATATATATATATATTATAGAACAACTGAGTGAGACAAATACAATGTTGCATTCTACGAAAGCGTGGAATCCTTCGCTTGCGTGGTTGGTATGCACGTCATGCGGTACACGTGGGAAGTCAGTGGGATTATGAAAATTTTCCAAATGGGATGCAACGTTCTTTTGTACGGGCATTTTCTCTTTTAACATTATTTATATTAGCACAATACGTTTCCTTTTGAACCCATGCATGCTATCTGTTTATTACAATGCACCACGATCAAAGTATCTTTAACAAAGAGTCGTAGGATACCAGGATCACATAGCAAGAAGAACGAATAGAAGACAAGAAAGATCAGAGAGAGCAAACACGTGCGGATGAAATGTTGCTTTATTGAAAATGAAGCTTCTTTAGTATTTTATACACTCCTGGTACTGGTACGTTAAACGTTACGTTTCCGAGAGCTTTATTGCAAAATAAAAAGATCATAAAAGTAAGTATACAAATACTTGTATACTTACTTTTATGATCTAAATATGCAAAAAGGAATATTATTTAATAATTATATTCCACGAGAAGCGTCATTAGTAAATGAAGCTCCCGATATACCTATAGATTTAGTTACATGATACCTACGTGCCTTAACATCATTAAAAGAATCGGAGCCTTTAGTTTTCGTCTAAACGTCTGTCTGCCTTCTAAATATATTTTTTTTTTTACCAATTAATTAATACGCCTTTAGTAAATACGACGACGTCTGTGGTCTAGTGGTTCGAGTGTTGGACTGCTGATCATGGGGTCGTGGTTTCGATTCCCACGGGACACAAATATTTGTGTGGTTAAAACATAAGTGTTTGTTGAAATAAAACTACTTTTTACGGATTTTATCGCGTATATTGATATTATTAATCCCGACGTTTCGGCGTAAATGTCAGAAATCAATTTAAGTGTTTGTGTTTGTCTGTGGTGTGTGGGTGTTTCTTAAGTATTATAAGTATGTACAACAAAAAAAAGTATTTAAGTATTATATCCATTGTCTAGGATACCCATAGTACAAGCTCTGCTTAGTTTGGGGATAGATGGTGCTGTGTAAAATTGTCCAAGATTATTTATTTATTTATTTAAATACTGGTCTAACTCTAGAATCAACTGAGACTAATTAATTACTGCTTTTTTAGTAATTATCCTAATTGTTGCGAACTGGTTTTTTCATTGTTCATTATATTTCTGTTCGCCCCCGGGTATTCAAAGATAATAGAATACCTTTAAAGGAATCTTTGTGTAAATCTTAGTTGTCTTTAATTTAATGAACTAAGTAATAACTATGTTGAGAAAATATAAATAAAATGTAGGTAGGTACCTCAGTATGTACCTACCTACATTTTATTTATATTATAAAACTGCTAATTATCTAATGTGCAAGTGGTTACCACGGGCAATGTCTTGAAATGTATAGTAAAACACACCACGATTATGTTAGATAGATAGAAACTATGTTCCCCGATTTGTAAGTATAATTTCACGCCTGTGTCCCCAAAGATTTAGGCAGAGGTATACTAATGTACCCCCACATTTCGTGGTATATTCTGCCCCATGCAATAGAGCTACTAATTGCGACAAATTCAAACTGCGAGCTGTTATTGAGAATTTCTTAGAAAATCCAACTACTTAACACTTCTATCGACATGAAACATGTTCAAGGCTTTACTAGGTGTTACTAGTACGCTATGTCGCTAATCCTTCAATCACCTAATTACATGTAGAACAGTAAATTAATTGTTATTGCCGGCGACCTCGTGGTACTTGAGGTGTTGCCATGAACATAATATTTGTAGCTGGGCGAACGAGCTCTGCGCAGGACAGATGTTAAAACAAATCTAAGTATTACTTCTAAATAAAGTGATTTTTAATTCGCCTTTTTGGAGATTATTTTTCCCTCTAACGACTAAAAATAAGATTAAATGAGATTAATTTTAATTTCTGTTAAAAAAATACACTGTCCATCACCATGCGCATGCTGTGCGGGCCAGCACGGCCTGCTGGCGGTTGAATTGGGGGATCTCGCCGCCGACCAGTAGGCGGCACGCGTGCTCATCACACGCGTGCCTTCAGATAGGATGCAGAGCAAGGCCTCGCTAATTGAAGCGATCCAGTGAGTGTCTCCCATGGTCATGGCGAATTTCACGGACCCCATAGCCATGGTGAAATTATGTGAAAGAAAATAAATATTTTTGTATTGTATTTGTATTTGTATGGTTATAGGGCAAGTGAAGGAAAGTGCGATTTATGGTCGGTACGTGTCCGACAGGTGTCGGGCGATCCCATGAGGATGGAAAAAAAATCATGCCCTTTTACACATTAAAAAGTTTTATTTTTCTTCTACAGTTTACCTATTTGAAAGTAATATGTAGGTGTGGAAACCAGGGCCGGACCGTGAATTTAGCGGGCCCTGGGTTAGCCCAGGGCCCGCTAAATTCACGGTCCCCTAAGTAGTATTAGTACTAACCCTAAGTAGTATTAGTACTACTTAGGGTTACCCACCTAATTACTCAAACTATAGAAAAACATGAGACAGTAAAATATTTGATTTATATTCTAATATATTATGCCTTAGTGTCATACAACCGTAAATAAATTGACAAATTATAAAGCGACCTTTCTGCACTTTCCTTTGGCATATTCTTTAATTTGCTCCGCACATTCTAGGTTCTTAGTTAAATTAACATTTATGGACAAAACGGATAAATGGTTAGTTAAGTCGGGAGTTTAACATCGTCGTTTTGTATTTATTCTCTTTATATGCCATCCTGGAAAAGGAGCTCTTGGCTTCACAGCTTGTGATTGGTAAGGTAAAATGATACTTAAATAATAATTTAAGTATCACATTGTAAACACTTAGCGTCACGCCTGAGTCCCCAAAGGGTGTTATAAATTACACCCAAAGTTCGACAGTGTAGGTAGATTCCATGTAATAGGGGGTGAGCCTAATGTCACAGTATTTTCCACAAAATGACTGCTATCAGATCTCTGCAATCCAATTACCCATTAATGATTGTCATATTATTATATGGTGTTTTTATGACAACCGCGACCGAAGGTTTTACCTGATCCCTGAGTCACAAAGGAGTATCGATGTATTAAGAATGGTCACCCGTCTACAGACTGACCGCGGCTAGCGTAGGAGTGGTACTTTTAATGTTTTGTTTGACCTCTACGTTACCTGATATTAAGTGATAATTTGACCGACAATGGACCAGGGTTAGGAGTGAGTTGTTCACTCGTGTACAACCTCCTTTAATTGTTACTTCATTTCATTTGAAACCTTTTTTATATAGTCTCATCTCCTTAATGGGATTTAAAAAATCTACACACATCAACATAATTTCATTATCCATTCGTATTAGTATCTGCGAACTGTAACTAACTTCGAACAGTATTCAATAAATCCCAAGGTAAAGCACGCCAGAGTTATTGAACAAAGAGAATGCATTTTCTATTCCACCCTGTGACAATACAAGACCAGTTTTGCATACAAATCGGAACTGAACCACATTGTGGTGTGGCGTGGTTGGGGTCGCTTCCTGGGAAGCAATAGCTGTATTTTATTTAGTGTTTATTTAGAAGTGAGATCGAAAATATCATCAGTAGGGTAATTCCGGTCCTTGAATTTTATTTTTTAAATAATTCCGATCTTGTTTCAGTATCGTATTATGTCAAAGCGAAGAAAAAAAGAAACAAAGTGAAGTGGAGATTTGATGCTGGCAGGTGGTGTTAAATTGTGCCCAATGTTACATAAATGTGCTGCTAACGTAAGTAAACAGAACTGTATCTACACAGCAGCTGCCTCATGCGAGGCAAAGCCTTTTCTATATATATCTTTGTCGTACTCGCGGTCGAGCACATAATAAGTCACCAAAATTTCATAGCAATCGGACTATATTACGCATATGGGACAAACGAAGAAACATATAAATCACAAAATATCCATATAGAAAAACCACTCAGTTTTTCCCGATATTTAGAGCATCTCTTCCAATTCTTCCTAAAAAAAGTTTTATTGCTAAATCGGTCCAGCTGTCCCCAGGTTATGAGCTTACCAACGACCAGCCTGTCAATTTTATTCATATAGACTAGGTGTTCATGCCCGGCGTTGCCCCGGTGAATTTGATGACTCCAATTTCCAGTAGTTCAGGTTGAGCATCTATTAGTTCATGTTATCCGACTTTACCGGTGGATTTAAATAAAACCTTTCGTACAAACCTTGCCAATTAAAAATACTTGTTAAAACTACTATAAAATCCCGACGATCCCGAATAATTACGATCACAACAAATAAAGAAAACCAGCTAAATCAGTCGAGCTGCTCTCAAAGGATTATGACCTTTTATATATGCAGCAATTTATTTTTATTTAAGTATATAAATGTAACTGAGTACTGTACCAAATCATCATCATCATCATATCAGCCACAGGAAGTCCACTGCTGAACAAAGGCCTCCCCATAGACTTCCACAAGGACCGGTTACAAGCCGCCTGCATTCGAGTCCGTCCCACGCTGCGCTTTCCGGTGCGTGGTCTCCACTCGAGAACCTTTTTGCCCCAGCGGCCATCAGTTCTACGAGCTATGTGCCCCGCCCATTGCCACTTAAGCTTGCTAAGTCCTTCAGCTATGTCGGTAACTTTCGTTCTTCTACGGATCTCCTCATTTCTGATTTGATCACGCAGAGAAATACCAAGAATAGCTCTCTCCATAGCTCGCCGAGTGACCTTCAGCTTGTTTACGAGACCCATAGTGAGCGACCACGTGTCTGTGCCGTATGTCATCACTGGTAACACACACTGGTTAAAGACTTCCAAATCCGGTAGGAATATACCACAATCCCGCCTTAGTGCTGACCTAGACATTTAAAAATGCTAAATTGCATTCCTATGTGCGCTGTGTGTCGGTCATGGTAAGACATTTGTTAAGTAGATTTTCCAAAGCGCAGAACTTTCGAGTTATTTAATTTCATGTATAGAACAGTCGCTCGACCGCTCTGGGTAATAAAATACGTCCACCGGCGCGTCCGCCGTCAAAGGACGCAACTTACATGAAATTGAAACGAGGAAAGTAAGTAATAGAAACTGGAAAGTGAAATAATAAAAACATACTAGTTGAGAAACAGGATTTGTGAAAATTTGTGCTTGTAAGCTCACCCTCGGTACAAAAGAAAATCCTAGTGAGGGACTATGATCATTTTTGAAAGAAACTATTACGATGCTGGTTTGGGGCCTTGGATTTATTCAGGTCCCAAATCTTTATAAATATGATTTTTCAGGTCTGTAAGTACGTAGGTAGGTACAGGTATATAGATCTAGAGATCAGTAAACGCGCATTTTTTAAGAGTACCTTAATTGGTCTAATAAATAAAAAATACTCTGACTTGCTTTTAAAAATATTATTATTTCTCCTTGAAATATCCATATTTTCTTTTGTTGCTTTGACGCCTCAGCGTAGTCTGATCTCGACAAACAAATTATTTATTTACAACGAAAATGGGCACCAACTTTCCTTAAAAAAAATTAACAAGTTAATACTAAACGCATTATTTATTCAGCAGTTAATCTCTAATCAAGAACAGGTAGGAATTACTTTAACGTCTCAAAACTCGACATTTTATTTTTACACAAGTATTGCACGCCAGCACTAAACAATCACGATTATATAAAAACACATCTAAACTGCCTCATTAGCGTAGCACAAGCGCGGCTACTACGCTTGAAGTCCTGGGTTCGATTCCCTAGGCCGAGCAAAGTGTTATTGGGTTTCTCTATGAAATTCTCTAAATCTAAAAATGAATGTAGAAAGAAAAAATTACTCGTTAATATTAGGTTTCTTTTAACAACTCTGAAGTCTTTATATTTTAATAAATTCTCACTTTAATCATTGTCGCCCTTTAGGAGGTTGAAGAGAATAAACAAGCTGACATAAATATGTCAAAAGATTGGTTTGCTCAGCTAGACCGTTTATCTCGATCTGGCGAAAATAACAAGAAACTGTGGAAATCTTTCCCAAATCAATTAAATTATTTTAAATAGGTACTCTTTACTTAAGTACCTAAGATTCAATAAAAGACAAGGCTCTCAAAATTAAGAGCGTCTGTTGTATTTTAATTATAATTTTCACGCTAGGCTTTATTAATTAAATAGTGCATCTGGATGTATCGCAAAAAAGTACAGAAGATCAACTCTAAAACACGCGTCACGCTCATTGAATGCGATACTATGTGATACGATATAGAGCTCACAAGACTAGTTACTGAATAATCCATTATTATCATCAAATGACCTCATCAATGGATTCAGTAGTTTACGCTATAAGAGCTAACAACAAACGCCTCATAAACTTCCACAAGGACTGGTTATATGCCACCTGCATCCATTGACTTAACCAGCGACCTTTACCAGGTCACCCTTCCATCTCGTTAGAGGCCGTCCTACGCTGCGTTTTCCGTTGCGTGGTGTGCCGCCCATCACTAAGCAGTAGTGTTAGATAAACATGGATATCGCCTCTAGCGGTCACCAGAAGAACTAAGTGTTTTTACGCACAACTAGCGGTAGCGGGAGTTTGTGTTCACATTGGCAGATAAGCGTTTTGCAAGGGTTGACAAGTTCAAACTGGTTGATGATACCTGACGATGCGCGTGAACAGCACGCGCAGCCAAACAACTTCACACGTTTGATGTAGCCGCGAGCACGCAGTACTGAGAGCTGGCTCACACCGTGGTTTGTACGTGAACAATTCAATACTACGCCTATGACTGATATTTCGTGACCCGTGAGTTAACGTGATCATGGACGGAACTAAGGTTTCTATGAAAAATATTCGACTGATTCGATAGCGACTACCGCTAAACTATCCTACTGAACTGGGCCCCGATAGCGTCATTTACGACAGCCGAAGCTGTATCAGATCTGAACTAAAAACTTGACTTACCTAATAATAAAAAATCAATAAGTAAGTGTTTACTTTCACGGAGAAGAATAATAATAATTGGCAATATAAAAGAACAAACCTTAATTACAACTTCTAACAATCCAGTGATATGTGTCTAGGAACATAATAAGTTTGTTTGAGCTTGATTCGCATGCGGTTGCATTACAGTATTTTACACTAAGGGACTACAATCAGGACTCCGCAACCCAATTTCTGGGTACCTAATACCAATATCCTGAAGATAAACTGGTTCTTAAGTTTTTTGGTCTTCTAAAAACTGACGGTTTCACATGCTCTCCGAGGCACTGAGGGGTCACGGATTGGTAACAATGGTCACCCAACCATAGACTGATCGTAGCTAGTGCAGCTTAACCTTGCAGATTGGTTGATCAGTGTAGTTATTACTGAGCCACGAGCCCCCAAGTGTTTACGGAGAAGTGTTACGGTCGGATTAATGGAAATTGAATTTCTGTTGTCACCTGTCTTGTAACCGCAGGTACTTAAAACTAATGCGCTCTCAGAGCGATTAACGGTAACGCAGTGTAAATTGGAACCCGTCGTTGTGCGAGATAGCCTCATTTACGAATTCAAGAAGAAGAAAATAAAATATCCTTAAGAGACTGACATTCGGAAATAGTAGGTACTTTCAGAATCAAACTTAAAGTGGAACAGGATACATTTTAATTATATTTTAAAGAACCAGTCTTGTGTGCGTCGTACGTGGATCGTACGTGATGAATAGTATACAATTACGACACCAGCAGTTCTTTAAACGTTACCTCAGTTTTTCTCTTGTATTGTACATACACACTGACGAGTTCTCACATACAATAACACCCGGACCCTGAAAAACGATCTGTAGGTTATCCAAATATATTATACATATGTATATTCCGCGCGGGGAACGTACCCGCTATTCTTGGCACCCGATCGCTCGGCCACTGCGCCTTTTGTGTCGCACATGGATGATAACTATGATGAGAAAAAAGGAGGAAAAATGCCGCAAGCGGTATTAGTGCTGCTAGATGGACAACAATTTCTATAAAGTGCATCTCAAAAGGTCATAAAGACGGAAATGCAACGTATATATAAACGTAAGTATAGAATTACCCACTACCTCATAAAACTTACTAATGGAATCGTGCAAGTAGTATTTAACAATTTAAAAATACTTGTCCGATTTGAAATAAAATATTTGACTTTGCCTGAATCTTCTAGACTCAATTCACATTTGGAATTTGTAGCAGCTGGGTTAATATGGCCGCGTTTGATGAATCATACTTAATTTAAATCACTATACAACATACCTAAGCAGCACCCAGAGGAATTAATGCCACTTTAGCCTCCGATCTAGATCATAATTTTGTTGTGATTTATTTAAGCTGTTACCGTTGCCAACTCCGTTAAACAAAAGAGGAATAGTTGGGTTGGCAGTATAAGGGTAAAAGGCAGTAGGGGCACTGCCAACCTCACTAACCGTTAGGAGCACAACACAGCTTAAAGCGTTTTTTTTATATCCAATTCGATTTTCTGCAAGGCGGAGGTACTTTCCCAATCAGGCAATATGAGTGGAATTACTTCCACTATGCCCTACCTCTTTTAATATTTGTAGCCCTTCAGGTCACACTGAACAAGCTTGAAACTCATCACAAAGCTAATTACTTCACGAAAACCCACACTTGTTGAACATCAGCCAATTATTTATTATGGGTAACACACAGAGGCCTGTTGAAATATTCACATAGCTCATAACGCCCAAATTTTTTTTTTTTAAACACGAAAACGCTTTACAAATACGGTATGAAAGAAAATTTAAAATTAAAAAAAAATGTCAATTTTGCTTACATTAGTTACTAGTAGCACAAGCAGTGATAGCCTAGTGATATGACCATTGGACTGCCACGTCAAAGGTCTCGAGTTCGAATCTAAGGCCAGCCAGACTTTTCTTATTAATAATTAATTATCACTAGCTTAAACGGTGAAGGAAAACATCGTGAGGACACCTGCATGCACTAGACATTTTTCTCGATAGCGTGTGAAGTCTGCCAACCCGCACTAGGCCAGTGTGGTAGAATCCCTTAATCCCTTTAAATCTGAAAAGACACCCGTGCCCAACAGTATATGGGTTGATAATGCTGACATTAGTTCCTAGTGTGTTTTATTAGTTATACTAGCTTCTGCCCGCGACTTCGTCCGCGTGGAAAAGTTACTTATAATTATCGTTGTAATTTGGCTAATTAACACAAAATCGTCAAAATCAAAATCCGTTCAGTAGTTTTAGCGTGAAAGAGTAACAAACATCCATCCATTCATCCTCACAAACTTTCACATTTATAATATTAGTAGGATAGGATTTGTAAGAATATATTGCGTTTTGTCTAGTGGTTGCAAGAACGGCTTTTGAGCGTGAGGTCGTGGATACCCAAAGAATAAAAGGTTGAGCAGAGTGATTCGGTTTTTTCTATGAAATTCTCAGTAGCTGGATTTTATATTGGTGCCCATTTAACATCAATAGGTAGGTGCTCCCTATAACATGGGACCTAAAACAAGGCGGATGCGTATAAATACACCGCTCTTCAGAAATACAGGCGTGATGTTATGTAATTATAAATACCGTGGTGTCAAATATGTTTATCATAGTAGATATGTGTCGTTCGTTCAATTTTAGAGATCCGGGTCAATATTGAACCGTTTATAAAATGAGCCGGTTCTTTCGACCCGTTCATTTGATCGATTGGGTCACTATAGGATTTTGTACTGGGTAGTCTCGATACGCAGACTAACAGACAATCCAAGCCGCTTGGTTCCTTGATTCGTGAGCTAGTTGCATAGTCGTAATATTGTGTAGCTGTACTAGATACAACCAAACAGGTCGTGTATATTTAATATCAAAATAAACACGACCCGTTATTACACGACACGTAGGTACGTAATAGAAAAAAAACATCACAAAAAAGTTAAAACTTGTATCAATAAAAGTTCACTAGAAAATATTTTAATAA
This sequence comes from Acronicta alni, assembly GCA_964056405.1. NCBI lineage: Eukaryota > Metazoa > Arthropoda > Insecta > Lepidoptera > Noctuidae > Acronicta > Acronicta alni. The sequence goes on along the minus strand of OZ043913.1, from coordinate 25,326,249 downwards.
GTAGATAATTGTTTTAATAAATAGGTAGTTCCGAAAATTCAATCTAAGTGAGTAACTTTTAGTTAGATTCTTCCTTATAATAATTAAATAATAGTCTGAGGAATAAAGCTTAGTAGGTATTGAATAACAGTATGAAGGAACTTTTAAAATTCGATTGTTAGATTGATTCGTTCGTTAGATCGACTGATCGACCCACGACCCGTCTAACAAAATCTACGAATGAGAACTCAATGGTTCTCATTCATAGATTTCGTTCTTGGGTCGTGGCTCGATCAGTCGATCTAACGAACGAATCATATCTTTCGAAATGACCCGATCATTCGCACGGATCTTGCGACCCGGGTCATTTGATTCGTTCGTTCACGATCGACACATACCTTTATCATAGTTTCCTGGAAATATTTTCACAATCCACGTAAACACTGTAACGGGGCTGTTTGTTCTTGCTCAAAGTATAAGCATAATGACGAAAATTTGTAAAGCTGACAGATTTCTGGACACCTACTGTGACGCATGAGTCCGTTTACCGTCACTTTTTAAATATTTATTTAATATGTTAAGGCTGTCCTGTGTATAAGGATTACAATACCTTATAGGTCACTGCAAGGACGTGTGCCCTACGTCACTGTGTTGCCCTCGCCTAGTGCTTAATTAAAGTAAAAAGATTACCAAGCGATCGCCATTGCTGTCTCTGGACAGCTTTAGTTGAATTAAAAAAATATCTAAGATCGCAAAACCAACATTAATTCAACATGTATTCGTAAAGTAAGTAATTTAAGTCCTAATAAAACAGATTAAAATATTTCATCCATTGTTGCCAGACAAAAGATATTTTAAATAGCTGCAACATTTGCTAACAAGTGATTTTAAATTCTAAGAAAAATTATCTTTGAATTTTGTATGTTTAGGTCTTCAGAGGATCCAACTGTATTCTGTCTGAATTTCAACTCGTACGAACTAATAAAATAACGTAATTGTCTGAGTGGCGGTTTTTGTTCAAATTGGACAGGTCTGTCTACTAATTAATTTTAGTTTTTGCTTCTATCAGTTTACGATTCAACTCTCAGTAATTACTCTGGGAACATATTCAGATAATAAGAAGAGAAAAGCTAGGGAGGTTTACTTCAGGGGTGGCACACTTTGCAAAACTGTTGTCATATTTAGGAGTGGGGGTGGGGTTTGGGTTTCCGGTTCTGTCACTTACCGCCAAAATGCAACGGGTATTACTCTGCGCTAGTATTTGTTAGAGCGTGGTGCTGTAGCTAGGTCGACTCGAGCGTTACGACCAGTAGCTACACTTCGCCTATAGATCAATATTTTGTGTCCCACGACGTAAGTTTTAACAACTTTATGAAAACTTAAATGTTCAACCTTCCACACTGAATTGTATGAACGAGTAACTTCTTAAGTTTGTACGAAAAGTCGATATTGTTTCAGGTGTCTTCAAAAGTTTTGGAACAACAGTTTTTAATTATCATGAATAAGTACGAATAACCGTCTCCGTGGCTCAGAGCACGTAGAGCCGTTGGTTCCAGTTCTCGAACGAATGGTTCTCATGCGAACACCTCTGGCAATTGTTAGTGGTAGTCAGCAAAACCCAAACAGCCTGACAGCCAGTCTATCCTCAGGTTATCGGCATTGCCCAGAAATTGGGTTGCCGAAGGTTTGATGACAGTCGCTTCGTATAAAATACCAACATTCAGCCGCATCTGGTTACACTGGAAGCCAACCCCAACATAGTTGGGAAAAGGCTCGGAAGATGTGGTACTAATAACCCTGATTCGAATTATGAAAACTCCTGCATAGGTATTCCCATTCATATAGTGTACAATTGTACATACTCTACAGTGTTTGTGTTAGTCTGGGTGTTTCTTATGTATTATAAGTATATAATAACAAAAATATATATATATATATAATATATATTATATCCTTCTTATAATACGCATAGTATAAGCCCTGCTTGGTTTGGGACTAGATGGTGCTGTGGACATTTTTAAATGTCCCAAAATATTAATTTATATGTTAATTATTTATATTATAATCAATTGCTGTTGGTTAATCTCGCGAAAACATAAAAACGGGTTGACCAATTTTGATTGGTTGTATTTGAGTGACACTCAAAACCATCGTTTATACTCTCAATCGGACCCGGCAAGTGGCGCTGCAATCAGATTCCAGGACGACTGCCGGGCCAGCTAGTAACTAAGAAAGGTAATATACTGAAGACTAGCTGGCCCGGCAGAAATATTTCTGCAACCTATTTGCAACACCACTTAGCCGGTGCAATTATAAATCCAAACCATCCAGGGATTCACTCAAACACACACAAAAAAACATGGAGTTCGGTACAGCCATTTTTAGGGTTCCTTACCCAAAGGGTAAAAACGGGACCCTATTACTAAGAATCCGCTGTCCGTCCATCCGTCCGTCCGTTCATCTGTCACCGTCACTGTATATCTCATGAACCATGATAGCTAGACAATTGAAGTTTTCTCAAATGAATTTCATTAAAATTCCCATTGGCCGCTCGGTATTTGGATTTGTGTCCGATGAAAACATACCAGTGAATTGTGGGCGTACAGAACTACACCTCTCACAAACCTTTTGGAAAATGTTTGCGTGACGGTATGCTATTGTTATTGAAGACAGTGGCCGTACTAAGGGACAAGCCCTACGTTGCGGGGACTTACACACAGAAACAAAATATCTGTGGAACACACAAATCAATGTTTGTCTCCTCTCGACCACCTTGACCGTTACACCAAACATGCAGTTAAATACTATATGTCAAGTATCACGATGATGAGATTGACTATACTATTAGTATGTCCACTTTATAACAACGGGGGGAAGGGGGGAGGTCGTGAGAACGATCATCTCATTGTTAACATAAATGGACCGCGCTAAAAGCATTGCTTTACATGCAATTATGTAGCGATTGGCTTGATACTAGTGCGTTGATGCTCATTATATTGTGTAGCATACGATGCTGAGGGATTAGAAGGTTCATTTGATATTAGATGAACTAGGTTTTGGGCGAACGAATACAGAAATAAAATGTAGGGAAATTACATTTTACATAATTGCAATATTGACAACACTGTTACACAAATACACAAAATAAATACCTACAAAGTATCATTAGTACCGATACCTTTATATTCGACTATTACCAAACTAATTTAATGCCTACATTAATTTATTTAAATCTTTAATCTTAACCTGGACTGAAATTTAATAAATAAATTCTGATGTAAGAACAACGTCCGAGGTAACTCGGCCATCAAAAGATTTAGACTACTTCTGTGAATAACAAAGTTTTCCATTTGCTCGCAGAAAAACGACGTCGAAATATGGATAGGTATAATCCTGCACATCCTACATTACGCGAGTTTTGCTTTGATGCTTCAAAGAGCGTTCTGCTTGCATTGAATATATTATGTACCTATCTTCGAATATCCGTTTCATGTGAATCGGTTTATAGATATATAAGACTGTCAGCTCTGGGATGGGGTCCGTAGCATAACGTTTTCTTTTTTTAGGTAATATTGTTATTATTATTGGTGAGGTTCTTCAAAAAGGTCAGATGAGTATGAGGATATGTATGAATGTGGACGAAGCAAAATAAGTTTGCGAGTAGCAAGTGGCATTTTATAGATTCTGCCTAAGGCGTGAGTGTGTGTACCATATGTATGTTCCTATTCCTATGTATATTTCAATTTTTGTTAGTACAAGTTGAATGCGTTGACCCTAATGTTGCCAGGTGGTAAGCACAAATACCATGGAAATCAAGTAGCCATTTTGAGCTCTGGACCTCACATACACACTACAGAACAGAATGAAACCCTTTGGAGCCAGTTTTACATGTGATCATGGCTAGCGAGACGGATTATGGAGTAGGTACCACATCATGGTACCACATTCGCTTGGCAGATAATTTGGTTTGCGAGCATTCGTTTAGGCTAATAAGGCAGTTAATATCGGACCTTCAAACCAAACTGCCGTTATAATTCAGCAAATGTGTGGTTCACTAATAATATATTCGAGTTTAGCGGCATGAACAAAAACTGCGCAACAAATGTTCGCTAGCGAAACGAATGCCGTGAGTGCAGGAAGTCCTTACCACTGATTGCGCTAGGTTTACAACACGCCTTTCTTCTCAGTGCGTAGTGTATTCAGAACAGGAAAGTTAAGTTTGGTCATTGCCACAAACAATAATCCTCCTTAGAATATTATACATATATGTGAAACTTGACGTTGCTTACTCTTTCACGCTATACGCTAAAACTACTGAACGGATTTTGATGAAACTTTATAATATTATTATTTATACATCAGAATAACATATAGGCTATGATTTATAACGATTTTGATGTTAATAAGCCAAATTACAACGATAATTAAAAGTAACTTTTCCACGCGGTTGAAGTTGCGGGCAGAAGGTAGTTATTCAATATAACAGTTATTCTAAAGTTAAATAACCTGATGCAACTAATAAGTCTGGTTAAACAAGCAACAAAAATAAGTAGAATCTACAAGACAGCTTGTCATTAGCCGACATTGTCTCGCATGTCTAATCGCAACTAATCCCTCCACAGACGACCGACTCGGAAGCCTCTGTGACCTCCACTACTCAACCCTGACCTGCGACCCGAAATTGTAACACCACAACTCCATAAATCTTAAAACAAAGAGACGGGTATAATACACTGTAATAAAGTCTAATTTCGATTGCACAAAAATTGGTAGTTACGTTGTAATGATAATTAAATGATGATTGTCTGTCTCGCTCTGACAAGCAGATTTGTTTAAGTGTTTGTGATAAATGAGATACGAAACGATCTGATAAGTTTGTTTCCTCATGTTGTTAATATGTTGAAATGGTTTCATGAAATGTATCGATCTTGTTTTTAGTTTGGATGAGAATGTTTTAATAAAACTCCTCTTTGAAGGAAAAGTTGTATTTTTCCTTTATAATCATTGCCAGCGCTCATTAACGTTGCGTTGCTTCCTCATTGAAACATGGCGAGTCTTAGATTTTTTGTATCGTCTACTATTTTTCTTTACTGTATTTATAGATCCGCTATATTGTAAAATCTCGGAAATTGTAAGACTGAGAAACTTGAAATTTGATGAGTAGGCTTCCTATATGGACTCTACAGCTCTGAAAGGATATTAGGACATTCCTACGGGATTGGAAGTAACTAGATGAACGCCAGTAGCGCCCTGGGTTACAGCTAACTAACTTTATAAGTGGAAATAACTAGATGAACGCCAGTAGCGCCCTGGGTTACAGCTAACTAACTTTATAAGTGAAAGTAACTAGATGAACGCCAGTAGCGCCCTGGGTTACAGCTAACTAACTTTGTAAGTGAAAGTAACTAGATGAACGCCAGTAGCGCCCTGGGTTACTGCTAACTAACTTTATAAGTGAAAGTAACTAGATGAACGCCAGTAGCGCCCTGGGTTACTGCTAACTTTATAAGTGAAAGTAACTAGATGAACGCCAGTAGCACCCTGGGTTACAGCTAACTAACTTTGTAAGTGAAAGTAACTAGATGAACGCCAGTAGCGCCCTGGGTTACAGCTAACTAACTTTGTAAGTGAAAGTAACTAGATGAACGCCAGTAGCGCCCTGGGTTACAGCTAACTAACTTTGTAAGTGGAAGTAACTAGATGAACGCCAGTAGCGCCCTGGGTTACTGCTAACTAACTTTATAAGTGAAAGTAACTAGATGAACGCCAGTAGCGCCCTGGGCTACTGCTAACTTTATAAGTGAAAGTAACTAGATGAACGCCAGTAGCACCCTGGGTTACAGCTAACTAACTTTGTAAGTGAAAGTAACTAGATGAACGCCAGTAGCGCCCTGGGTTACAGCTAACTAACTTTGTAAGTGAAAGTAACTAGATGAACGCCAGTAGCGCCCTGGGTTACAGCTAACTAACTTTGTAAGTGGAAGTAACTAGATGAACGCCAGTAGCGCCCTGGGTTACAGCTAACTAACTTTGTAAGTGAAAGTAACTAGATGAACGCCAGTAGCGCCCTGGGTTACTGCTAACTAACTTTATAAGTGAAAGTAACTAGATGAACGCCAGTAGCGCCCTGGGTTACAGCTAACTAACTTTGTAAGTGAAAGTAACTAGATGAACGCCAGTAGCGCCCTGGGTTACAGCTAACTAACTTTATAAGTGAAAGTAACTAGATGAACGCCAGTAGCGCCCTGGGTTACTGCTAACTAACTTTATAAGTGAAAGTAACTAGATGAACGCCAGTAGCGCCCTGGGTTACAGCTAACTAACTTTGTAAGTGAAAGTAACTAGATGAACGCCAGTAGCGCCCTGGGTTACAGCTAACTAACTTTATAAGTGAAAGTAACTAGATGAACGCCAGTAGCGCCCTGGGTTACAGCTAACAAACTTTATAAGCTAAGTTACCAATCTTAATAATTATTTTAACTATGACGGAATATTTGCTGTGTTACCTTATATTGTAAATATATTATAGTATAGCGTCATTAGCAGAAATAAGTTCTTATTTCAGAAATAGCTAGTGATAGTAATCAGTCACAGCTGCGGAAGTTGGGGTAGGACTACATTATGATTCTAATCCGTCATTTCCTGTGCATTGTGCGTTCTTTTTTAAAGATAGCTGTCGGTACCTTGTACCACTTGTGGGCCATACCTGATGAAGATGCAAATTTTTGTACCTATATAAAAAGAATAATATATTTCACTTGACCTGCCCGGAAAGTAATACATTACTACTCTAATACTGGATCAAAAAGTAGCTCTTTACAGCCCACGAGAAAACCCACACGAAAATTTCATACAACTTTAAATTCTCGTGTGGGTTGTGTTCAAAATGCACACTCGATAGTAATGTGTCACTTTCCCTTGATGAACAATCTACTATTATTATTGCTAATATTGACAGTTTACTTTTTACCATTATGATGTAGTTTGAGATGCATCTGATTCCCTCGACTCGTTATTGAGGTTTATCAACAATTCCAGAACGGAATCGATCCTAAAACGCAGCGTGCGTATTCCATGGTCACAGTAACAAGGATATCAAAGAAATAACTAAAAGGTACGAATGCAAATGACAAACACCTGATAAAAAAAAGAATATCAGCATTGTTTTAATAAAATATTAATTTGAAATAAAACTACTTTTTACGGATTTTATCGCGTATATTGATATTATTAATCCCGACGTTTCGGACCCTTTACAGCGTCCATGGTCACGGGTAGACTGAGGTGGTGGGCGCCTTGATGATATAATTACTGACAGCTACCCTACATTTTTTATTGTTACATGATCAATGACATTTATTACTAATTATTAATTAAAACTAGATGGAGCCGGCATTTCCTAGCTGACGACCTCTGAGAAGAAACGCCGAAACAAACTCAGAGAATCATGGTCTCTTTTAAAGTAACAATATTCAATGATCATGTTTTAGTTGTTAATTATTGGCAATCCGATTCACGCAGAACGAGCTCACAGTATCCTTTGGTCTTGCAGTTGTAGGCCTGGATTTTGGTTTAATAGAATCTATAACAGGATTCCAAGCAGGTGGTAAGATTAATTATTAATTGGACTTTGGAATTTATAATATTAATAATTTATTTCACCAATAAATGTTTACAAGTTACAAGTCGATTGTAAGATACTTCAATTATAGCGTTTTAAAAACGGACATGGACTTAATTTATAAGACGACGTCTGTGGTTTAGCGATTGGAGTATCGTACTGCTGATCACGACGTCGTAGATTCGATTCCCACAGGACACGACACAAATATTTATGTAATGAACATAAGTGTATGTGTTTAATATGTATTAGTTTTGAAAAAAATGTAAAAGATTATTGTCTAGTATCTATAATATACGCTCTGCTTAGTTTGGGACTAGATGTTGCTTTATAAAATATCCGAAATACTTTTATATAATACGTTTATTAGTACGTTTGCATAGACTAAAAACACAGAGACCAGTGTGATCTCCGGTTTATGATGACGTCACTACTAATGCTCGCAGTGTTGTCGTGTGCGGCTAGTATTCACTAAACTCCTGGTTATCCTACTGGCATTCAAACACTGACGGGGGGTTCCTCCGCCTTCTGTAATTGGAATTTCATTAATCCGAAATGGGAAGCTACACTATTCATTGGACTATTAATCGCAGGCTTTTCAGCGTGAGGTCCCCAGTTCAGTTTATTTGGATCTTTCTATAGAATTCAGTTTCGATTAGTGCCGCTCCCAATTACACGGTAGCTAAAAATAACAACGAAGTGGTTCATCTCTACCAAACTCTCCGGAGACAGAGAGTTGGGCATAACAAAGGGGGATGCAGGATTGATGATGATTGATAATTACTCAACTCTCTCATCTCTTCATCCATAGAATCGACCACAAGGAATACCGGTTAAAAAAATTTAGCTAGGAGTAACCATTAATTGGGAATTATTACAAAACCATTACGTGTTCCCTACAACAGCTATGTCAATAAACAATTGAGAGCGCGCACTGTATGACGACCATTTCGTAACCGTCTACACTTCCAACACGGTCAATGGCCTGACGTCGCTGACTACAGATTTGTGCTCGTTACAATATACAATGCGTACCGAAAGATCACTTGTTACCGTCCACCGATCTCTATCTATACTATTTCAATATCGTAAAGGACCAGTAACTATCAACTGAAAAATTTAAAAGATAAGTGTGTTAGAGTATATGTGAATAAACATCCTTGAACTCGAAAATGGTTTTTTTTTTTTGAGGATGGCACAAAAATTATTGAATAGATTTTAATTTTATTTTCAACGTTGGAATACATAATTGCTTCAACTTAAAAACTGAACATATTATTTTAATTAGTTGAATTCAATCTGAAATAGATGTTGACCTATCTGTTGTAGGCACACCCTTAGAAAGAAGGATCATCACTATTGGTTTCTAACTAAACGTGAGCGAAGCCACGGGCAAAGCTAGTTTTAAGTAAGTATAATAGCATCATCATTCCAACTATTTCCCAAGTACGTTAGTATTTTCTTACACAGTCTAACCATATCGAGCTACTGCGACACCATAAATATTGCGAAATTTGAAGTTTCAACTGGCGGATCGTATGATCCGTACCACTAAAAATAATGTTTCGTATGGGATGATTGAGTTCTAGATAGTACTGCCAAAAGATTTGGTGTTTGACAAGAAAGGTACGTATAGTTAAATCGTAAGTTTTATGTGCGTCCTTGTTTCGTTTGATTTTCATAGTAGGCATCCAGATGCAGCTAAATAAGCTGATTTCAAGCTAAAGATACTGCTATAGCCTTAAGTTTTATTAATACTGTTTTAAACCATTTTAGCACACTGTACAGCGCCTCTAGCGGTTACCTGAATAATCATATTTTCCATCCCTACTAATATTATAAAATACGAAAGTAACTCTTTCTGTCTGTTACGTTATCACGCCTAAACCGCTACACCGATTTTGATGATATTTGATACATATATAGATTATACCTTAGCAAAGGACACAGGCTAACTTTTGTCTCAAAAAACCGTTTGAGATAAGGGTGAAAGCGCGGGTAACAACTAGGACAGAATATTTGATAGATACGCTCACTAAACTTCTGTTTAGGCTACTGAGTACTGACAGATGTGCTGAACGGCCATTTCTTAATGCATATCAATGTCCAATAATAATAATATTTTCATCTATTATTATATATATAAAACCACGTTTCAGGAAAAGGAAACTGACTTCATTCAGTTTGTGTGTGTATCTTCAAAAACGATGGTCATACATAAACAAAAAATTATACGGATAAGATTATGATAAGATTTTTATTTTTGTAAAAACATGAGTAAATATAAGTGTGCATGTTCTTATATTATGTTAAAGGAGTGCAGTTAGCAGCAGTTGTACAGGAATTGGGTTTCGCGCCTCTGCTGGCAGTCGCTTCATGTAAAATACTGATATTCAGCCGCATTTGGTTAGACTGCAAGGCGACCCCAACACAGCTAGGAAAAGGCTCCGAAGAAGAGGATAATGATGGCACGTATATTTTCGATGAAATTAAATACCTTACTTACCTACCTTCTGAAATATTTTGTGAAGTGACACAACTTTGGCGAAACGTACGAATTCGTCATTTGCTAATTTTATATCTGAGTAATTGTTACTACGTGTAGATAAATGCACACTGAATTGAAATGGTCCTATTTGTAGACACAGTTCCGTTATACATACCGGTTCGTAGTAAAACATTATATAAGTAGTTTTTTTTTATTATTTATCTGAGTGCGTTTGGCAGCACCTCACCTGACAGTAAATGACGATGCTGCCGAGGATGTTACACTCAAACTCAAATAATTTCTATACACTCTCGCCTTGAAGGTTCCTAAATTATATGTATTGGGAAACACAGCAGCCCGCATAGAATTCCTCTCCTGGCCGTTCGCATGATAAAGGGTGAAGCAAACCGCTTCGTGCGTTTATGTGGAATATCAACGAAAAACGGGAGGAATCCCTCCCTGCTCTTGTTCTTTTTTACTTTTTGATCATCAGATACTACCTACTTATAAAAAATCTTAAAGGACACGTGTCAGTACATCAAGATATTTAAAAAATCAGGTAGTTATTTGTAACCTAGTACATTATAAATGTCCGCGAACCCGAAAAAGCGATTTTTTAAATTATTGTCTTTTTGTTAAAGGTTGGCGCGAAAATACTCGTATTATATTACTCTATATTCCAAATTAAAAACTGGAGTACATCTTATCTCAGTTACTTGAATGGAACCTGAGATAGAGCTCACCTCTCTGTTATATACAGACCAATTCGAAAGAAGAAATCATCACTGTTCGTTTCTAATTAAACGTGACCAAAGTCGCGGGCAAAAGCTAGTGTACAAAAATCCTAGTACAATATTTGAAAGCTTTCTTTCGTAAATGGTATTCAAACTTGCCGCGAACTACAAATATCTTATTGTTGATGGCTGATTGGTTGGTGAGCACGTCACGTCCGACCAGTAGCGAGTAACATCTACCGGCGCACTTGCACGTTTGTTTGTTATTTTTCTAATGCTAATTATTATGCTAGATTAATTCAATAGTACACATCAAACTGCATTGTTCTCATGAACTATTCAGATTTAAACTGTAATACTGAACACTGTAATCATGTTTTTTTTTTGTTGAAAAGAGTGTCTATGGAGTTTCTTGCCGGTTCTTCTCCATAAGACTCACTTTTTGGAACCGTGCAGTTTGACTTTTCAAAAGTGCTATTTTAATGGTCTAATTGAAATAAAATATTTGACTTTGACTTAATGACTATCCGTGTATTTCAAGCTAACTCATTACGGTAAATACTACACTATATTGTACTCTGGATTGCAAGATAAAGATGGTGGATATTAACATATAGGAAATGATAATACCTACCTACACCATTACGTAAAACATAACTGTTCTGCTAATTTTTTTTATTATGTTCAAGGGACAGTACTATAGCTACCTAATATTTTACGTAACCGTTGTAAAGTCCTTTGAAACTTGATAAACAATGTTTATAAGAACACAATATACTTTTTTTTTTTGTGTTTTTCGAATAATAAAACATTGTTGTGATCAGCGCGAAGCGAATTGCGGCACTTAGGTACTCCACAACTCACGCAACAAGGCATTGTATTCAGTTGTAGCGCCGCGCCGCCGCCGCGCGGTTGTCCACAACATTTTTCTGTACCTACATCTTGTGACTACAGAGTCAATACGCCTAGGTACTTACCGTTATGTATTTATTAGATTTTTATAATTTTATATTGATCCAAGTGTTTAAATTATTTATTTTGTATGATAAGAATTTAAATTAATTTAAAGATGATTTGACGGCCTCTGTGGTCTAGCGGTTCGAGTGACTGCTAATCATGGGGTCGGTTCGATTCCCACAGGACACAAATATATGTGTGGATAAAACATGAGTATTTGTGTTTGTCTGGGTATTTCTTATGTATTATAAGTATGTATTTACAAAAAAAAAGTATAAAAGTATTATATCCATTGTCTAGTACCCATAGTACAAGCTCTGCTTAGTTTGGGACTAGGTGGTGTTGTGTCAAATGTCCCAATAATATTAAAATATTATTATTAAAAAAGATGCTCATTTTAGTAGTTTTTTTGTAGTTTGTTAATAATTAGTGTAGATAAGTTTATTGTATAAATTTAAATTATTTACAGAAATAAATATCACGACTGACATGTTAAATGTAGTGAAAACCAATTTTAATTTAACTAAACCAATCTTAAACTAATCATACTTAATTATGTTCTTGTATTTAAATACCTATCATATATCATTGACATAATATCTCAATGTATACAACTTAAATCATACATGTAGTGTATATAGAAGTTAGTTAAATTATACAGTCGAGTCTGCTAATAACAAGAGTGCTGTACTTAAGTAAGTGATTTTATTACTGAGTGCTGTGTTTGAGTACGACTGGATCTCTCGTACGCTATTATTGCTTATGCTTCCGGTCATCTCTCTGATGTTACGCAAGTCGCTACGGAGCATAACTAAATCTAAGTAGTTAAGCTCGCGTAGGTACCTTTATTTTGAAACAATAATGGCATTAACTGTCTTATTAGTCCTGCTACGCTAGAAGTCCTCGGTTCGATTTACAAAGTGTGGACTAGCTATAAAATTCGGATTCGAGTAGCTGGGATTTGTGCCCGGTAAACGGCAATAGTCTCATTCCGTAGATCTAAACATACCGGCGAACTGTGGTTTTATACATTAGTGTGCCTCTGCCTAACCCTTCGGAAATTTGTATGTTTAGTTATATTGTAGGTAGGTACGTTAAGAATGGCAATAAATTCACTTCTGAGTTGACAACCTACATAAGTATTGCTTTAACCGCACAAATACTAGGACACTCGTATACAAAAGTTAAAATCGTTTTGATTAGACATTCAAATAAAACAACACACCGGATATTATAGCGCATATTGATATAATACCTACCTACTTTTCAGACCCTTTACAGCGTCCATTTCCATGAGCAGACTGCGAACATGGACGTTGTAACGGGTCCAAAACGTCGGGATTAATCATATCAATATGCACGATAGTAAAATGTGTGTGTGTGTGTTCTTTTTTTATTTACGAATCATCTATTGTACGCGACACCGAAATTATTATCCAGATTTTCAGTATATTAAATATTCAAAAGTTGAGATCAATTACAGAACCTACCTTAGATACATCGTATCGGTTAATAATAGTCAGGGCTTGTTCCGTGATGTCGAAGCTGGCTTTTTAAAAAGTACATATTTAATAAATCAAAATAATACAGACTTACAATAAAATTAAACATTATGCACGTTTTCGCTATGATTCATCATCATGTTCCAAACCTTTTCCCAACTATGTTGTGGTCGACTTCCAGCCTCACCAGATGCGGCTGAATATCAGTATTTTACACCTCTGCAACCCAATTTCTGGGCAATACCGATATCCTGAGGATAGACTGGTTGTCAGCTTTTTTGGGCTTCTGACTACCACTAAAGATTGTCATAGATGTTCGCATGACAACCGGGACCGACGGCCTTACGTGCTCTCCGAGGCACGGAGGGATCTCGAAGTGTTAAGAACGGTCACCCATCCGACTGCAGTTGGCGCAACTTAACCTTGGAGATCTGTTGATCAGCGTAGTTATAACTTTCGTTACGATTAATACAAAATAATACTTATGCATATACAAACTAATGATTATATTTCTATTGTATGCGACTGATGAGTAAATAAGTACTGGCTATGCTAATCATCATCAGTATCATTTTATCTTTGTAATTATAATAAATACTGGTATAATAATTATTATCTAGATAATATTGTGTATGCCTTAGCTGCGTTGAGATTCCTAGCACATGAACAGAATGAATTTAACAATGCGTCAATGAAAACACGATTCCTAATATAATATTTAAAAAAATACACGTGTCCCTGAAGGTTAGTCAGAGGTACTTATACTGTAGTACATCCACAATTCGTCGATATGCTGAAACTCCAATTGCTACTAAGAATTTCGTTATAAAATCCAATAGTTAGTGCTCCACCTAGAAATGCACCTGCAACCCTTAGATAGGTGTAATGAGTTCGTCAAAAAACCAAGACTAACTTAAATCTAGTTATACAATATCACCTTCTAAGGTCATGTAATGAAAATACAATTTTAATAATACGTTCTAATATTGAAATAGCCCTTGTATTTCAATATTAGAACGTATTATTAAAATGGTATTTTGAAATCCTTGACCATAGATACCTACTTAGATCCTTGTCATAATTGCGATCATTGATTTACAATCTCGACAATGACTTTTGTGATAAAGATTGTAATGCGGCGTACAGAGGCCAGCTCATCAAGCTACCCCAATCCGTCAAATTTCTTTGATAGATTTTCAACTTTAACACTAAAGAATAAGGTTCATATTCAATTGGGAAATTTTTACAGTTTTGGATAGCTTGAACTGCTGGCGTCTGTATCTATTTGTAAAGTGATCAGTTGTCGTGACTGCACTGTGATCGTAGCCTCTAGGTATCTAACCATCACCATGGAAGCTAAAACTTTAAAAAGGAGCGGAACATCGGTATTTAGAATGATAACAAAATTAATTAAAGGGTCTCTACGCACGAGGTCCTGGGATCGATTCCCAAGTCAAGCAAAGTGCTATTGCAATGAAATTCTCAGTAGCAGCTCGAAGAGTGCAATTGTGCTCGGATAATTGCAATCCAGTCGCCTCCTATTCCATGGGACCTAAACATAAATCAGCAAACTGTGGGTGGGTATCTTAGTACACCTCTGCATAATCATTTGAGCAACACAGGCGTGATGGCATGTTACATTCGGGAGAAGTAGTTTGATAACACTTACATTCACGTAATACGAGTAGTGTCAGAAGTCAATAGCTATAATTATATCCACCATAACTTGACTGAGGATTAGCTTGTTTTCACTTACGAGCAACGATAACCTGTACAATGTATGTAATATATATATATATATATATATATATTATTGCAATTACTAAATAATTTAATTCACACTGATAAAAATCTGGGCCCAAAATTTGCTATTTTATTTTGTCAAAATCGACTTCGAAATTGTTGATTTTTGACAGTCTTGTCTAACAAATCTGTCAGTCGACATAATTTGAGTCATTCAACGACCATCACCACTATTATGGGCCCTTAGACTATTACACCCGCAGGCCGAGGGTTGTATGCCTTTTGGACACACACCTAGACGCATCAGAGAGCGTTGGATAAGCCCGGAAAGACTGACATGAACAAATAGTAGCCCACGCTTAGACCTAATAGGATTATAGATAATAATAATATTACTGTGCTTAGACCTAGTGGCCCTAGTGAAAGTAATTCCGCGTCTGATATTAGAATCCAACTGCAATATTGTTGGGTTAGGCAAAAACTACGGCCCTTGTCTTTTTTTTATATAGCACGGAAAATTCATAACGCGGACGATCCATGAGGATTTTGCGATGGAGGATGATTTGAAACCACTTAGATTCAAAAATAAACATTTATATACTACTACCTACTTCAGTGCAACTTTGCCTTGCCCATCGGGCAAATACAAAAGAGATCAGTGATGGATTAGTTTTACCGCCTTATTAGCTAGACTGAAGAATTGCGGTGAGACTAACCCAGTTTTATTTCAACATGTTATACATCTATAGCATCGCGTACCTAATGTTGGAGTTGAAGAGCATCGCGGCGTCTGCGGCGGCGGCGCGTGCGTTACGAAAGCGACGGCCGTCCGCTAAGCCTATTACCGGCGGCGGCGCCCGCGTGACATTGACACCGAACAATCGATAGTACACGGATTTCGGTATAGCCCGCTATTAGCTTCATATAGTTTACGTAACAGAAATGGCACACAGTGTAACGTTTTCGGGGTCTTTTTAATAGTTTACATTTGTATAGTAACATCATCAACACATACCTATACTGTCCCACTGCTGGGCACGGGTCTTCTCTCAGTATGAGAGGCTCTAATGCGTGTAGGTTTCTTTATGATATTTTTTCAGCTTTTAAGCGAGTGATAATTAAGTAGGGGATAAATATAATGACTACCAAAAATAACGTTGCGACCATAACCATTGTAATATGAAACCAAATTTAGTAATTTGTTCACCAAACTTTATTGCGCTATTTTGACCTAAACACCGTTTGATTGCCATAAAATGTTGATATACTACCAAATATGGTAACTACGTTAAGGATAACAAAAAGAGACTCCAATCAAAATGTTATCACTAAAACCAGCAGTGTACCTATTTCAAACAAACTATTTTTCATTTCATTTTCATTTTTCATATACCGACACTAAAGGACTCGCACCCACGAGTACACGAATCAGGAGAGTTGGAGGTCATTAACTATTTTTGGATTAAACAATCATAATGTAGTTATGTTAATTACTTTCACTCTAAAATGGGGATTTATTTTGGTGATCGTTTTCCTTACATTTTACTAGATGTGATGGTTAGTTAAACATACGCCATTAATTACAGTCATATTAATACGCACATGATTTGGTGCAAGCCTTGGATGGGAACTCGGGACCTATGACTTGGCAGTCCAATAGTCATATCTCTAAGTTATTTATAAGATATTACTGCTCTTTTAACTTAACTTAACTGATATTTGACTGCCTCATTAGTCTAGTGGTCCTGAGCGCGACTGCTACGCTAGAGGTCCTGGGTTCGATCCCCAGATCGAGCAAAGTGTTATTGAGTTTTTCTATGAAATTTTCAGTAGCAGCTCGGAGTCTGGATTTGTGCCCGGTTAATGGCAATAGGCTCACCCCCTATTACATGGGACCTAAACATACCGGCGAAATGTGGGTGTACATTAGTACTCCTCTGCCTAACCCTTCGGGGAATACAGGCGTGATGGTATACTGCTCTTTTTTTTGTTATTTCATATAGTAACATATAAACGGCTAAAATGACTGGTAGTACAAACAGATTCTTATACATATAAAAATTTCAGGATTCCAGTAACCGCAGCCGAGTGATTGTTTTCCTACACGGCACAGATTTGATTCACATATCTATGTAGCTTAATTGTTTTAAGCTACATAAATATTCTATTTGCTAATGATGCTAAATTTATTTTATTTCAGCATTAATTAGAAATTTATTTTTTCTAATATAATGGCCAAAAACTGTTAAATCGTCAATTTTGGAACTTTTAAGCATATGTATTAAGTACACAGTTGTGAATATTGCATAGTTAATTTCGCGATTACTATTTCCATGTAGGTAAGTACCTACCTACTCTGAATATTTTATACTTAAATAATTTTAGAAAACGAAAAGAATTTTGGCGGGCTAAATGGCGAAATGTCCCTCACGATAGGAGAAAAAGAGACCCGACACATGTAGATTAAAAAAATACAGGCTATACACTAGTATACAGTGTCTATTTATATGAAGCGTCTAAATGAGATCCCATTAAAAACTTTCTGTAAAAAACTAGCCAAGTCTCGATGGAGCTGCTTGTTTATTTATATTTATTGATTTATTTTATTAGATTTTCTTATTTGACACAGTTTTTTTCTTTTTTATCTCTAATAGTTTGTTTGGGCTCTTGTGTTTTCTAATCAGGGTCACCAGGTACTCCAGTTCTTCGATTATCCTAGTATTTATAATTTTCCTTTTTTTGTGGCCATTAAACCCTAACTCCGTACCAAATTTCAGCTCTCTGAGTTTATGGGAAGTACTAGTTCTATTTTGATGATCATGAGTGAGTGAGTGAGCAAGTGTCATAAATGCGAAACTTTGGTTTCGCTTAACTTCGGAACTAAATGACCTGGACTTGAAATTTTAGATTTTAAGTATGTGATTATAGCTTACTGGATGACGAAAATTTCTGTGTTCTGGTCTTATCCAGAGGTTCTCAAATAGGGGCCTGAAAATGCGGCGAAATGGGTAAAGGATGGTACGGCAGTGTTTGCTTCGCGCTCGTCTTGGCGGGGGCACTGACGTGCCCCCAGATATTTAATGAAGAGAATACCTACATCTGTCATTCTTATGAATATTTCAAATATGATTTAGCTACTAGGTTTAGTAGCTGAAATAATCATCTGATGATTATTTCAACAGAAATAACATTGATTTTGGAGAAGTGAATGGGTCATTTTTCAGTGTCACATCACTACTTCGGAGAAAAAATGCAAATGATTCCTATTTGCATCGGTCTCTATTTCGAAACTAGCTTTTTTTTTCATTTATAAGAAGGAATCAGGTATCCTAGTACGTCATCCTAGCATATTCCCCCCTATGTCAACCTGATGCAGCATAACATGGATCAACTGTCATCAGACCGACTGATCGGCGATTACGCATGAGTTCAAAATATGTACCTAGTAAAAAAAATACACACTAAGCTCAATTTTCCATGATGGTAGATTGTAAGCTATACCAGCCACTACGTCTAATTGCATCATTATACCTGGCTAGGCCACAAAACTATCATATTCCTATAACATGGTGATGAAAGCCTCGAGGGAACTAGAAAAACTTAATCAAAAAAATGGTATGTTGACTGACTCCCTAAATTGGCGGTCAAGGTTTTATTTAAGAACCTGCCTCTGGAGAATAAAGCACAGTATACTGTGGTAATTCTAACTGGTAGGTACATTTTTTGTATAGTTTACAAGATTTATGTAATACAATATAAAAATTGATAACCCGACGTTTTCGTGTTGCCCTGTGAGCTTTACTTTAAATCTTTATTAATGGTCCTTTCAAAAAGTCAGGTGCGTGCGTCTAGTACAAGTTAATAAATAACGTAAAGGGGTAAACCCAAATTATCATCACTATCCTTTTTTCAACTATGTTTGTGGCGATCATTAGGGGAGGCCTATGTTCAGCAGTGGACGTCCGTGGCTGATAGATAGATAGAATGCCGATATCCTGAGGATAGACTGGTTGTCAATCTTTTTGAGCACCACTAAAGATTATATCACTGACAATTTTCGTATTTTACTTATCTTTACGTGCTCTCTGAAGCATGGAGAGGTTTTCGATATGTTAAGAATAGTCACCCATCCACAGACTGACCTCGGCTAGCTGACTCAGATCGGTTGATCAGCGTAGTCATATCTTAGCCACGAGCCCATTAATATGGATGTGCGTGGCCAGTAATAATGACTGTTTTTGACGTGGTTCTCTATTATTTTTACCTATACATACACAAAAGAAAAATATGTCTAGGTCTGTTTAATGACGATACCGTTGACCTACCGATGTTAATCAGTAGTAGGTGGTACCCAAGCACAATACCTCATGGGACAGGACAGCTCACCAACAGCTGGTGCCTGACAGTTCTGATGTCACAATTCACATATAATACTTATAACCATCACCTCCGTGTAATTCTTTGGTGACATTACCGTGAAGGTTGTGCCTCGTACCGTGGCCCGGAAAAAATTACATGAATGTAGCGAATCAGGCTTTTGTATTCACTGCAGGGTATTCGCTATGGCAGTTCACAGAACGAAGTATTTAGATACCTCTGATATTTTGGAGGAAACGAGCCAACTTATCACGGATATATTGAGAAAAATTAGTACGTACCTTCCTATCAAAATTAGTACCTGTACTTGACATTTGTTTATGGTTTGCAATACTTACTAATTCTCTGTTATAAGTAAATGCAAAAATAACTGACTGTCTGTTATGCTTTCACGTCAAAACTGCGAAACCGATTTTGATGAAATTTGATACAGATATAGATTAGACCTGGAGAAGGGCATAGACAAGCTTTTGTCACAAAAAACCTTTTGGAATACGGATGAAACCGCGTCGAAAAGCTAGTAAAGAATATTTTATGTATCCACCTATCTCTTGCTTACGAACAAACTGTACAGACCTTCCTATCTATATTTTAACGTTAGAACACTAGAATTTTCAGTTGTATTGTAAGTGCGTTTACAAAAACACAAATTTTCACAAACACACCAAACATCTACCCTGGAACATAATAAATAACTAAACTGCAACTTTCATGGAACGCGGTGAACGGACCTACAAGCGGATCACTCAGGTACTACCTTGCTACAAACATAGCAATCAATTCCCAGTAGTACTACAGAGTAGATAACAGTTACTAACAGCTGGTCTCAATAACAATTGAATCGGTAGATTTGCTTACTATAATTGTATATAATTTTGATATTACATGTCCTTATGTCAAAATCCTATGTTTAGTAAGAAAATCTACTAACTGATGTGTTATTAGGAATGGCCGTAAGTTGTATGTATAAGTTTGCTGACGACGCATGACCTAGAGAACTGTATACAGGACCTTATTATACTAGCATGTTATGGCGACAATGCCAGCGATTCAGGGCAATGCTTGGTAACGTCAACAACGTATGATACCGAAGGTGACGTTACCACATTATCACCGATGAGATACATAGATACTTTCATACATTTCAATATGCAACAATTAGTGACATAATAAATGCTGGCAACTTTTCCATGGTAGTGAAGTGTGATAGCGCCCGTAGTGTTTTTTATATTCTTAAGAGAGAGAAGTTTTGCGAGGCGTGCCCCAGGCTCACAATAGGTCAGGCATCGGCTCAAGATGTGGATTCATCACTTCCATTTTCCATTGAAATAACACTAGCTATTTTTACGGATTTTATCGCATTAAATTCATATTATTTCGATTTTTCCGGACCCTTTTTAATATCCGTGGTCACGGTCACCACATTTTCGTGTAAGTACATAGGTATTTACTTATATATAAAGTTCACGGCACCCAACACATAATTTCATGATAAATAATTAATTTCAACTTTTTGAATATCTCGTACCTACACAAAAAGCTTCATAAACAAAGCGTGGTATCCGACATTTTGGCGTACAAATTGTATGTTTGCATACAAACGGCGGGCAATATACATAAAAGTGATTTATTTTTGTAAACATGTACAATATTACACAGCGTAGGAGTTAATTTAGTTTGAACTAATTTGAACTGGTAAGTACCTTAATTATTCATCATCATCATCGACGCATATACTGTCCCACTGCTGGGCACGGGTCTTCTCTCACAATGAGAGGGATTAGGCTATAGTCCACCACGCTAGCCTAGTGCGGGATGGCAGACTTTACGATGTTTCCTTCACTGTATAAACGAGTGATTATTAATATGCAAATGATTTCGATAAGTCAGAGATTGCCTTGGATTCGAAGCTGAGACCTTTGACTTGTCAATCCAATGGTCATATCATGAATTATAATCATGTTTTTTTTAAAGAGTGTCTATGGAGTTTCTTGCCGGTTCTTCTCCACAAGACCTACTTAATAACACACTATTACCTATATAATTATAATTATACAATGATATCGTATATCAAGTTCCTATAAGTTTTCTTGTGACATTTTATTTGACGGTGTCTGTTGATCACTAGGTCGTTGATTCGATTCTCAACTCAGTGGTTCCAAATCACCAAATCTACAGACGCCAGCAGGTCAAGTTATCCAAAACTGTCAAATTTTCCCAATTGAATATAAACCTTATTATAATGTATATTAAAATTGAAAATCTATTCAATAAATTTGACAGATTGGGGTAACTTGATGTGCTGGCCTCTGTATTTTGACCAGTAAGACAGTCAGATGATATTAAAGAAGCTAATTTTGTCGACATAATCTATGTCACAATATACAAGATACAATCTCCGAAACAAGTAGATACCGCTGATCTGTTGCCGGAGATAAGTGCAGTTCAACCAGTGTTGGTGGCAGCCGAAAACGATTTGAGTGACATTACCACTGATATGCTATCTTGAACATTGACATGACATGACCGGTTATTGTAATCGATATTAAAAATGCGGAAGAAGTCTTTTTAGGCTGATGTTAACGTAGGAAATTCAATTCAATTATTTAATTTCATAACATGGGTTTTTTAAAACATGTCTCATAAGACCAACATAGTATTATATATACTTAGAAACCTGTAATGTATGTGAAATCTTACTCCACACATATTCTTTTACAAGTTTGTAAGTGGCATTTACATAGAACTTAAATCCTTCAACAGTCTCCTATCTATATCCTTACTCCTTAAAGGTCTAAACATTGTAAAACTAGTATTTATCTACGAGGTGATCCTAACACGAGCACTTTTTATAACGTACTGAAATGAAAGAGATGCGTGCCCATCACTAATCCACGACTAAGATAAAACTACCGTCGTTTATCTGCTTGTAAACTAATCCGCGATAAACGAGTGATTCCGATTTTCCGACGAACATTTGAATATAAAATCATAGAAACATAATAATCATAGATAATATTCAGGCTTAAACTGTAATATATTTTCTTCAAACTAGCTAGGCATACCACAATGTCACGTTGGTCAGTCTGACAGACCCAAATCCTCATGGTTGTTACTCGCCCAGGGTGTGAACCACCCTGGGCGAGTAACAACCATGAGGATTTACTTATTTCAGACACTTACGTGAATATTAAACATGGAAATTATTATGACTTTATTGCATTACTTTGTATTATTAATTTCCGACGCTCCGGATTTGCAACATACATGTAGGTTCATACAATCCAATCCAGTTCATGTTTGTCAACCATACAAGTTGACAGCATCCATAGTCACGAGAAGACTCATCATGTACACATTTATTGTCCCACTGCTGAGCACGAGTCTCCTCTTAGAATGAGAAAGGTTAGTATATAGTCCAACACGCTGGCCTAGTGCGGGTTTGCAGACTTCACACGACTTCGAGAAAGTCTCTGAGGCATGCAAGTTTTCTCACGTTATTTTCCTTCACCGTTTTAAGCGAGTGATAATTAATTATTGATACGAACATAATTTCTAAAAGTCTCAGGTGCGTGAATTGGTTTCGAACTCAAGAGATGGCAGTCCATCTTAGCATATAACTAGGCTATCACACCGGTTGACGAGAGTTGAACACTCAAAATAAAACATGGTAAAATCTGTAAATAGTAGTTAGATTTTCGTGGATTCCTAGGCATGGGAAATTTAATGGGAATGGTTTAATGGGAATTCCTTCTTTGTTTTTTAAACATGCGTATGGGCAGCCTGTTCGTAACTGACAACCACAGCTGTATCACTGGTACTTGTCTAGATCATTTACCCAGTAATTTCACTGGCTACATTTCCATTCAGGCCGGAACATAATAATATTAGCACATTGTTGTATAGCGGTAGAATATTTGGACATGCGCTGATACCACTCCAGACGAACTCTAGCAGTGGAGACCAACACCTTTGTATTGTCCGTCTAAGTAAATAATAAACAACATAAAATATTATCCATTGGCCACCACAGGTTCAAATTGTACTTATAAGAGGCTAAGACGCACGTTTCAATAATAGATTCGACCGAGAAGAGCAAGCTATTAATCCTATAGACAATAATTAACTTGTGTTTTAATAAATTACAATATTCATCAAAGTAGTATCGGTTTGAGTTATGTGAGAACAATGTAGGTTAATGTGAGAGATAATAACAAGTAGTTATGTACCTATCATAGTAAGTAAAAAGTATTATAAGAGCTGATCTTCTCTAACTCACGTATGACGTACAGACAAACTAATGAAAAACTGAAGACCGCTAGGAGTTGGAGGCTGTCTGTGGACTTAAGGGCCTGTCTGTGCCGGCAGGCAGAGCCGGATTTAAAGGTGTGGGAGCCCCTGGAGCAACCAAGAATTGGTGACCCCGAAAATTTTTGGGACGTCAATTAATATCGTATTGTGGAGGCCCCTTCCTTGTGGAGGCCCCTGGACTAGGACCCCGGCTGCCCTGCCCTAAATCTAGACCTGCCGGGAGGGCTGAGCTGAAATTTATCCTGCCCCGTAAAATGTCACATTAGTTCTCCTGTATATTACAGCCATTCTATTATTACACTTGCAGTACTGTTAACTGAGGCACACCAACATCTAGATTTTCTGTTCCTTACGATCTGGTTTTGAATCTGGGATCCACTCCAGAAAATCATCGCCAGGCTATGTGCCTGGCATATACTGAACCAGAAACAGCTGTATAGCACAGAAGGTATTTGTAAGTAAGGGTCTCGGTGAATCCGTCATCTGATTCTATGGGCTCAACGTATTTAAGTTGGTAATAATCGAACAGTAAGCTTCACTTTCCAACCCCACCAGTCTACAGGATGTAGAGCAGCAGTTACTAAATTCCAAGAGAAAGAAAGAAAGTTTATTTTGTCAAGTTTATGATTAGCCGCATACATCCATTGGCTCAACAATATACCAACGAAACAAGGTGCCGCAGAAAGATGTGGATATATTAAACAGTGTTCAACTACCAAAATTATCCCCGGTAAATGTAGCTTATCATTGTAGCTGTGTATTATTTTATTATCTTATATACTTTATAAGGTAAGAAGCTAGGTAGGTATTAATTTGGGCTAGAACTTAGCGCACCAGTAAACCATCACACTTAAAGCATCATCAACTAGTAAGTTGAAGGATCAAATAAATGAGTAGGTAGCTATATATTCATTATCTATGTATCACATTATTTTTATTAATTTATTATATCTACTAACTTAAAATTAATTACCAAGAAAACGTATCTAAATAGTGTTAACTAGATTTCAACTAATCGTTACTCTTTGTAATTGTTAATTAGGCTAAGTAATGAATTCATTTAATCCATGTTAAACGTCAAATGACGCAATAAAAATTCTCAATGAAAAATAATAGTTTAGGAGAATGATGCGCAGGCACATTTAAATTTCGTTTCGAAAATGATTAAAATAGGATTTACTGTAAAAACCTCACTTACTACAAGTATCAGATAAAAACCTAGAAGATTATATTTGGGAAATGCTTTTGTACTGCTAGAAACGAAAAGTATGTGGTTACTACTCGGCATTGATAAAACAATTGTATTATCAGAGAACCAATTTTTTACAATTATTAGTTCAGTCGATTACTAAACGTTACCTTTTAATTGTAAGAAAAACAGCTGTTACACTGAACGGATTGTAAAAGAATGAACCTGTTCACCGCCCTCCCCCGCGCATCCACTCGCCTCCCCGCCTTCGTCACACACGTAAGACTGGTTATAATCTGTTTGTTTGTTTACATTTATATGTAAACAAGGTTCTTCAGACGTCGCCGATCATTTTAAATTAATATATTATGGATTTTTCAATGTCTGCCTGTATACATGGTTTCTAGAAGATATCGTCTTGGCATCTCCAAAATGAAAAGTTTTCTAAGTAACAAACTCAATAGAGTTCAGACTTTTAAACTATGTATCCATACATCCACAACATTACGTACTAATAAACGGACAGCACAATAGACTATTACTACTGCTAATAATACAATAACAAATGTCAGTCACATCCGATTTATTCCGTCACACATAAATGCGGTTAACTCTAACTTATAGAAAATTACCTAGCTATAAATAAATACGGTTTGACACGAGACGACCTGCCCGTTACAGCTTAAAAAGTTATATAAAACATTTAATTTAATGAGATATGTGTAAGCGTGAGAATGGTCTCGGCGTCGGATAGCAACTCGCTAGCAAACACTTCACTGTGTTTACAATAGCTTGCCATATCGCAGACTGTCATTTATCTCACGAAATACCTCGCCACTGGAAACCAACCTCAAAAACGCTTGGTAACCACTGTTGGTGTATCGGCTGCACTACCCTCTTTACGTCATTAAAATAAACAATTGACTGATACTCTCAGTCAACACAGGAGGTTATAAGTAGCTCCAAGTGTAACGGTGCACACCACGACGACTCTGTCACAACCAATATTTAACATTTACGAAATAGTGACGAAAAACAACGGATTTCACGGCAAACGATAGCGCATTCAACCAGAAGCATCTAACGCGATAAGAATATCCGACCTGATACACTAAGACCAACAAATTTGCTTTGGGATGATGCGGCCTTGGTGCGTTTCCAATGACTCACATACCGTTAAAAAAAATATTACAATTTTCCCCAAAAATGTCGACTAACAGCGCGATCACGACGAGCCGAATAGACTACAAACAATAAAATATAATCAGTAAACTGTACATAATTATGTTTAGTTAAGTTTACATTACATGTTGACCGGTCGAAGTGCAGGAGGGTTATGAGACAAGTGGTTGAAGGGTTAGCCACTTACGGGTGTTGTAGTATGGTGATGGGAGCGAGCGGAGCGGGCCGGCGGAGCGTGGGGCGCGGAGCGGCGTGCGCTAGGAACCAGCGTGGACGCGCGACTGCTCGCAGGCACAAGGTGCGAGGCTCGCGGGGTGATAACCGCTGATAAGCGTCGCGTCATCGCTTACGCGGCGCGCCGTCAACATGACGCTCCGCCGACGGAATCATTATGGTCGGTCAAGACAGGTGAGAAGTGTTGTACAACATTATTTATTCGGCGTGATTACGCGTTCTCATTTTATTTTTATGTAAGTACACTAGATAATTTGATTAGTTATTTTCAGTAATGTCAACTAATACGTCTTCCTTAATTAGATGATATTCCGAGCATCTGTCGACATTTGGACAGTATTGCAAGTGCCACAGTTGCAGAGTGACGGAGCATGCGGGTGGGGTGACCGGTAAACAAATCATTAGCTACAGAAAAATCTGTCTACCCTCCTTCTTTTTCTTTTGCTGCGCACACCATCTGAACCCGATGAAAAGTAAAACATAGGTATTATGTGAGTGTGTTGACACTAAGTTTTTCACCGTTAATATTATGAAGCCCTATGACACTTAAGTAGCTATCGAGCTAGTAATACCAAAGAAACACAGACAAGTGTTAACAATAGGCCAAATAAAAACTGTGAATTTGATTATACCCAAACATATTTACATATACAGTTTTACTTTATTACTTCATTAATATATAAAATTAAATATAATAATTAAGTAATAAAGTAAAACTGTACATGTAAATATGTTTGGGTATAATCAAATTCACAGTTTTTATTTGGCCTATTGTTAACACGTGTCTGTGTTTCTTTGGTATTACTAGCCACTTATATTTTTGTTTTTTTTTTTGCATTTTCCATGCTTAGATTATGAAGTTATTTTAACGAAGGATAAAAAAATAGACGTATTTCTTCATCATCATGATCCGAGCCCTTTTCCAAGTGTAGGTCCGCTTCCAGTCTACAAAGATGCGACTGAATATCAGTATTTTACGCAAATAGACCTCCGCAATCTGGGCAATAAAGATATCCTGAGGATGGACTATTGCCAACATTACAACCAACTATTGCCATAGATGTTCGCATGACAACCAGGACTGACGGTTTGACGTGTTCTTCGAGGCACGGAGCGGCAGCGATGAACACATATTTAACAAAGAATAGCGTAATAAGCGAAAAAGCTTAACCTTGCGAATCGGTTGATCACCATACCTTATTGTATCTTAGCCAGGAGCCCCTGCGTAATAAGTATTTCCTCGTCATGTTATTAAAATCAATATTGATACTTAAATAATAATTTAAGTATCACATTGTAAACACATAGCGTCACGCCTGGTAGTCCCCAAAGGGTTAATAGTTAAGGTATTATAAATTCACCCAAAGTTCGGCGGTATACGGAGATTCCATGTAATAGGGGGTGAGCCTAATGTCATTAACCGAGCTTAAATCCCGTACTTATTCCGAGCTGCTACTGAAAAACCGATTAACACTTTGCTCGAACTGGAACTCAAACCCAAGATCTGCAGTCAATGCAGCAGTCGTGCTTACGACCATTGATCTTATGAGCCAGTAATAATTATGTATAAACAATCTTTGTGTATTTTTTTGGTATTTTCCATGCTAAGATTTTAAAGTTATTAAGCAAAAGACACGACACCGTAAAGACGTTAATTCAGAATATGAAGGCAAAATTCGACATGGCGGGTAGGTATCGCGGTGGCTTAGTGGTCATAGCGTCTGGTGTACCTAACAAGAAGAAGTACCTGTTCGAATCCAGCCCGTGGTCGAATTTTTCCTTTGCTTAATAACTTTATGTTCATACAATTTAGTAATGTCAATAATTGTGAATATTATGATAGCTACGATTCCATATGTGTATAATAGGGTAAACTGTATAGTAATAGGTATTAGGGTTTACAATTTTAGAAGAGATTAGTGTGAGACACCTCCATTTCTTAATTGAAAATTGTCTTAGCGGGTCTAACCTCGTCATACCTACATTAAAGTAAAGTTACCTACTTCTGACTGACAGATTAACGAATTTAAGAAACGATTTTAATGATATTCCAAGTAGTCAAAATACTTATATTTAGAAGTAATGATCTTGTCTGTACTCAAAGACGTACCTACTATTATTTTATCCCAGGTAATACCTATCATTAGTAGAGATTTTTTTTTTTTGAAAATATTTGTGCCAACTGTATTTACACCATAGAGGTTTCACATCTTGTATTGTAGAGGTCAGTGTAGGTACTCTTCCCTATAAAAGAAAATAAATGAAATGTCAAAATGACAACTTATTTCCAGATATCTGTCAGTTTGACTGACAGCTCCAGCTCTAACCGGGTAAACCTCGACCTCGTCCTCGTCGTCTTAAAAATCAATTGCTGTTCAGTAGTCTCTTTAGAACATAAGAACACACATTATTGGAAGAAGGATCTGATAAATTCATTAATTAAATAAATAATTCAGTGTAAATATTAAATTTAAAAAAAGCCGTTTTTGAATTATTTATTTAATTAATGAAGTTATCAGATCAGAACAGCAATTGATTTTTATGTAAAATTGATTATGTGGGTAAACTGAAAGCAAAAATAATTACCGTATTTTAATTAATAGCTATTTAGAAGCTGTCATAACCTAACCAGATTATAATTAAATGTGATTTGGAATTATTAATTAATGACTAAACAATTAACCATCGACACGATGCTGTCGAAGAAGCTGACATCTCATCACAAACCTTATTGAGCATCATCATCTTTCCCTTCGTGTCCCCTTAGGATTACATAGATATTGATGCTGGAAACATACAACCTAAAATGATAGAGCACAATCACTTCTGCCGATTACTTTGACGTTCACAATGTGACACACATGTGTGTTACTTAAGAATAAATCAACATTTTGGTACTTGTGGGCTGGCAGGTCTCCAACCAGGGTACACGCCGACCTTACCTTGTTCGATGAAAGGTTCTGTGTTACTCGTTCGTAGAAAACTAAAAGGAGCCTTATGATCGACTTGCTGTTAGCTAGACTAGCTTTTTGAGGCAAAAGTCTATGTCGTTCTCCAAGGTCTAATCTATCTGTGTATCAAATTTCATCAAAAATGGTTCATCGGTTTAGCCGTTTACCCGCGTTTCGCTAACATCATAAAGCGTTTTGAGACAAATTGTATCCTATGTTCGTCCTCAGAATGCAGATTGCATTCTGAGGACGAACATAGGATACAATTTAACCTCCTTTAAACCTCCTTGCCAAATTTTATTGAAAGCTCTTCAGTGGATTACAATCATCTGCGTCAGTGTATACAAAAGTCCTGCGCATTACTGACAGCTTCCCCCTCCTCCTCAGCCAGTTTCGGCTTTGAATCAAGCTTTTTCTAGTGCCATGATACTAATAGCTGGATATACTAAGTAGTGGTCGTACTAAGATATACTTGTGTAGGTGTGGTTTTGAACTGAGCAACGTTCACGGCAGATGAGCCCAATACCTTCCTGCTGTAGATAGAGGGTCATGCATGGCTTGCATTCCCCATTGTGAGCGAGTTCAACGGTATGAGCCCCACGCTCCGTGGCGCGATGTCTGCTGCACGGCTTTGTAAATGAACCCGCGATGAATACGTAATTGTTCCTTTATATTTTGTTTCGCTTTCACTGTTCTTGTTGTAAAGGAATTTTTACTCCGCATTGTTATTAATATACTTTGTCTAAGCAGCTTTAGTCAGTGATTAAATCTTACTTGATTATTTCTACTAACGATGTTTACCTTGTAATTCTTGCCTATTCCGCACTAAGTTAGGGTTGCTTTCTCTAGTCTACTAAACCTCTGAAACCCAACAACTTCATTTAATCGAAATATTATACTAGATTGCACAAACAGGTACGCAACTACTGGGAAAGGTAGTGATCTTGATCTGGGGTTAGATTTGTAGACTTCTATTAACGGCATACCTAAAACCTATTCTTAAGAGAACCCTGACATGTCAACACAATCCCGAGCTGTCGGGCTGACTTGCGAGCAGCGACATTGTTTTGTCGTCGCATTATCTCGCTAAAACCTTTATTCTTGCACTAGGTATGCGAGGACCCCAGGGATGTGCCTTAATAGGCGGTGCACAGGGGGTTTCTGGGGTGGTCTATTAAGAGGACCCAGTACCCCCCTCCATGTGATGATGGTGGCCACCGGGGTGGTTTTAGAGGGTAAGAATCCCACACTCCCCGGCCTAACCCCCATAGACCGGTAGCCTTTTGAAGGTTTCCCACCGTAAACAAAAAAAAAATGTATGCGAGGACATGATGTCACACCTTCTTCATCCATTTTAGGGAATAAACCGACACTTTTTAAGACTGCGTTTCTTGTACAATTAGTCTCCTAATATTGTTTAACATATCATCACACCTGTATTCCCCGAAGGGTTGGGTAGAGGTGTACTAATTGTCCGCCTACAGTTCCCCAGTATATTTAGCTCCCATGTAAACGGGGGCGATCCTATTGCCACTAACCGGGCACAAATCCAAGCTCCAAGCTGCTACCGAGAAATTTATTGAAAATCTAATAACACTGCTCGACTTGGGAATCGAACCTAAGACCTCTAGCGTAACAGTCACGCTTACTACTACTCATTCATGGTTCCAACTACTAGTAAAATGCAGGGAGCGAAGTCGGCTAGTCGGCAATTAGCATATACACGACGAAGTAGAAAGAAAGACACCTCGTGACCGCAGCGCTGTCTGTTGCACAATAGTCGCCGTTGTGTCGGGAGCCTTAGATGATATTCTCGTGGCCATGGTAAGGTTGCCAACTAATAATTCACTTTTTAGCAAAATAAAACCTCAAGCGTTCTATGGAGCATCTTATGATCCGAAGGTCGAAACGCCAATTAAACATTATTAGTTATATATTTTTAATATTTTTTTTTTCATTTTTAAGCCTTTTGCCCTGCAGTGGGACACAAAAGAGGCTCTTTTGTGTCCCACTGCAGGGCAAAGGCGTCCCCTATCTTAGTTCAGGATACTCTATCCTGGGTTTTTTCATTGTATATTCTATGTAATAAAAAAAATTAATGATCAACCGACTTTAAAGATAATTATCCCGTACCAAAAATACAGTCGAATTGAGAAGATCCTTTTTTTGAAGTCACTTAAAAAATAAGTACCTATAGTTAGTACTACCTACACCAACGTGAGTAAATTCGTAAGTATAAATTTCATGGATTAAAAATGATTTATAATGTTGGTAATGCCGCTACATTGATTCCATACGTGATCAGTTTCCAAAAAATTTAACAAAATTGACGACACAGTTGGCGCCTCGACTCAGCGATCTACTCAGCGAGTTACAAGTTTGATTACCCACGGACATTGGCCTGATTCTTCAGAACCTGAGTCATCAGAATCCCTAAAATGAACTAATTGTAACAATGTAAACTCCGAACAAAACGACGGAACTTCCTAGTTGTCGTCTGATTCCTAGTTGAAATCTTCATCGAAAAGCACACTTTTTATTTAATAACGTTATAATATAAATGATAAATGATATTTAATTCTCAAAATAGATCTTTTAAAGACACTTTTACAAGTCAATAAGACACTTTTACAAGTCAGTAAAAATATAATTATAAAGTCAAATTTAAAATTATAAAGTTCTCTTTTCCGGTACCTGTTATTATTCCCAGTCCCTTTACATATTACTTATATACTCATGCTCTCAAAATAGGATATAAGAATGCCTTATCGCAACTATGTTGGAGTTTCTTTAATCTTGTCTTATCAATATTACTAATTTCAGATTTGTATTATTTCCACTATTTTCTGATATATTATAATGTACTTTATACTTAATGACATGAATTATTATAGGTATATCTATCTACATTATCATATTATAATTAAAGTAGTACCTAGTTGTAATCATCATCAAGCCATATACTGTCCCACTGCTGGGCACGGATCTCCTCTCGCCGCCGCCGCCTCGCGACTTCACACGCCGCGCCGTCAAGAAAATTTACATGTGTCCTCACGATGTTTTCATAATAATATGATGATTACTAATATTTTATAAGTACGCACATGATTTCGAAAAGTCAGAGGTTCGTGCCTTGGATTCAAATTCGAGACCTTCGACTAGGCAATAGTCCAATAATCATACCACTAGGCTATCATTAGCTGAGGCAAGCTATGATAGCCTAGTGGTATGATCATTGGACTTTGTAATATTCTGGGTAAATCAAGAAGGGTGACCGATACTATAGCCGCAAATAAATATAATAATAAAATAACTTATGCTTAAAACCGCCTATCTAAATTATTACTGCAACAAGACGCTTACATATGATACAAGCTAAACATTTTGTTAGGCATTAACTCATCAGGTTACACAGAGATTAGGCTGTAGAGAGCAAAAGTATGTGTTTTCTCTCATAATCCCCAGTTGACAGCTATAACTTTGATCTTTGTACTCTTAAGCTTGAAAATCTCCTGTTAACACGTATGAAAGATACTTTGACCATTCTATGAGAAATAAAGCAAACAATAATATTGTATTATAAGTCTATTTATTATTCCGTATTTGCATACAGACCATTATTTTGTAACTAAAATAATATATAAAACGGAAACCTACTAAACATGTTTCTGAAATCCTTCCCTATAAGGAATATACAAATTTTAAGTTTATTATATTATACTTTCTGAGGCTTCATTGTCATTTGATATTTCGCTTTAAGATAAACCACAAGCCAGTGTTATAAAACTTGCCAGTCTCGCGTCACTTACCACCGGTGATAAATGGCGACCAGCATTCCATTGCCATCTACCTGCTTACTGAAATGAAATTACGTACTTAATTTTTATTATCCATATTATATAGTGCGAAGAGTACTCAGTTTTACAGTGACAGAAAATGAGCTGATTGACTATAGATAGCATCGCAGAACCTTGATAGCCCAGTGATAGAACCGCATGGAGTATGGAGTTCAAATCCAAGGCCTTTTCTAAATCATGCGCATAGGGCTCAATGGACAATCGCCAGTGATCCATCTCTGCCTTCTATTTGACTTCTTGATCATTAAACTTCAGGGTCATTTTCTAAATCAATTATCAATAAAACACCGCGAAATTACCAAAAATGTACCTACATTAATTTTATTAAAATGTACTAAAACTAAAAAAGGAATAAAACACTGTCTAAGTCATTTTTAACGATCGATAATCGACCGACATTAGAAAGTTTTTACGAGTTCCCGCGATAGGTGGCGCTATGGAGCATTAAATCGAAAATAGAACGAAGGAGTCGATAGTGTTACAAGCATTTATGTAATTTTAGCTTCGATTCGCGCGCAACGGCAGCTGCGCACGCGCCGGTCTCTCACTACCTAGTAAACAAATAAGGTAAAAATTATAACCATTATATTCAATATTTTAGAAATTAATAGAATGTTTTGTCGTCATTATACATTTATACCTTTTTTATTAGTGCAGTGAAATTTATGTTTTAGTGATACATTATTATGATTTATTTCTGGATTGTGATCAGTTATCATTTTGCTATATCATAATTATTACCTATGTGGCGAATTTTATGGGTGAGTTGTAGAATATTAGAAAAGAGAACTAATTAAGAGATCGTACTAGTAAGTATATCAGCTAAGGACAGGACAGCAGAGTCTGCAAATGTATTCATATGAAACGGCACTTACTAAGCAATTGATTGGCTAATTCCATTAATATTTAATTAAGCGCGCTTTAATAATACATTAAAGAATATAATGAAATAGAATGATCCATAATATAGTGTTATAGTCCGAACAAAATGTTATAGGGAAAGAAAATTTGGATAATTTGCCTGGGAGGTTGGAAAAGGAGTAGTTTTTAATATGTGATTTTTGTATTAATTATTGAAATTTGGACGGTAGTCCCGTCCAAATTTCAATATCTGTCGGGTCAGTTTTGCGAAGGACACATAAACTATGTTGTACTAATTAATAATGCGCCTGAGCAATTGCGATAGGACAGATTTATACAACGTGTTACAAAATACCCCGTAAAAAATGTAATTAATTATCAAAGCCAAACATTTTGTCAGCTGTCATGTCAGGTAACCAGATTATTTAACAGAAAGCTATTTTACCTAATAATTCTAAGTAATGTCTACTTTAATAGTTTTTCTATTTTTCATTCATAAATGTTGTTGTTTTCCTTTTTTTAGGGGTATGTTATACAGCGTTACTACGGTTCCTAAATATTGTGAATGGACTCGTTATAAGGCCCCATTTAACCTCCTTTCGGCTTTACGGGTAGTTTTGTAACACCCTGTATAATGTTATAATATTTAACTCAAAACGGGGAGAGCAGATTACTGTAATGCTGTTTGTCCTGTTATTCTTAACCGACGTCAAAATAGAGAGCTTTTGAATTTATATAGGCATTTCATGATTGTACGATAACACTGCCATTTGCAGTCATTAGAGCCAAGGGAGGTAACACCAAATATTGAGACGTTCACAACTACAACGTATAAAAATTATATTTATATGCTTATGCGTAATATAATAAATAAAATAACGAGATTTTTTTTATTTAATAAGGCTATAAGGTTTTTATAATGGTTGACATAAATTAGTAGTAACTTCCTCTCTCCTACGTTGCTGTGCCCGACGAGTTCCACAATGAGCTTATGAATGATAGTTCTAACTAATGAATGTATAATCATCTAAATAACTTTGTGGAATGCAATAAATGTTGAGTATTGAGTTTATATGAAAGTTAAATTTATATCTTTATTATTATATATTATCTCATTAGGGAAATATTGTTCCATTAGGGAAATATGAGATATATCATTTTGAAAACTAACAAAATTAACTTACAAACAATATACTACAATACATAGTTATTACTACATAGTTAATTCCACAGAGATTGTAATAAAATATTTTGAGTACCTTCCTAATGCGCAATGAAATGATTCCATTGTTTAATTGATAGATTAAAATGGCCTTATAATCGAAATTTCTCAGTTGCAATTTGGAGTTTAAATTGCGTGTAAATGGCAACAGGCTCGACCCCTATTACACGAGACCATAGCGATAAACCATGCGTGTACTTTACCACTTTAACAGTACATATTAAAGAGAGGTAGGGCATAATGGGAGTAGTTCCACTAAAATTGGGACTGCCCGACTGAGGATGTACCTCCACCATGAACAAAATCAAAGTGAAATAACACTGCTTTGAGCTATAGTATTCCTAAAGGCGAGCAAGGTTTCCAGTGCTCCGCGAGGCAACGTTGTGTTCGCAGTGGGGTGGACTTAGACCCTTATACTGCCAACCCAACTATACCTCTTTGAAACGTAACCCTGTAAAACGTTACAGGGTCGGCAACGCGCAAGTGATACCCCTGATGTTACATACAAGCGTCTACGGGCTACGGTAACCGTAAAACTGACCATCTGGTGGGCTGTATGCTTCTTTGCCACTTTAGTGGTTTAAAAAAAAAGATATAGCTCTGCATAGCCCTCTGAGGGATACAGGCGTTATGTTACTACCTTTTACTATTTGTGTTTTTGCATACCTTATTTATCTATTTCGTAGTTGCATACCTAGGTATTTATGTTTATTTAGTGCGCTTTTTTTGTCGGTATTTAGTAGGAGTCCGACATACCCTGCCGGCTCCCCAGGTGGCAGAAGATCCTGTCATGGTCGTGGCGAATTTCACGGATCATATGGCCATGATAATATGGCAAGTGAAGGCAAGTGCGGTTTTTTGTCGATACTAGTCTGACACACTCTGCCGCCTCAATGCCAAAAAAAGGCAGACTTAATACCATGTGGCTGTGATTGGTTGTTCATGATTTTGTTATATTTTCTTTGGCAACTGGAGGCACAAGCCGTCGTTAACCGAGCTGGCCCATTTATTTATTTGCAGTATCCGCGGAGTGACGGCCATACATCATACAAACTATTTCAGTTACCGCCTGCTAGGTTTTAACATTCCACTTGAAAATCCATTAGAATAAATTACAAAGAAGGTAGATAGTAGAACTTTTTTATATAGCGCGGGAAATCCTCACAGATCGACTTACAGGGAATGTCGATCTCATACCGACTACCCCACACAACGCCCTCTCTTGTACTGTGGTGGCCATGGGACTTGAGTAGAGCTTTTAAAACTTCGCCTTGTCCAGAAACTTCAACTAAAAAAGCGTCGCGCTACGCCTCGTTGCCTCGTTGCATGGTTATGCAACTAAATCTGATTATTAACCCATACTAGTGGTCCCACGTTGGTTGAAGTGTGACCTTTGTAAGTTTGAATGATAAAGAGTTTATTTTCATAAAATATTATTTATAAATAAAATTGATATATTCATATTTCGTCAGTGATACTCCCATACCGTGTAATTAAAGCTTTGCTGTAGGGCCTAATTTTCAATGTTATATAAATTTAATAATAATACCTATCTCTTTATTATCAGGCTACTTTGGTCCATAGATAGTAGAAACATACCTTACAGACTAACATATATTTTAAATAATTACAAAATGTGTTAGTATATTATATAGAAACTATGTAACCTATGTTAGTAAAACACTTCACTTAGCACTAGTCTCTGTGCGTTCTAGTGGCACTTGTTCGCGGAAGCGACGGAACACCACTTCCTGCGGCCAGAAGTCCTCTTCCATGACGAGGTGCAGAAAACAATTTGATGTTGCGGTTCGATTCCAGTAGCTGCACTATCGGCGTGTACTTGAGTATTTGGCGCACGTACTCCGCAATATCCTCTGCCTTAGGCCTCGGCATCGCGGCACGTACCTTAGGCTCAGCAGGAGCCGTGCCGCAGCTGTTCTTGTTGGTTCATTGACGGCGCTTCGTCCTTTGCACCATTACGAAACCATCATCATCAGCCCGCTTCGATGCCGTCGTTGACATAAGCAACTGTTCGGAGGGTCGGATAACTCGAGTGATGGTGTGAGGAGGAGGGCGAGAGCGGGATTGCGGGGCGCGCACGGTGCACACACTGCTGGCTCAGCTTTCTCCAGTGATGGCGACGACAAAACTGCTGACGCGAAACTTGCCACCGACGTATTGAGGCCCGCTCCGTGACGCATGTTTATGTTCGATGCACTCAATGATGACCCATTTCCGTCTTACGCAACTCTATGAGTTCGTTGCGCAAATCGGCGACGTCGACCTTCGTGTTTTGGGATGCACCTAGCCTCTTCTGCACATCCACCAGGCTTGCCTTTAGGAAGACTATTTAAAAAAAAACACATTATTCTGGTCACAGTTTCAAGTCCCTGGTCATAAATTAAGTTGTGGGCAGAAAGTTGTTGGTAATTATTAATACGATTGTAATCATCAGCTCACATTGACAGATAGGTAGGTACACAGTAAACCATAGCTTGTAAGCCAGAACTGGTGGATTTAAGATGGGTAAACTTTACTTTTGATTTTGATAGAACATAATTACATCCTTGTTACTTTAACATTTAATTTAACGAGGCCTCTTGAAGCAAATATTTGCATACCTTTGAGCTGGCAATGATAATTAAAGTTTTATTGGTTTTTACTTCCGCTGCAAGCTCGATAATAATATTTCCTAGAAAAATTATGTGGGAGTTGTCAGCAGCCCTGGCTCCACTCGCATAGTAAAGGATATTATTAATGTAAAGGGGTCGCCTATGTCCCTCAGGCTGCAATCGATCTATTTAGCTGCACCCTCTCCTGAGTGAAGGCCTCGTCTCTATTCCGCCACTGTTGCCGATCTTGGGCATATCGCATCCACTAGATGGAAGGATGCAATCTCCTTGGCAAATATCGAAATATGGATGTATATCCATATTTCGATATTTACATACCAGTGGACTGGTAAGTCAAAAGTCCACGTCAAAGGCATGATGACTTTTCGAAATAATATGCGTATTAATTATTAAATTGTCAATCGCTTAAACGATGAAGGAAAATATCGTGAGGAAACTTAGAGATCTTCTTGATGGCATCTCAAGTCTACCAACCAGCCAGCCAGTGCCTATGGTGGACTGTAGCCTAATCCCTCTCATTCTGTGTGAAGACTTGAGATGCTAGTGATTCCGCGGGTAAAAGCTTGTAGTTAACAGCAATAACATACTTGCACCATCACGCCTAAATAAATATTATTCTCCTTATAATAAATGGGAGTTTGTTATCATTCACCGGCAACAACTCTGAACTATTACTAACTACTATTAAGAATTTCATAAAAAAACCATTTGCTCGAGCTGGAAATCGAAGTTCGAAGAATCTGACTTCACGAGCAGCAGCTGCGATTGTGGTTACTAGACCATTGAAACGGTTTAGAAATACGTCAAAAATGTGCTTTTCAACCTGTGAGTGTTAGATTTTTATTATAAATGTCAATGAAACCTGGACCGAGTCCAAGTGACGAAGTGAAAGATAACTACATCTGTTTGTTCCGGAATGTACTCATTATACGGTAGAAAGTCGAGATTTGTACCTTTTGTTTCTTTTTTATAGCAATAAGGTGGCAAATAAGCACACGGCCCAACTGATGGTTACCGTAGCCTACAGACGCTTGCAATACCAGAATATCACTTGCGCGTTGCCGACCCTGTATAATAGTTAGGTTGACAGTAGAAGGGCCAGGTCCCCCCACTGCCAACACAACGTTTTCTCGCATTGACAACCTTGCTTACCATTAGGAACACAACACAACTCAAAGCAGTGTTACTTCACGTCAATTTTCTGTAAGGCGGAGGTATTTCCCCAGTCGGGCAGCTCCAATTTGAGTGGAATTACTCCCACTGTGCCCTATACCTAAATAACATACCACCACTTAATTCCCGAAGGTACCTGGACCTGGAACCCAGTACTGTACTGTGATGCGTATGTGTAAAAGTGGTTAATGGTTTGTGTAAACCTACAGTGTTCTGTATGTTTAGGTCTCTCGTAACAGGGAGCGAGCCTATTGCCATTAACCGGGCATAAATTCAAGCTCCGAGGTGCTACCGAGACTGAAAAATCCAATAAACTGCTGGACTTTCAAATCGAACCTAGGACCGGAGCGTAGCAGTTGTGCTTAGATTATATACTAGACTATTGAAGCAGTTTATTAATATTAATTGCAGTTTACTTTGAAATACAAACAATTCACTCGACTTTGTAGCTGACCCGTGCGAGAAATATTACGCACGCTATACTTCAATCAATCAATCAGTTTATTTTATGAAACATAGATGTATGTAGGTATTTGGCATTGCATAATGTTAAGACACACTATGTTTTCCCAAAATAATGATGGTGTATATTTGGTAAATATAAAATAGAAATAATAACTGGGTTAAGTTAAATGGAATAGGTCAATCGTACAATCATTGTATAAGAGCGATGTGTTAAAAGTCAAACCTCTCCGGTTATCAACACAACTAATTAATTACAACTCGACTAATTTTGTGTCGGAAACAAACAGTTGAGAAAAAACAATCAACGAAGATCACGGTTTGAAATTAAGCCTTTTTTCGCGGCGACTCAAAATTAGTTACTAAGACTAAAAGTGTTATTTTATTTTTTAGTAGATTTCAGCTTAAGCGCAATTAACTGAATTACTTTGACGAGGGTAATGTGTTTATTAGCTTTATGTGTATGTACGTAGGTATGTTTGTTCCTTTGTTGCACCCTAGAGACCAAACACGTGGACCGATTTTGGTGACTGTTACTTCAATCGATTTGTCTTAATCTTGCGAGTGTCACTAAAGTCATGATAGTAAAATTCAATATGGCGTCAACCAGATATAATATGAAAAATAAAAAAAAAAAAAATGGAAGAACTATGTTAAGTAGGGTATCAGATACATATATCTCAATTGTGAGGTAATTTCTTTTTACTGTTAGTACCACAGAATAAATACTAATACTAAAAGAGTTTCGGCCACTGTTGGGTGGCTGGCCTAGGCCGGGCTCATCGGAAAACAATCACCTCCTATTGCAAAGGTTCTTCCGAAGCCATCCTAAAACTTTTTGAGACAAGTAGGAGGGAAAGAAGGTGGCTTGTTTTTCATACAGAAAAAAAAACAAATTATGGCTAAATACAGCAATTCCTCCAAATTAACGTATATTTATAAGCCTGGGGATGCCTTAGGATGATATATTACATATATCGTAAAACTGTCTATTACACCCCCAGGTTGTTTATCATCACAAGCACCGCTACTCGTAAGCTGCTAGCGCTTGTATAACATTATTTATATATTATTGTCTAATCGCAAAGTCCGTAACACTCTGACATTTTGTCAGTAAGCAGCGCGCGTCTAATATTAGATGGACAGCGATTTAATCTTTTTTATTTGGCGTATCAATACTGTTGCCTTTGCTTCCGGGAACAAGTCAGTATGTAGTATCATAATACTACTTCGTCGTACCCATCTTCTTGTGTTCGTGTCAATGGTAAATGCCTGCCACCAATTCGATCCTTGTAGGTGGTCATGTTAATTGCGATATTACGGGCCTTTCTTGTAGGCCGTTGCAAACACAGCTTAGCGAAATGGGGTACTTATCATAAATCCTCCCGTCACCGGACAGACCAGATTATACTCCACTTGCCCAAAATTACCGTACTTCTACACCTTTGAGGTCAAGGTCATAAAGGTCGTCACTATTACATTCGTAAAACGTAAAAATTACATTCGTATTCCCTAAAACTCCAGATACTAACATATTGGAGAGGAAGCTTGCTATTATTACTGTCGTAATAATAGCAAGCTTCCTCTACTGCATCGATGTTCGATTGCAGAGCATAATGTGTGTGCACCTAGTAATTCTATATTGGTATTACCTATGTTGTAGCAACATCTATCGTGCTGCCTTGGACGCCTTATGACGACCAAATTCTGATACGTGTGTTAGTTTTAAATGAATGTTATCTTCTTTTTCTTCCTAAAATCTCGCTATCAACATTCCCAACGCAAGTTGAATAAATAGAGACGCCTGACATCAACCGTCGTCCAGGCAAAACACCCGCCTGGAGGGGCAGGGGCACCTCGTCCCTTCACACTGGTGACCAGCAGCTTTATGTCATTACCTCTCACAGGACTCCTTCATCATTGATAGAGCAGCGAGTCAAACGCGTGATCTGCGCACCCTTCCGGCTTTAGCGGGCATCCTAAGATTCCCGCTGGATGCCAAATTGAAGTAAATAGTTAATAAATAAATTAATTAATTTATTAAATATACCTAGGCTACACGTTGTTTATTAATCGAGGTGTACGTGTATGTATACAACTACTGGTTAGGTTCTAAAAGTATACCAATAATACTAAAGTGAATTATTGGAATGTTCCTAATAATATCTATCAATAATCAAACTTCTTCCCCAATTCCAGGGTTCAAAATGCCTCAAATCTATGAGGAAACGGACCCCAGATACGCGGCGAGCTGCAGTAGCGTCACCCTGTATTCGGAAACCAAGGGATTCTTCAAGGGTCTGGTGGAAGAGCTGTTAATCATAGCCGAGGCTGATGGCTGGCTGGACAAGTTCCAGAAGGTTGGAAACGGCAAGGTGGCTGCTGTCTTCGAGAACAAAATGGTAGGTTTTGGATAAGAAGATATTTTGTGTATGGATTAGGTATTTTCTGAATACGACCCCTCAAATCACTCTAAACTATAATTTTATTTTATCAGATATATAACAGATATTATACAGAACACACACAAACATTAATATCACATTTAAAAATATATTTGTTGTATACGTAAATATGATACCTACGTATATACTAACCTACCTGTCATCTTTATTTATTGGTCCCTTTTTACATTAGCTATATCATCACTTCCTTCCTTGTCAGATCTCTTTCAAACACTCGATAAATCTAAATTACATAAGTACCTATACCCATACATACTTACTTACGTACTTCGAATGGTCAGTACATGTAACGATTCTATGTTGGCCAGTGCAAACAGTTGCGTCTTGAAGGCAGCTGATTTGGGACTCGGCCGCCTGACCAGATAGTGGGCCCAGTTGGTGGCACATGTGTTTTCCACACGCATGCCTTCGATTACTCGAGGTCCAGCGACTGTAGGACCACAGGCAGTCATGGTCGTGGATTCTGTCCTCATCCAGCTTCTATCAGCAGGCTTTCGCAAATCATCATTCCATCTTACCGGAGGGCGTCCTACACTACATAATTATGTCTCTATATATATGTCACGAAGAAACTACGTATTATAGAAAAGGACAGTGGAAACAGTTGATAAATTCTTGAAATATCCACCCAACCTTCTGCAGCCCCCGGGAGTAGCGATGCAACTCACGTGCTTAATAAAAGCTTTCAATAGACGAGCAAGTGAATGAATGGAAATAAAAACCTCAACACTGAGTGCAGTAAGGGAAAGATTTTTATTTAGTGGCGACACTTTAGAAACTTTAGACTAGTCTAGTTGTTCCTAAAGCTAGCATATTGTTCTGTTATAAATTAATGTGATGAAAAATGCATGTACAGAGGCCAGCACATCAAGCTACCTCAATCTGTCAATTTTTTTTGATAGATTTTCAACTTTAACACAAAGTTTAAGGTTTATATTCAATTTGGAAATTTGTTACATTTCAATAGCTTGGCCTGCTGGCGTCTGTATCGATAAAATAGCAGCCATTAGGAAACTAACAAAACAATGATATGATAACTTACAGTTCTTAATACAAAGATCATTCTGTTTCAAAGTAGGCGGTGAGGCTTCCTTGTGGTTGACTTTCAGGGGGGCTTTAAAACTTAGTGACTGAAAATTAGAAATAATACGCGTTATAAATAATAATGAGAGCTATTTTAAGATGTTCTAACAGCAGATAATGACTTATTTATCTTATAAATTTATTTTATCAAATATGATTAAAAATTCGAGAAATGAACTATTTAAAACACGTGTCTGATGCAAGTAGGTAGAATAACTTTGAGAACCTATGACATAGACAAGAATAATATTTGCCACAACTCATAATAAAAATGTTTGCCAAGTCCATACCTTCACATAGCTACCTCTCAACATGATTGTCGCAACGATGCAGCTTCAGGCACAATCTGCAATATTATAAATATCAATGCCTTAACCGAGCAAATGAAGTTTCAGAATTTCAATCCTATATCTTAATGATTAAGATTCAATTTCGATTAATCTTTCAAACACTTGAGTAAGTTGATACATGATTTTAAAAACGAGTGGAAATAAAGTGGCATCTTATTTTTATCATACAGAATGTGGTAATGATGGAAAATTGCTGCGGTAGCCATGATTTAAGGTATTATGTGAATCAGTGATTCATAGAACACCATATTATACTATAGAGGGACAAGATATAATGTTGTCCGTCCAACCAGGGCACTCTGCTTGACGGGTGTGATTGTTGGCCAGTTAGTGGTCAAATGCATATGACGTCATGTTCTTTCTTTAGCAGCGCGACAAATGACCCTACAATATTCTAATCCGATCTTAAAATACGATGCAGGAATGATTTCGTGTAGAAGATAGTGGCAGCTCCACTAGCGTTGCAATTTCAGGAATTTTGATGCCGGTAAAATAATTTCATATAAATATTTGTATCCTGTGAGAATCGAACCTACGCCGTCGTGATCAACAACACGGCAGTACAACACTCGTACTTTTGAACCACAGATGTCGTCCAACATATTAAATTAAGTAAAAGTAGTGATAGCCTAGTGATATGAACATACGACGGATACGAATCCAAGGCACGCACGTAATTTTTATTCGAAATTTGGTTATACGGTAGGTAAAGAAAAACATCGAGAGGAAACCTTCACGCGAACCCCCATTAACCCATCATGGTGAACTATAGCCTAATCCCTCTCATTCCGAAAGGAAACCCGTGCCCAGCAGTGGGACTGGAGGATACGATTGATGAGATGAGAGATGATGAATTAAAATATTATAGGTAGATACTATTAACTATAAAA
Organism: Acronicta alni; assembly: GCA_964056405.1. NCBI lineage: Eukaryota > Metazoa > Arthropoda > Insecta > Lepidoptera > Noctuidae > Acronicta > Acronicta alni. Next base: position 25,281,985 of record OZ043913.1, on the reverse strand, counting down.
GTGAATTCAATTGAGCTCCAGTGAAGAGAAGTTTCCGATACATGAGCTGTATCTATACTGATGCAGGTGTTCATGGACGGTGACAATCATCACAACCATGACGTTCACGGCACATTTCATTTTACTCTAAAAAATAAACATTGGAAGGTTCCTGCCAGTAAATCTTTTTCCTAATATCCTTACAGATTATGGAAGCTCTAAACCAGGTGCTGTCAAGAATAGAGCCACTGCACCGGGGCAAAGACGCGAAGGTCTCACAGGATAGGCGATTAGCGGCACAGAAGGCGCTGGAGGATGGAGACCTCGACAAGGCGCTGGCACTGGCCAGCCAAGCCGTGCTGCGAGCACCCATGACAGGTGGTTGAGCTAATGATGGGAGGATAGGTGGTAGTTTGGGGATTATGTCAGGTCGTACTAGTTTTAATTAGGTTCCAATCATGTAACAAAGAGTGGGCTTAAGCCGCTACTAAGGATTTCATAGAAAAACCTAATGACACGTTGCTCAACCAAATTATCTAACCCAAGACCTCACGGTCAGTAGTGCTTGTGGTCACGGAACATTCGAACAGCTGCAGTTATTACCTATCACTAAAATAATAATAACATAACCTACCATCCGTTAATGGTTTGGCCATATGCCATTAAGCGATCACAAACACAAAATCCGAAGAACATAGTAGTATAATAGAAAAACCTAATACCATTTTATTGGACCTAGAACCTCCAACGTGACTACTAGCCTAACGGAAGGTGGCGTATCGTAATATCGATATTACTCTCCCCCTGCGGCTCCACCGAGTCCGCAGTCCCCCGGCTGTGACCCCGCAGAGGCCGCAAAAGGCAGGGAGAACGGCGCACTGTAATACCGGCACTCCTCTCCCGCCGCGGCCCCGTAAACTTTCAGCCGCAGTGTCGCCCATACAACACTGCGGCCCACCTTAGTTGCGGTGCCTCCCATACGACAATGCAACATACAATGACCGGTCCAGTGCAGGCTTCCTTGGCCAAGCCCCCAAGAGCAGCGCCTGTAGACAAGTTGCAATCTGACAATTGAATCGACGAACGAATAGAAACAAAATGTATGGGACTGACATCTATGATCGCCCGATTTGTGGAAAGCTTATGTCATTAACATACTTTTTGTTGCTATTCGTTCATTGATTCGATTGTCAGATTGTGACTTGTCTAAGCCCGCAGCCCTTCCATGAGATTCTACTTCGCATCACCGTGGGTGCCCAATCCACGGTTATCCCCCCTGCCGCGACAAGGCGGAGAGCCCCTGGGGGGAACCGGCTGCACCTAGCTCTAGCAGTGTAAAACTAGGTGTAATAGCACTTCGGCTTTTAGCCGTAACATTACTGTGTAACTAATAATGACTACTTTTGGAATTTAGTTTCGGATATTATGTCAAGAATATTATAAAGTGAATGATGAGACTTACTCCGCCGACTCCATATAATATGGCATCATGGTAAGAGAATAATGATCATATCTAAAATGATGATGGCTAGTCAGACAGCATCCCTTATCATCTCTTACTCTAGCTAAAAAAAGCAAATCTTATTTGAATGGTCGATTTATTTTCTCTGGGGAAACCGTCTAAAACATAATTACGTTCTGGATATAAATCACAAGGTTTTCACTTCGCCAATATTGGAAAGTTGTAACTTTTTCTGATCAAAAACAAGAAGTAGCAAACAAAAATAGGCTTACTTGTTTGTTGCGAAGCTTCTTTTATTGTTTTCAATATGATCTGGATTGTTATGAGGTAATTTACAACTTTACGTAATTTTAAAATTTATTACTTAGTGCAGATTACAGCTGACAGCAGTTTTATAAATAAATCCCTCTCCAGCCCAATGAGCAATTCCCGAATTTTATAATATTCGGTGCAACTTTTAAATTTTTTCTTTCCCTAAAAATCTTATTCGCACTACGAATTCAACAATTCCGATGGCCAAGAACAATAGATTTTGTAGGTATTTATAATTTGTTATTATTTTAATATCTTACCAATATCACAATTCATATTGGTGATGAGCTTGATGAGCGATTCTTACCAGGATTGAAAAGTTTGAAAACAACATTATTTTTATCTTAAACATACAATGCAGCCTAGTGTTATGAGTGTTATGAAGAAAACCTGCATGCCTTAGAGATTTTCTCGACAGTGTGTGAAGTCTGCCAACCCGCACTATGCCAGGGTGGTGGACTATAGCCTAATCCCTCTCATTCTGTGAGAGGAGACCCGTGCCCAGCAGTGGGACAGTATATGGGTTGATGATGATGATGATGATCTGAAATGTTATAAAATATATAAAATTTAAATTCGATTATATGTATAAACATATTATAATCACTTATAAATATAAATTAAATTAACTATAAAATATAGTCCTTAAGCTTAAGCTGCTTCACCTGTATAGGTCATGCTGGCGCTACCCACAACCTTGTTTCGTCAGACAGTTACAAGGACAAACCTGCCATGATCCCTTATGTCAACAAGACTGTAATTAATTATCCTGAACGATTTCAGCTATTTTCTAATTTTATCGAAAGTGGCCATATTAGCCCAGTTATCTACAAACTTCTTTCTTTTATTTTCAAGCTAAATAAAAGACCCTGAAGGTTTTTTTAATAAGGTGCTTTGTTGAGGCGTGTGATGTTGGTCGGTTAAAGAGAGAAATGAAACACTTGGTTGCTCGATTAAGACTGACTGTTTATTAGATTCTAAATATTATATATTATCGAGTACACAGTTACCTAGCTCATACATGAGTATATATGTTACTACTTACATTACTTACTACTACACCCTTACATCTCCCACATTTATAGAAAAAAAAATTGATATATTTTAAAGAACAATTTTTTTTTTATTTTTTTTTTATATACTTAATTTTAGATACTAATAACAGTTTAGTACACAATTTACTTATCTTTCTAGGGATGATATATCTTAGTTCTATTTTTATGTACTAAATAAGGTTTTCCATTTTTTATTACTTCAACATTTGGAGACAGTTCATGTAATACAGTATATGGGCCAGAATAAACATTTTCAAATTTATTACCATTTTCATTTTTTATAACAATTAAGTCATTTGGCTTGTATTTAATAGTTTTAACACATTTATCATACTTATATTTTCTTTTAATTTTACTAGCAAGTAGATTGTCTCTTGCCTCTTTCTGAGAGGTCTGTATACGATATTTTAATTCTCTAGAATAATTGTCGTGATTATAAAGAGGTTCCACAATATCTCCTAACAAATTACTAGGAAGAATGCATTTCCTGCCAAACACTAATTCAAAAGGTGTAAATTTATTCTCTGAATGTACTGAAGTATTGTAACAAAAACACCAGTAGGGTAACCATGAGCTCCATGTTTCAGGATGGTTATCCGTTTGAATCCTAAGGTAACTATTAAGGTGTTTATGTGTGTTTTCCAACGCACCAATGCTCTGATGGTGGTAGGCCGTCGAACTTAATTGCTTGATGTTTAAAAGTGTGCATACTTCCCTGAATACTGATGACATAAACTCCGTGCCTTTATCTGTCGCAATCTCCTTTGGAACTCCATACCGTAGAATGAAATTATTAACTAGAGCTTTTGCTACCTCTTCTGATTTCTTTGAAACTAAAGGATACGCTTCAATATATTTACTCAACTCACACTGAAGTGTTAATATATAGGAGTAATTATTTTGATCTCTGTCTAACGGGCCTACTAAATCAAGGAATATTTTTTCGAAAGCCCAAGTGGCTGTCGTCGTAATCGTCATAGGTTCTTTATTCGGTACCGTATGTTTTTGAGTTTGACATTTATGACAACGTTGAACGAAAGATTTAATATCTTTTTCCATACCTGTCCAGTAATAATATTTTTTGATGTTATTATACATCCTTCTCATGCCCGCGTGGCCACTTGTGGGCAAGAGATGGAAATCATTCAGTATTACTCGTACATCGTCTTTATCTATAATTCTTTTTACATTCTTAACTATGCATATATTTGGTCCGGACCAAGACTTATTATTTTTTATTTCTTGCAACATTTTTTCTATAAAATCTTCGTTATTTTTATTTTTAACTACGCATATTTCTTTCGCATTTATTAATTTACAAAACACATCTAGTTCTTTCACAAATTCGCTTCGCGATACCCGTGATGAAGAGTCTAAATATTTTATAAAAATAGTATTCATAATTGGTACATAACAAAATATTTTATTTTCTTGACTAATAATCTTACTTTTCTTATATTTCACCCATTTTTCCCTATCTATAAACGTCAACTCGACTGAGTCTTTCGGCTTAATATGTGTCTCTACAACTTTCGGTTGATCAGGCCGATCGTCCGTAGGGACAATATCATCCGAAGATTCAACGGGTTTAGTATTCATACGTCTCTTTTGCGCTCGAGTCATAATATTAATATGTTCATGCATATCTTTTAAATCTTGGCTGGAGATTCGTGACAAGAAGTCTGCAGCCGCGTTGTCAGTACCTTTTACGTACTCTACTATAAAATTATATTCTTCTAACTGAAGTCTAAATTTTGTAAGTCGACTGGATGGGTCTTTCATATTAAATAAATACACTAAAGGTCTATGATCTGTTCGAATAATAAAGGATCGCCCATACAAATAAGGTTTAAAGTATTTAACTGCCCATACAATAGCAAGCAGTTCTTTTTCTATAGTTGGATAATTTTTCTCCGCTTTATTTAAGCTTCGACTTGTATAAGCTACTGGTCGACCGTCTTTGTTTGATAAAACTGCACCTAACGCAAAATTCGACGCATCAGTTTGCAATATGAACTGGTTTTTCTCTGTAAAGTCTGGGTATTGTAAAACTGGGGGTGTAATTAGGCTTTGCTTTAATGACTCGAAACTTTTTTGACACTCGTCTGTCCAAATAAAAGGTACATTTTTCTTAGTTAAATAATTTAGATTATAAGCCATTTTAGCAAAATTAGGAACGAACTTCCGATAGTAATTTAGAAATGCAATAAATCGTTTTAATTCATTAGCACTCGTTGGACATGGGTAATTTTTAATAATGTTAGTTTTTTCAGGGTCAGGCAGTATGCCGTCGCCCGATACAACATGCCCTAAATATAATATTTCTTTTCTTAAAAAAATACATTTTAAAGGGTTGAGTTTTAAATTTACTTTCCTTAATCTGTTAAATACCTCCTGTAAATTTTTATTGTGGTTTTCTAAATTCCGTCCAAATATAATCAAATCATCCAAATATATAAAGCATTTCTCGTATGTCAACCCAGCCATAGCCATGGTCATCATACGAGAAAATGATCCAGGACTAGTTTTTAACCCCATTGGCATTCGAGTCATCTGGTACTGTCCAGAGCAAAACGCAGTGTATTTTCTACTACTATTATCTAAATTAACGTTGAAATAGCCTTGGTATAAATCAAGGTGTGTGAAATAAATGGAACCTGATAAGGAATCTAAAATTTCTGATATATCCGGCAAAGGAAAATTATCATCTTCGATGCAATTATTTAATTTTCGGTAGTCAACTACTAACCGCCATTTTTTATTACCGCTAGAATCAATTTTCTTTGGTACCAATAATATAGGGCTGGACCACTCGCTATTGCATGGTTCTATTATACCTTCACTCAACATTTTATTAATCTGATTGTTTATTTCTCCCTTTTGTGAATATGGCAATCGGTACGGTTTTGAAAAAATAGGATTCGTATTAGGTTTTAAAGTAATCGAATGCGCGTATGTATTCGTGGTGGTCAGCTGGTCACCCGGTAAATAAAATATATCACTATATTTTGCACATAATTTTTCTATAGAATCGCGTTCTTCCCCAGACAAATAACTTAACTTTAATTCACCAAACAATTTCTTCACCCTATCCGCATTTTTGTCTGTGTTTTGAAATAAACATAAATTGTACTCCTCGAGTTTATGTAACTCACAACTAAAATTTGTCAAGGTCAATGCTTCATCTGTTGTATTTAAAATTTTTATTGGTATAACCCCATTGACCGGTTTAGCTATTGAACTCGCTAAAAAAACACCTTGTTGAATTTCTGCCGAACAAACCACACATTCTTCTGTCATATGAGTCCGTATGTAATGAATTGACTCGCAACGTGACCCTATTTTTAAGGAATTATCGGTATTAATTAATGGCAATGTCAACTTCATATTATTTGAACTGAGGAAAGAGACTTGTCTGCTTTCAAAATCTAATATTGCCTTATAAGTTATTAAAAAGTCTTTTCCTAATATACCGAATGATTCGCAAGGTAAACTTTCAAACACATAAAATTTATGCTCAAAGTACATGTTACACGCGTATAATTTTAAACAAACATATCCTATAGCTTGGACTTTGCCCCCAATGCCTTTTATTGTAACACTTTGTTTAAACATAGGTATCTTATGATCTAACACATGTTTATATTTAATAGCAGAAATTGATGCCCCTGTATCCACGAGCCACGAACATATTTGGTTATGCAAAGATAAATGTATGATGCAACTACTGTCGCTAGCAAAAATAACGTCATTATTAGTCACGAAAAAATTTTGATTCGGTATTTTCAGTTAAATTTTCAGATTCTGAAAATACATGCATATGTTCATTGCGTACCCTTTGGTTTCTCGGAAATCGATAATTATTAAACTTACCTCGATTTTCACCTCGCCAGGTACCACGTCCTCGACCTGGTTGCGCCTGATAATAGCCTCGACAATTGCTTTGCTGCGTAAATACTCTGCCCATGCTCCTACCCCTCGGAGCTCTGTAACGGTGTGTCCTTGATCTGTAATTATTAGAATACTTTTGAAAATTCATAATTTCTCCTGATGAGGACGGGTTTGACACCTCTTCGTCCTGGGCTGCTTGTACAGCATCCTTTAAAGAGTCAAAATTTCTCGCCGCTATAATTGTACTTATTCTACGATTTCGAAGGCCATCAGCGAATCTTTTAATAGCATATTTCTCGTTTAATGGTTTCAATACATCAAAATTGGAAGAATTTCCGTTTGCCTGTGAAATCGTAAGATCTACCATTAATTTAGAGATTTCATCACCGAATTCCTTTAGAGACTTTTCATTTTGTTTACTATTTTGAAGCTGACTTTGGATAGCTGTGGCGGATTTCTTTGGCAATAAACGCATGCGCATATCGCTCACTAAATCACTGACATTCGAATAAGTTGAATTTAATTGCAATTTAGCCGATTGAGACAATCTACTTTTTAATATAAATTGAATTAAATTATCTTGACATTGTTTATTTGTAAGCAACATCCCATAGTATTCCACGTTATCTATAATTTGTTTAATATTCGATTCATCATTTGTCATAGTAGGTATCAGATTCAAGGCCACCTTTAAATCAAAAGTATTCATTTTAATCGTAATTTGAGACTCGTCTTTCACAAAAAAATCTGTAGAGACCTCACACAATTCTCTTATTTCCTTATACAATGTACGAAAATCAGCACATAGATTATTAATTTGTAAAACATAATTTCCCTTAATATTACCACTTTTTATCTCTGAATCTAAATATTCTACAACAGGAAGATATTGCTCATATATTTTACTTGCCTCCTGTAATTTTAATTTACATATATTTGTTTGCCGTCTCTTTGGACCGATTTTAATTAGATATACTCTAATAGCTTTTAAATCGTTATATAATTCGTTTAATATATCTGCCATTTACCTATATACATACTTATTTTAAATAAGTATACCTGCTTACATCGAAGGATAACATGCACTTAAAATTAAATTTTCACATACCATTACACGTACGCCATAGTACACACAAATCAGAAGGTTAATTAAAACATACTTGGTCGATACTCTAAACCTTAAAGTTATTAGTAAAATCCTTATATTGTAACGACCTTTTTTTTCCGAAATTACGTCACTTCCTACTTTATTTAATTATTACCACCATCACACGTTTACGCACTTTTGAATATTGAACTCGCTCACAAATAAACACTTTTTATTTAATTCACTTCATTGGGACTTGAACTTCTCGATCATCTCTGCGATTGCCTCGGGAACGGTTGAAAGATCGTCGAAAATTATTTTGTGCAATCTGCTCGCCGATCCATGAATGGTGACATTTTTTATACTGCTTATATATGAAATATATAGCGCCTAGGCCCAGAAGTGTACAAATTATCAGCAGCACAATACTGATAGTCGACATGTGCATCTTCATTTCTTCTACATGGGCATTATTTGACCCAGCAGCATTCTGGTTTACGAAGAGCGTCTCAGTTTCCACCTTTGATCGACACATATTGCCCACAGATTTTTCCGACTTTAATATAAAATACGTATTTATTTCGCCAACACACTGGATGGAGTCCAGAAAAAAAATTACTTAGAGGACACATCGCGAGATTTGTTTAAAATAACTTGTCCATATAGGGAACGTTACTTGACGCCAAAGCACTCGCGCATGGCAGGGTCGCCATGTGATGTTGGTCGGTTAAAGAGAGAAATGAAACACTTGGTTGCTCGATTAAGACTGACTGTTTATTAGATTCTAAATATTATATATTATCGAGTACACAGTTACCTAGCTCATACATGAGTATATATGTTACTACTTACATTACTTACTACTACACCCTTACAGGCGACTCGGGTGGTGCAAGACCCAGAGTCTGGCCTAGCAACACATCGAGGCCCTATTCTTGATACATACGTGTTAAGACTATTTTAATACATTTTAGATTTGAACGAAGCAAAAGAAATATGTCAGGCTCGAAGCCTATCTCTGTGGGGTAAAGGTGTGAATGAATGTATTAATTACTTACATATTTATTTATTTAACACTGTACAATTAAAAAGCGGTCAGTACAACAAATATACAATTTAAAATGTTGTTTGTTTTAACGATAAAACTGTAAAAATATTTTTTCCAAATTCTACCAGAATAGTGGTCCGCATTATCCATCCGGGAGTTGTGTAATTAGGGCGCGAAGTCTCCAGCCACAAAGGCATTCTGAGCGGGTGTAAAGTAGATCAGCTCAATAATGGCTTATTTGTAACTCGTGCGCTGCCGGCTGCAAATTTTAAACGTGGTACGTTTTGTTTTATTCATTTGAGTGTCAGGGATTTGGTGGTCTCATAGTGGAAGTTGTTTATAATGATGAGTGCCATTATAACTCCTTTTCGTCATTCTTTCGATCGTAAACTTGCACTATGTCACGAAACAACAAGGTCTATTTTTGCTTACAAGACCAAGTGATAGATAACGTTGTCATCAATGCATGACGTTAGTGTAGAACTATCTATCAATTCAAGTAAAGTACTTATACAATATAATTTCCAATAAACATGCCATAATTCCTCCATGTGATACCGATACCACGCGGATTTGATAGAAATAAATATCACAATAAAATTGTAAATATAGTGTGCAAAAAAAAGAATGATGAGAAAGAATTGAATACTTAACAAATTATATTTAAAATTTATCTAAAACCATTTTCTTGAAACGCACGTCTCATTTCTTCGCTTTACGCGCTCGTTACTGTAGGCCGTCGATCACTCTATGCCTTTGAATTTGCAAACTGCTCTCTTCACCTTCTCAATTAATCCAGATGTCGAATAAGGATGGGATCTGTTTGTTTACTTACAAAGTTTGCTATTGTATGATATTGCTTATATACAATATGTAGTTCTAAATATGATAAAATAGTAGGTATGTAAAACGAGTACGAGTACGTAAGGTGTCTCATTAATTTGTAGGAGTATATCAGTGTAAAGTTACATTTTTTCGTTTCTAAACTCCGCTGCACAAAAATCCTTGTTACTAGCAAAGAAACTTACCACCATCAAAGAATCAATCTTTGGTAAGTTACAACTATTTCCTCTGATGAATTCATTCATTGTGATGGAAATCGTAAAATATTATTGTTTTCGTAACAAATTTTCGAGAGAAATTGTTACCGATGATACAATTTTAATTAGGACAGATACGTCGGTTTGTTTATCGGACAGTGACGTCATCGCTTTTTCATTAATGATCGCAGTCACATGATAATCGGTAATAAATAACGCAATTAAAATTAATTTTTCATTTAAGACGAATAATCAAGTTCTTTTATTTTAGGTTTTTAAAACATAACTTTGAATAATTTGTAGCATGCGTCGACATCTCAGGCTTAGTGAAATTCAATTTTGATGGAAGTTTTTGTTAAAAGTAGTAAAGCAATTTTTTGTTCGTTAAACATAACGATTGTATAACGTTATATGGGATTCTGGAATTCTTCACAGAATTGGGAAAAACGAGATCACCGCACAATAAATAACAAAATTGCAAATAATATATATTTCTAAAAATATGACGAATGGAACATACTATAGGTAGTTAGTTATTTTTCATTTCAAATAGTCTTAAGGATAGTAAAACTCTTTTACAGGTGGCGACGACGCCATAAGTGAAGGCCGGATTTCACTCGCCTTGGCCTTGTGGCTACGATCCGAGATCCTGCTGCGCTGCGGGAGACCTCGCGCCGCCATGGAAGACCTGAAGCTGGCGCTGAAGGAGCGGCTGCCAGCCAAGATGAGGGCGCAGTACTACTGGCGGATGGGCCATTGTTACCGAGGTAGGTGTAGTCACCACCATATCATACGGCTTCAGTAATTAGGTATTTATCAGAATACTAGTTTTACAGAATACGCTCTTAAACAAAACAAATGTAACTAAAAAATATATAATATATATTTTTAGAAAACGTCGACTTACTTCAAGTTATTGTCGGGGTATCGTCGATCGGTTTATGGATTCCAAAAACATAAAACATATTATACCATCACGCCTGTATTTCCCGAAGGGATAGGCAGAGGTATAGGTACCATTGTACACCCATAGGTCACCGGTAGGTATATTTAGTTCCCGTGTAATAGGGGCGAGCCTATTCCTATTTACCTAGCATAAATCAAAACTTCGAACTGCTAAACTGAGAATTTCATATAAAACCCTAATAACTCTTTGCTCAACCCGGGAATCGAACCCAAGACCTGTAGCATAGCAGTTGCGCTTAGGATATCTAGACTAACGAGGCCGTCTAGAGGAGCTTATGGATTCCAAGCAGGGACTATTGACGTAATAATTATTATTTTCATAATTTATTCCTCCATAATAGTATCTCCTATAAAAATTGCCAATCTCAAAAATCACATTTTTTACAAACGGTTAACCCTTCCTCAGTGACACCCTTTTTGGATGACGTATTAATCGATCCACAAGAGCCTTGGCATAAGAGCTCTTGACCCAGTCGGGTCTTTGCGGCCGGTCGCCTTCATCCCTTTACTACACACTGTTAATGTAATGAACTGTGAATTTAGCTTTGCTGCCAGCCACGGGAGTTGAAAATAATAGATTATTATCGTAACTAAGGAAATTTCATTCACCATTATCATCAACCCATATACTGTCCCACTGCTGGGCACGGGTCTCCTCTCATATTGAGAGGGATTAGGCTAAAGTCCACCACGCTGGCCTAGTGCAAGTTGGCAGATTTCACAAACCGTCGAGTAAAATCTTAATATAGTATAGAGTATAATCTAATTAGTTATTAATACGCGTATGCATTTGAAAAGTCAGAGGTGCGTTGGGTTCGAACTCGAGACCTTCGACTTGGCAGTCCAATGGTCATACCACTAGGCTATCACTGCTTTTTTCCATTCACCATAGAAAGTGTTGTTACTTACTGACCTTATTATTATCATAAATCATTACCCTCCCATAAATAGTCCAATACTCAATAGCCGTGTACTGATTGACAAAGGAGACACACGAGGCTGCCTCGTTACAAAAAAAAATGTAGCGACGCTGCCGCGCGAGGTAAACGTGAACCATATTTTGTCTAAACATTATTTTCTTGAAGATTAATTTCTTGGCTTATATTTTTCCGTGGATGTTCCTACAGCTCCTTGTTAGTTCGTTCCTTAGCTGGTAGCTCTCATAAAGCTGGATAAGTTTCACGCACAACTCCTTAATTCCTTTTCCATATTGCGAGCAAGCGAGGCTCACAACATCCGTCTTGATCGGTTGCGGCAGATGGACTGAGGCACATTTGAGCATTACAAAAACCGTAATTTTCACTGTAATGTACTGCGTTATATAATGTATAAGCAGGCGGTCTTTTATCAGCATATTTCTTTGCTATTTACTGCATGCAGCAATTTAAAATACTTATGTACATATACAACTGGCTTAAACCCAAAATTACTCTTAGCTTAGTACAATCTTGAGGACCTTTTCATACAAAGGTACCAACCAAGAGCCTTTGAGTCAAAGAGCATTTGATTTCGACGTGTGTTAGATCCCTCACAGCCGTCAAAGTCAGTGATTGTTGATGTGTATCGAATTACTTACGGGCCTACTCTTCAATGTGCCTCGACTCACTTAAATGGATGAGCATGTACGATGAAAAGGTCTTAGGCTAGCTTCTGTGCAGCATTTTCATTTTTCCCGAGCAGGTTTTAATTGTGGATTTTCTGAGTCTGTGGACTTTAAAGATTATGAAAGTCTGAAGTGGGATTATAGAACTGATTTAAGTATTAGAATTTAGATTGTAGCCTTTCACTATGCATATCGCATCTCCGGATAACATCAAACGTTGAACTAGTTATGCTCAATAATTTGGCAGAAAAGGACAGCGTTTAATGAGTTCCAGCTCCAGCAGTGGCTGACCATCGACTTCAGGACAATATTTTGATCCCGAGATTTCTGTATAATTATAAAGTATTCACGATAAAGAAGATATACTAATGGTGAGCAAAGTTTTTGCTGTTCAGCTAAATGTGTGAAATTCAATAAACCCTTAATGAGCCTGGAAAATAACAAACACAATATTCAAAATGAAATCCAGAATATCATTGTAAATGTAGGTTTGGAAATGCACTAAAAATAGCGCACAGCATTACGGCTGAGACTAAAGCTATGTTTAATCCGGATACTAGCAGGCATGTCAAACAAAATACCAGTGCAGGTGAATTTTCAAATAGCAAAATCCTCGGCCAGATAATTATTTAGGTTTCAAATACATTTCGCATGCAGACGTTTTAATTATGTATAAATTTAGACTGTGTGCGCACAGTATAAATTTGGAAACCAGCAGCGAAAAGATAATTATGTGGTTGGATCTATTTCAGTAATTATAGTTTAACTAGAACTTTTGGCTGATAATTAATGTGCCACGGATTTTGTTTTCGGTTTTTTAGTATTGCGCATTTCTCTACATTTAATGAGGTGCTCCAATCGCATTGCAGCCATGAAAATGTGCGTTGTTTTTTATGTAAAATTATAAAATATTTATGTAAATTGTAAGGTTGCATAATTTTAGTTACAATGCACATTTAACAAGAACCGGCTGTCAACTTCATGCGAGTATTTTATTTATTTTTAGGAAAGCTTACTAATAACAATTATTGATAAGGAATAAATAGGTCAAAAATTGCTACTAACAAGCTTCCAAATTTTTTAAATCTTTGTAAGTACCTATGTATAGTAACAGAAGTACTTAAAGTTAAAGGGAAGAAGATAGGAACAGGAAGGTAGAGGTTGTTAAACTTAACTTATTATATTGTGGTGCGATCTTTTTGAAAATACATTTTATTTAGTTGTTTTCTGATTGCATTAGAACTAGTTGTAAATAGGTCTATGTCCAAAGGTAGATTGTTGTAACTAAGGTAGTAAGGCAGATAGCGCTACGTAGAATGAAGGCTTATATAGTTGGTTGTTGCAAAGGGAACATAATTACAACAAAGGACATCGTCTAAAGCCTAGTTAGTTTGTAAGGAAAAAACTAATAAAAATAACCAATTTTTGAAAGAAGCTCAGAGCTATCGATGGAAGATATGACAATATTTATGCAGCGTGGATTTAAGAGGGTTGTCGGTGGCAGTATGTACCGAGCGGTTCATACATCAGAAGACCGCGTAGCTTGGAGACGTGTCGTATGTGGTCGCGATCCTCAGCAATGAGGGAACGACGAAGAAGAAGATGCAGCGTCTATATTCTAAAGATAAGAAATAGTATAAATTTGCATACGTTTATAGTGTCAAAGAATTCAACTAGATAGTGGCGTGTGAGTGTGAGTTTCCTTTCGCTGAGCTTGCGAATCCCGGGTTCAGTTATTCCAGCGCAGTGGAAGTGAAGAACTTGAGAGCACGCTGGGCACTACACTTATGTGTATACATTTGGTACGGACTTAAAATGTAGAGAACATCTGGATTAAATTATGAGTGAAATTTCTCACCGCGGTGGTCACGACGGGAATTTATTTATTTATTTATATACACTTTATTGTACACCAAGTAACTAAATAATATACAGACACATACATTTTATTTTGTATTTGAAGACATACAATGGGCGGCCTCATCGCTATCTGCGATGTCTTCCAGGCAACCTTTGGATGGACACAACCATGAAATGGAAATGTGAATTTTATTAAACTAAACACTACAAGGTGCTGCTTACGTCATAATGTTTATGAAGTTTATATATCCTCGCCCGGGTCATGCTCCCTATGACACAGGATCGCCAACGGCGCACGTAGCAAACGTAATTAGTATCAGTATTGCCGGAAGGGTCTTAATAAAGCGGGTGAACGTTAAATACCTATATAATTATATTTCAGATACGATGACATGTAGGTAGCAATATCTCGGTAGCAGACTTTATAGTCCGGGAGGTGGCAGTGACAGCCTAGTGACATGATCATTGAACTTCCGAGTCAAAGGTCTTGAGTTTAAATTCAAGGCATGCAACTATGCCTTTACGATATCATGTACGTACCTATTAATAATTCGTACACCGTCACATTACTAATGGTGGCTGAGGTACAGAGCCAGCACATCAAGCTACCACAATCTGTCAAATTTCTTTGATTGATTTTCAACTTAAAGACATTATAATAAGGTTAATTTTCAATTGGGAAAATTTAACAGTTTTGAATAGCTTGACCTGCTGGCGTCTGTACAGAGGCCAGCACATCGAGCTACCCCAATCTGTCAAATTTCAGTGATAGATTTTCAACTTTCATACAAAGTGATAAGGTTCATGTTCAATTGGGAAAATTCGACAGTTTTGCATAGTTTGCACTGCTGGCGTCTGTACATTGGATCTTCAAAAAAAATCTTTAGACAATTTATCTACCTAACAATTAACTTACTTTCAGGTGCAGGCGAAGCAACTCGGGCTAAGGTGTCGTATGAGCTAGCTGGCAGACTCCTGAACAGCGATGAGGTAGCGAAGGCTCAGCTGGCTAAAGATATAGAGACCCTTGACTACACGGCAGAACCGAAACTTACCCCTGGTAAAACTGGTAAGTATTAAAGACTATGTTATTTGTAGTTTCCTTTTTATCGTAATAATACGACTATTACAAACAAACAAGAAAAAGAGAGGTAAGGCATAGTGGGAGTAATGGAGGAAATGTTGTGTTGACTGTGGGGGGACATTGACCCTTATACTGCCAACCCAACTATTCCTCTTTCAATACAGGGTCGGCAACGCGCAAGTGATACCCCTGGTGTTACAAGCGTCTTCAGGCTACGGAAACCGCTTACTATCAGGTGGGCCGTATGCTTATTTGCCACCTGAGTAGAATAAAAAAAATCACACATACGGGTCGTCTGACAGCAGCACCAGTGATATCAATATGGCGTTTTCATCTTGAGACCACAATTTATACGTGTCATATGCTAAGTAACTTCACAGGCTACATGTCCCTAGCACCATACCTTTGGAACATAATAATGTTGGTACATAATTACTTAGCGGCAGAATATTTCGAGTCCCCTCCGCGCCTCGGAGAGCTATGGTTCTCATACGAAAACATAAAATAGTGGTAATCAGAAGCCCAAAACTCCAGACAGCCAATCCATCCTCAGTATATCGGCATTACCCAGAAATTGGGTCGCGGAGGTCTGACGTCGTTTCGTGTAAAATACTGATATTCAGCCGCATCTAGTTAGACTGGAAGCCGACCACAACATACTCGAGAAAATAATCGAAAGAGGAGCGGAGTTACCACCACAGAATCAGCAAAGCCTACCATCTAAAACGTTTCCAATGTATTTAATAAATCCGATAGCAACTGCCACTCACAAAGCACAATCATGTAAGCACACAATTACAGTCACATTTTCCATTTAACTGGCCGTTACCTCTCTCTAAGTCAGTCCATGTTTCGGTGACACATATATGTCAACCCACCTCCGGTGTCCGGTACAGCGATCCTTCGGAAGTATCCAACAGACACATATCATGTACACGACCACACAGAAAACAGATAATGTGAAATGTCAGTGACAACTGTGTTTCCTCCATGTCGATAAAAAAGTGTAAAATATTCGTTTTATTTATTTATTTACTTCATTTAAAATAGTACAGACCAATTACAATAATAATGGAAGATATATGAATAACTTATACTAAATTTTACTAAAATAAATAGAAACAATCAATTCTACATCCTTCTCACAAAATCCTACCTACCCGTCATGTCGAATTTTTCCTTCACATACTGAATTTACGTCTTTATGGTGACGTCAGTAACACCTATTGAAATGCAAGTTTTTGCTTTTCAACCGACACAACTTACTTTACAGTTAGTTCAATGTCGAACGATGCCACCTTACCTTCTAACTATCTTTTTGTATATTTTTGGCATTTTCCATGCTAAGATTTTAAAGTTATTTTTTAAAGTCACAATCAGGATTGGCGCACAGGAGAGCGTTGAGAGCAGACAGCGAGCGCGGTATGGGCGACTTAGCACGCGCCACGGTGCGACACCACGGCACGGCAAACAAAGGGTGTCTTCGGTTCTTGTTGTTCTTGTTTATGAATGATTTTCTATTCCGATAAACAAACTCATTGGTACCTGCTATCCTTACCATCTGTGTTTTCCAAACATTTAGGGCGAGGCGTACAGTGTACACGTGCATAGTCCGCAGCTATGTTTTTAGGTGTCATATTATTCCAATAGGGGGCAAGCCTATTGCCATTACGGTTAATGGCAATAGGCTTGCCTACTATTATAATATGACACCTATTACATGTGCCCGGTGGCACAAATTCAAACTACGAGCTGAAAATTTCATAAAACAATCCAATTACACTTTGCTCGACCTATGAATCAAACCCATTGTAGGCCCACTCACTCAGCAACCATACTTCTGGTTTATAGAGATGTTTTTTAAGATATATTCATGTCATATACCCAATATGTTGTTCTAGGCATAGCGTTGACTGGTGGAGCTAAAGAAAACATGCCTTCACTTTCCAAATTATTGAAAATAGCTGAAGAAGAAACAAAGGTAAGATCCGTAACATATCGCATGACTTGTTGTATTATATTAATATCTTTAAGGGCGGAGCGGGTTAGCGTCTCCTTAGAAAGCTGTAGTAGGTACACTTTCAGCCATTGATATAAAGTGCTTCTTCCTGCATCTCTTATTAATTTTTAAGTTCTTCTGAAACATAGATTATCAAATTTATGTAAGACATCTTACAGAAATTGTATAAAAGTAGTTACTGTTTTTCTGTCTATATGCACTGCGAGAATGTGCTCCATTCAGCATCCGCAAGCTTCCAGGCTTTCACCGCTTCTTTCCCCTCATTAGGGTCGTTTCGCTGTCGCCAACGCGCCGATCAAGACTGGTGACGTACTACTGGTAGACTCACCATACGCCGCATGTCTACTTGCCGACCATTATGGTACGCACTGCTTGCATTGTTTCAAGAGGTAAGATTCATCTTTGGTTGTGGAAAATTGAAACAAAAACATTTTTGAGAATTTACTTACGGAGAATCCTTGTCCACACAATAACAGCCACTTTAGAGACGTCAATAATTGTATGCACTAATGTACTTATTAAAGTGGCTATTATAGAGTAATCACAAGATATTGATAAATAACAAAACACCAGGATCATAAGAAGTGGAAAATGTGTCTGTGGTCTCTGCCTTTTGCCCAACAGGAACATACAGCACATGCTTTATACGTATGCGAACTACGCAGTTTGTGTTAAACAATTTTAGATAATATATTTTTTCGTTTCAGGCTTGATGATTGTGAGAATGAAGCCGCAGTTTGGTGTCCGAAGTGCTCCGGAGTGGCGTTCTGTAGCGTCCAGTGTAGAGACACAGCTGTTTCCACGTACCATTCTTATGAGTGCCAGTTTTTAGATCTTTTTATAGGTAAGTAACTTAATTGTCTTGTCATTTTTTGGGTGGATGGGTTTTGTGGACTTCCAACCAAATAGTACCGAAAAATCTTTAAGATCACTTATTTATCTTTTTTATCGCGTTCAAATACCTAAAAGCAAACAGCTTTTTGATGTAAGACTTCTTTTGTTACTTATAC
Organism: Acronicta alni; assembly: GCA_964056405.1. Classification (NCBI taxonomy): domain Eukaryota; kingdom Metazoa; phylum Arthropoda; class Insecta; order Lepidoptera; family Noctuidae; genus Acronicta; species Acronicta alni. Next base: position 25,263,568 of record OZ043913.1, on the reverse strand, counting down.
AGAAAGAGCCTATATTTTTTTCAGGATCCGGAATGTCAGTACTAAGCCACATAGCACTACGTATGGTGACCCAAGCAGGACTAAAAACTTGTTTGTCAATACACTCAAAATACATAAGCAATGAAGTCAAAAATGTTGAAGGAGCAGTTATAAATGACATAGAAGGAGTCGCAAAGAAATCCAAGATAAAGAGCAGAAGGGAGAGACTGAACAGGTCACAGAAAGGAATTAAAAGTTTCACTGAGAAAACTTTTAAAGAAGAAGAGAAACAAATCAAAGTAGAAGATACAATGAGTTTGGAAGAAAAGCTAGAATTAAAATCGGCTCAGATATACTCTTTGTGTACCCACGCTGACAAGAGAAAGGGAGACGATTATTTGAAAAGGATAGTAATGTCGTTTTTTCTGACTGAATGTCTCAAGAAAGTGGGCTTCTTTGAGAAATGCAAGCAAGAAAATTTGGATAAAGGTAAGCAAATAAAGTGAAACAAATGATCTATTTTAGAAGATAATCACGTAATATCCTACAGATTTTACAAAAAAAAAACAACAAATCGGATATTGCGGTAGACTATCAGAGAAAAGGGCAGGAAAATAGGTCCTGCTTTTGAGCTTATTGTGACATGCATTTTAACCAGCCTCATGTACTTGCTATATCATTTTTATTCATAGTTAACTGTTTGTTGTGAGTTTGTTCTAGGAGTAATGATGTTGTGTACATTTTTTATTCATAAATGTTTTATTAATGTTTTGAGGGACATTATATTTTATGACATTCAGCATGTCCAACTTGCTCTCACTGTCAGCACAATAGAATATAATAGAATATTCTTTATTGTACACCATAAACAAATGCCAAGTACATGTTTATAAAAACTAGCTTCTGCCCTCGACTTCGTCTGCGTATACTTTACCTGAAAGTATCTAGTTGTTAAGTTTTTTAAATTTTCTTATTTCCTGCACAATGTTTTTATTTTTTCCTTTCATAACAACCATATGACAATAATTAACACAACAAAAAAAGAATTAGCGAAATTGTTACATCTGTTCACGCGTGATGCGATGACCAAGGGAAATAGAGATTCATTTTTATATATATATGATAGAATGGTACAAGGGTGGTCTTATCGCTATAAGCGATCTCTGACAGACAACCTTTGCATGGATTCAAGAGAAATGCAATACAATTAGAAGTAGTCTGGCGTACATAAAAATTACAATAGATACTGAAAAATAATATTATACACAACTCTTAATAATGTACAAGTTAACTGCATTTAAACATATATAATAAACATACAATATTTCTCGCTGTCAGCGCACCAGTCGATCATCGAGCTGCTACTCCGCAACCTGATGCTGCTGCAGTTCAACGCGCACGAGATGTACGAGACGATGCGCGGCCCACACATGTTCAGTGGCTCCAAGCCAGTGTACATCGCTGTAGGGATCTTTCCAGTCGGTGCACTGTTCAACCATGACTGCTACCCAGGTGTGACCAGGTAAGAGTCTGACGCACCTGTGGCGTCGACCACATTCCTGATTCGAATAAGCATAGCTTCCATAGGGTGGCCACATTCAAATTATTGAATTATTTACTTCAGGTATTTTGAAGGCCGCAATATAGTCCTCCGTGCAACGCGGCCTATATCTGCTGGAGAGGTGGTCGCTGAGAATTACGGGCCCCACTTTTTGATGCGAGGATTCAAGGAGCGGCAGCGGCTACTAGCGTCTCGCTATTGGTTCAGATGCGACTGCACCACATGCAAGGAGGATTGGCCCACGTTGAAGCAAATGACTGGTGATACTTTACCATATATCAGGTACCTACTGGCTTCATTACAAACCATACATGTAGCAGAGAACTACTGCGTTAGTAATGATTAAGTTATAGCTCTTTACACCAAAAGCCACAATCTACATTGTCACAAGAAGAACCTTCCTGCTAATATATTTTCTACTCGCCAGGTGTCCAAACATCGCGTGTACATGCAAGTTCAGAGGGAACCTGAGTTGCCTGCCCAATAGATGCGCGAAATGCTCCACACCCATTGACAGGGACCTCGTTAAGGTCCACTTGGAAACTGTCAACCGATGTGTGAAACAGTATCAGGTGTGTGCACTAATTACTTACCTACTCGGTTCTCTGTATTCTCTCTCTCGCCAAATTGTGGTAAGCCACAACACAACATACGAATATGTATGGACCATAATTGTAGTAATGAACATATGCCAGTTCAAGGCTATATGTATGGTAGTTGATTTAATTTTCGTAGTACCAGCCCACATGGCCATTCATTTTATTATAAAGTATTTTATTTTCTCGCGGCTGGTAGACATATTATATTCGCGAATAAATGTTTCTCTTGACTTTAAAACTTGAGATTTTTGTAAAGATTAAACTCGAAGTGATCTTTTTTTTCATATGATTTTCTACCCAAATTATTGGTTTTGTGTGCTGATACAATCTGTGGAGCTGTCTAATATACCTAATAGTAAAGTCAAAAATAGTTACTCATACTGCATCACTCTGTATTCTGACAAAATAGACTGATAGGATTCGTACCTTGCCCGTCTGTGCCTTATGATGCTATAATGTAATATCTTAAGTTAACATCTTCATCGTAGGTATGTGACGCGCTTAAAGCTTCAATTTTAATTATTTATATTTCGATAATATAATTGATAGCCTACCATCTACAACAATGGAAAACTACGTACCAATTTAATATATGCAGATAACTAGGAAAAACAGAAACAAATCTTGTCGCAAATCTATAAACTGAATTTTATTGTGGACGAAACGATACTTTTAATTGAATTAGTAGCACCATCTATCGAGCGATGAGACAAACTTGAAACAGAGAAATATCGTAGTCCGAGAATATTAAACATTAAAAATTATTCCAAATGGAATTTAACCTATTTAATTTACCTGTCAATAATTAGTCTGAAAGAGAAAGTTAAATAAATACCATTCGCAGACGTTCAAAATGTTTGCTTGCTGCTCGATAGATGGCGTTACAAGTCAAATTAGAAGTCGCTATGGTTTCGTTCACATTTTCCTATAGGTCTCACTTTGAAATTAGTTTTGTCATGACTGACTGATAGATATGATGTGAGTAATAATATTTTTGGATGCTTACCATTATTCTTTAAGATGGTGAGCTTATAAAAACTTTATTTAAGCTGAATTCGCTAAGTGTGGACGGACTGCTTCTTAATCCATACTATAAATGAAGCATTGAATTGACGCACAGGAAGATTGGTTTTCGAATACCTAATTCAGGCGAAAATAAAAACCATTTTCTCTCGTGTGCGTAAAATAGTGGTGCGCCAAGCACTCACTCACTATAATATCGACTATTAGACATCAATACGGCTTCAGTATCAGTATTAATAGTAGCATCATTAATCAATTAAAAGAGTAACCATGGAGTTTCTTCTCCATAGGAAACGACTAATTTGGAATCGTGCACCTAGACTCGACATTTCAAATGGTTTATATTAAAATAAAACTATTTTATTTGTTAATTAGTGCGCATAATTTAAATTTAACAACAGTTTTAGGTTTTTGAAGATTAATTTATTACAAAAATATGCACTCAAAACTTTAACCACCTGGCATAAAATATACTTATTCACAAAAAACCTTTAATCAAAGTGCTTACTGCATGACTGTGGTTCAATATATTTGAGATTTCCAGTCAGCTCTTAACAATCTAAGGCATTTTTGACGAAAAGCTTAATTTTAAGAGAGCTCTGAAATAATATATTAATAAACTATTGTATTCATGGTCTCTTTCAAAGTTCAGATATAATAGATGAGTGTCACAATACGGGACAATGTCGGAAATAGACTTCTTAAGAAAGAGTCTTGTAGCGACTTTTATTAGACCAGTGCCAGCCGACGTCACGCATCACAACATTTCTTTTGGCTCAAAAAAGTGACATCAGCTGTTAATTTTATTCAATAAACATTTATGAGCCTACCAGGTTGTAAGGAATGTTTTTGTGGATGATAACCGTAGTATAAGGAATCTAATTGTACCAGACAGAGGTTCTACTTCGAGCTAGAATAATTTAAAAATATAATCATTTATGTATATTTATTTCAATAAAACGTTTTTTTTTTTGTGGGTTCTATTAGCATTTATTATTTGATTATGTAAATAAAAACCGGAACATATGCGCCTAGAATTGCTTCATAAATCTGTATTACAAAAAAACAATTATATACCTACAGTTTTTTTGTACAAATATATATTTTCAGTTCGGTCACAAAAACTTTAAGATTAAAAAAAGTATACACAATTGATACCTTGCTAGAACATCAAGGTATCAATTTTGTATATTTTTTATAGGCGTGCATTTGTGATCACTGTAGAGGAGAAATATTCTTATGTCAGTTTTTAAGACCATGACACTGTGCGCGTGCATGACTCGATTATCACTCTCACACTCAATACACACATTCAAAACAAACACATTTACTGTGATTTAAAATTAAATTTGCACCTCATTCTTTAGTCTTTAAGTCTTTTCTCATTTCTCAGTCTGGAATAACCAAGATTATACCTTCTTAATTCTAACCGAGGGTGGGTCACTGGTGACCTGTAATACAGGTTTTTAATTAAAAACCTACATCAGGCACCAGTCTCTCACATAGGTGAAATTTAAGACCAATGTATACACTACCTAAATTGTGAACCTATTGTGAAGAGAAAATAAATCAATTTATTATTATTATTCTCTTTATTCATTTATATATACATATTATTGATATTTTTAAATATTTAACAAATAGTATAAAAAGATTGTAAAACATTTAAAAATATAAAAAATAGTAGCCCACCGGTATCGGGAACATTATCCAAGCTACCGGTGGTCAGGGCCCCAGCGAGAGGAACCTCCTGACGATGCGCGCCGTGTCCAGGAGTACCGTCTTCTGCATCAGACCCTTGACCCAGCCGCCTAACGGAAGCCTCCTCAGATGTAAGTCGAGGCTCTTGGCTATTAGACCATTGGCTGAAACGACTATCGGCACAATGACTGCTGAATCCACATCGCACATGTCGACAACCTCGCGCGCCAAATCAAGATATTTACTTTGTTTATCTTTCTCAGCTTTCACGAGATTCTCGTCATATTGCGCGACGTTCTGATCGATCTATCACCACTACATCAGGCTTATTGGCCATAATAGTCCTGTCAGTGATAATAGATCGATCCCAGTATAAGGTGACATGGCCATTTTCGAGAACTGGGTCGGGCACATACCTGTAGTACGCTACCTCTGAGTCCACAAGGCTGTATATCAGGGCAAGTTGTTGATGGATAATCCTGGCCACTAGATTGTGTCGGTGCAAGTACTCTGTGTTAGCTAGACGAGAACAACCAGAGATAATGTGACGAATAGATTCACCAGGACAGTGGCATGCCCGACAAATGTCAACTGTGCCGTCCTTCACGATATACTTCCGATAGTTATTCGTCATCATAACTTCATCCATAATTGCACAAACAAATCCTTCGGTCTCCCCGAAGAGGTCACCGAAGCGTAACCAGGCCACGGACGCTAACAGATCAACATCAGGCCCATGTAAGGCCCGAAAAAAGCGCCTGTGGAGTTCCTTACTCTGCCATACCACCATGTGATCATTAGTGCTTAGTACTTGAGGTTTGCGCCAGTCCTCTTTAGCTAAGGTAAGCGGGATAAGTCCTTTATCCACTACGACGACATCTCGATGCATCCCCACGTCAGCATGGAGAAAATAATCTCTGAGGCTGCATATCTCACGGTTGTGGAGGGTCTTAGCATTCAAAAAGCCGCGACCCCCACATTTCCGCGGGATGTACAACCTCATCACTGACGAGCGTGGGTGATGCATACGATATGACGTCAGCAGTGTACGAACTCTCCTATCCAGGGCGTCAAGCTCAGTCTGCGTCCACTTGACTATGCCGAAAGAATATATTAAGACTGGCATAACCCAACCGTTGAAGGCACGCACCTTGTTTGCGCCTGACAAAAGACTGTTGAAACCTTTTCTCAGGCGGCAGAATAAGCGTTCCCGCAACGATTGTTTTATGTCAGCCTCACTGATTCGCAATGCCTCCGACATACCCAAGTACTTATAAGTTTCAGTTGAGGAAAGGGATCGAAGGTGTATGGTGTCCGAGAGCTGGGTTCCTGGGGACTCCACAATCCCCCCTCGCTTCACATGCATGATGGCACATTTGTCCACACTAAACTCCATTTTAATGGAGCCACTAAATTCTACTGTTAACTTTAGTAGCTCCATCAAATGGGAATGGTTATGGGCAAACAGCTTTAGGTCATCCATGTAAAGGAGGTGGGATATTGCCTGATTACCTCTTCTCAACCTATAACCCAGCCCTGAACCCTCTAATAATGTGCTCAGAGTGTTCAAGGCTAAGAAAAACCATAAAAAATAGTAGCCCACCGGTATCGGGAACAGTATTATTATTATTCTCTTTATTCATTTATATTATACATATTATTGATATTTTTAAATATTTAACAAATAGTATAAAAAGATTGTAAAACATTTAAAAATATAAAAAATAGAGGCCCACCGGTATCGGGAGCAGGGTCCAAGCTACCGGTGGTTAGGGCCCTAGAGACAGGAACCTCCTCACAATACGCGCCGTATCAAGGAGTACTGCCTTCTGAATCAGGCCCTTAACCCAGCCACCCAACTCGAGCCTCCTGAGGTGTTGGTCGAGGCTCTTGGCGATAAGTCCATTGACCGTAACGACTAACGGCACAATGATGGCCGAGTTCACATCCCACATGGCGACCACCTTGTGAGCTAAGTTGAGATATTTTAACTGTTTCTCTTTCTCAGCCTTCACGAGGTTCTCGTCATGTGGGATGGTGACATCGATAATCATTGTGCAGCGCGCTGATCGATCTATTACCACTATATCAGACTTATTGGCTACAATAGTCCTGTCAGTGATAACAGATCGATCCCAGTACAACGTGACATGATTATTCTCGAGAACTGGGTCGGGCGCATACCTGTAATACGGTACCTCAGAATCCACAAGGCCGTATTTTAAAGCCAGTTGCTGGTGGATAATCCTGGCCACTTGGTTATGCCTGTGCAAATACTCGCCGTTAGCCAGACGAGAACATCCAGAAGTAATATGCCTGATAGACTCACCGGGACAATGGCATGCCCGACATATGTCGATCGTCCCGTCTTTCATGATATACTTCCGGTAGTTGTCCGTCAGTATAACTTCGTCCATAATTGCACAGAGAAAACCTTCGGTTTCCCCAAAGAGGTCACCGAAACGCAGCCAGGCTACGGACGCTACTTGGTCTACATCGGGCCCATGTAGGGCCCGGAAAAAGCGTCCGTGAAGCTCCTTGCTCTGCTATACTTCCTTGCGGTCGTTGGTACGACCGCAAGCCCGTGGTGCTTACACCACGGGTTTGCGCCATTTCTCTTTAGCCAAAGATAGCGAGGTGAGTCCCTTGTCCACTGCGACCACATCTCGGTGCATACCCACGTCAGCCTTGAGAAAATATTCTCTGAGACTGCACACCTCGCGGTTGTGGAGGGTCTTCATTTAAAAAACCTCGACCCCCGCACTTCCGCAGGCTGTACAGCCTCATGACAGACGAACGTGGGTGATGCATCCGGTTTGCGGTCAACAGCGACCGGACTCTCCTATCTAAGGCGTCCAACTCCGTCTGGGTTCACTTGAGTATGCCAAAGGAGTACATCAGGACCGGCATGACCCAACCGTTAAAGGCGCGCACCTTGTTGCTGCCTGACAGAGAACTATTAAGTACCTTTTTCAGGCGGCCGAAGAAGCGCTCCTGTAACGCTTGTTTCATGTCAGTCCCGTTAATGCCTAACCCTTCTGACATACCCAGGTATTTGTAGGTAGCAGTTGCGGAGAGTGATCTCAGGTTTATAGAATCTGAGAGTTGTAGTTCACAATCTCAGATTCCACAATCCCGCCCCGCCTTACATGCATGACCGCACATTTATCTACACCAAATTCCATCCTGATGGAATTACTAAAAGTTTCAGTTGCCTTTAGTAACTCCATCAGTTGCAATTTGGTGGAGGCAAACAGTTTTAAATCATCCATATAAAGCAGGTGGGATATTACCTGACTCCCTCTCCGCAACGGATAACCCAGCCCTGTACCCTCCAGCAGGGTGCTGAGGGGGTTCAGGGCTAAACAAAACCACAGTGGACTCAGACTGTCGCCCTGGAATATTCCCCGCTTAATCTCAATAGGTTCGTCGTTCCCCTGAATTTGCCTACATCCTGGATAGCGAAGGACAGTTCTCCACTGCCCCATATATGACACCAGGAAGGTGCGTAAAGTTGTATCTATTTTATACAACTCCAGCACCCTCATGAGCCATGTATGCGGCACCGAGTCGTAGGCCTTCTTATAATCTATCCAACATGTCGACAGATCCTTTCGGGATCTACGGACCTGTTGGCTTATGGCCATGTCGATGAGGAGAAGCTCCTTGGTGCCGCGGGACCCATTCCTACATCTATTTGAGAGGCTGACATAATAGAATTGTTTTCTATGTGACAGTTGATTTTTGCTCTCAAAACAGATGTAAGAAGTTTATAGACGGTCGGTAAACATGTGATCGGTCTATAATTTTTTGGTCCCACGGCATCACCTGACTTATGGAGCAGGTGGGTGATTCCCGTTGTAAGGAACTGTGGTAGCGACCCAGACTCTAAGGCCGACTGGAATTGCGATGCCAAGCACGCGTGTGAGTTTGTAGCCATTTAAGCCAGAAATTGTGCAGTCCGTCCGGCCCCGGTGATTTCCAGTTCGGTACCGAGCGGGCTGCACTGGCTACAACTGCCTCCATCTCCGGTATGACGTCACATACGCGCTCAACATCGCGCATCCATTCAGCCTTAGTGTGGCAGACGGGCACCGACCAGATGTTGCGCCAGAATGTACTAGTGGCATCATCATCTGGGCGGCGTCCGTCAACCACAGTTTGGTCAGGTCGCTCCCAAGTTCTATACACCCACCTTTGATCGCTATGGAACATGCGATTCTGGGTATACCGCTCAACCCGTCGCTTATACCTTCGTATACGGCTTGCCCATGCACAGATTTTCTGCTTCAGGAAGTCAATGCGCTCTGTGACACGGGGCATATATTCTTGAGGACTGATTCCAGTCCCCGAGAATGCCCGCCTCACAAAGTGCATGACTCTAGGTCGAGTATTTCCCTCCCTGAAGCAGTATAGTGTGCCGATGAGCACCCTGGTCCCCTCGATACGCTGCTCGATCCTGCGCTGCCAGGCTGGAACGGCGGATTTTTGTCGTGTTGCATTGTCACATTTTGGAAATGTGACATTTGCTACACGACACGCCGCAATAGCCGCGCAGTACAGGATCGAGTGAGTATCGAAGAGATCTTCGCTGCTTTCAAAGTAACTATCAAGCAGCGAATCCAGGGCACACACCAACGCCCAATTCCTTCTATGCATAGGCAAGCGAAGTAGACGAGGTCTGTGTCGCTAGGCTTAGGTTCAGGGGGGGCAGTTCTAAAGTCCCGAATCGCATCCTCCAGTGCGCTCCTCAATCGGTCGTTGCACTGGCTACTTACCGTAACAACCTCATCGTCCCCCTCCCCACCGTTGACATTTGACCGCGGTTGTATTATGTCGCGTGCTAGCGGATTTACCGCGGTCTGTGACGGGACAGGGACAGGGACGATACGGTTGTTCAGTACCTCTGAGCGTAGCCTATCAAGTGCGGCGTCGTCCAATCTGTGATTCCGTTGGATAACCCGCACCTGATCCGACAGTCGTTGGGCCGAGACGCTGATGGCTGGTTCAAGTTCCTGGATCAGAGACAGCATCCTATCGCGGTACGCAGTGAGGTTAGTTCCCCCCTCTGTAGCCCCGTAATATGCGCGCATGACGTTCTCATTAATTTTTAGAGTCCATTTCATGCGCTGCACACAACCACCGGCAGCGGGGACCTGGCTAGGGGCCTGTTGGCCCCTAGATCCCATGCCGTTCGGTGGCCGGCCTCTTCCCGGTCGGCGTACAGGTGGTGGCGACGTCGGCGGGGAGAAATACTCGTCCCTCGAGCTCGACGCGGCTGCAGCCACCGGTGTCACTGGTGGTCCGAGTTCCGGCGGCGGCGAGGCGGAACTGAGCGATGAGTCCGGGGATGGTAGGCGTGAGTTTCCTTGTTTGGCTTTTGATCTCATCAACATGTTCCTTTTATATTTGTAGGTGAATGGAACATGACGTTTAAAACGGTTATTATTATTATTATTCGGCCTTAATCTCGACCACGGATCGAATTAGGGCCGAAAGCGAGAGGTCACCACTCACTGTCGCAACTAGATCACGGGGCTGCTCTGCCCAAGCCGGCATAACTCCAGCCTATGCTGCGTCGTGTCCTCGGGCAGTCCACGCAATAGTGACAACCGGACGTTGGTTCTCAGTGTATGCGACACAGGTACTTCCCTAAACATTAATGTACCGAGAGTACCTACCTGCGTTATCCGGAAACTGAAGACGCAGTGGCCTCTCCAGCCACTCTTCCATGACAGGTCTTACCGCCACTATCGTGAAGTGTTCTGCAATGGGTTGCGTAAGTCGCGCTTACCACTCTGCAACTAGAACCTGGCGCAGCGTTACCACTGTATCAGTGTGCGAGTAATGCGAAATCCCAAGACGCAGATCCAGCAAGGAAGCTCACCGCCACAAAGGAGATCGTACGATATCTACAATGAGCTCACCTGCGCTAATAACATATATTATGGATATTATCCGTTATATTATACCTTACGACCTTGCATAATGGGCAATAACACAACATAAAAAACGTCAGACTGTTGGTGACGTCACCGATTACCAGTCACGTGACCTAGCTGTCATGGGAAGAGGCTCAAACAGGCTGATGCAGTGCTCCGTCGCCGTCTCCGCCCCGGTACCCTGGTCACTACAGTCTGACCAGGTTGCCGATATTGGGTCTCATTGTGGCTGAGGCTACTCCCGCATAAGCGTTAGACTCAGAGCGAGTATGAGGCTGGCCTTTCTTTGCAGCCTAAGAAGGGTAAAAAGCAAAAGAAGTTGGGTGCGTAGTAATAGCGCCCCCGTTTCTGAACAGAGGATTAATACAGCTGCCAGTCCGAAAGAAGAGGAATGGCAGATTGTTACAAATAGAAAAAAGTGGAAAGCGGTCAAAAATAGCCAAAAGAAAGCAGCAAAGCTGCGAGCACCCAGCTTGACTACGGTGCTAATTGCTTTGCAGCTTGGTGCAGAGGTAAAGTCCGTTTTTGCCGAGATCTGCTGGACTCACTCCCCTGGGACCTTGACGTTCGGTTCCTGGCGTCACTTTACGCCTGGCGTAAAAGTTCGAAAGTGTGAAGAGGGGTTCGCCTGTAACAGCTGGAGCGTTACAGGACCAGGCTCCAAAAGCGGCGTTAGAGCTGTGGTGGGAGCGACTCTTGTAAGCCACGGCTGGCCTCAAAACCCACGCGCTGCCGTCGGCGAAGACCTCTCGCTCCCGGCCATAACTATCGACATGGACGGGGGCTCAAGAAGGAGAGAAGATTGGAAACCCCTCCAGTTACACCGGCACTCAGGTGGTGAGAAGTAAACACCGTGTGCTTTTTTAGTCGGTAGGTCAAACCTTAAAGACGTCCCGCTAATTATTAAAAAACAGTTTTGATTGATATATTCAAGTATTTAAAGCATGCAATAAAAATAAAATATGGTACACCGAGAAACGCTTATATAATAAAAACAATATATGTAGATCTATTGAAGTCTACACTAAAATCGACTAATTGGTGTGACATTATCCTAGAAAACAATGATGTAAATGAAAACTATAGAGCCTTTAACGACGAATTAATACATATATTGAACCAAACCATACCAAAACGTAGAATAAAATTAAAAACACGTTATAAAAAATACTGGCTGACTGTAGGTATAAAATTATCTTGTAAAAATAAAAGATTACTAAAAATCCTAACCACAAAAACCAACAACCCAATCCTTAAAAAATATTACAAGCAATATGAAAAAATTTTAGGAGGTTATTAATATAATAAATGATAAAAAATACGCAGTTGGATTACTTCTCGATATGACTAAGGCATATGATAAAGTACAATTAAAAATTTTATTACAAAAATTATATAATATTTTGGAATCCGCGGAAATACACACAAATGGTTCGCATCATATCTGAAAGACAGAGAACAGTACGTGGAAATGGAAAACTTTGATTACGCTAAAAAAGAAATCATAAAAATTAGATCAGACAAAAAAATTATAAACGCATCGATCCCACAGGGCAGTGTCACTGGATGTCTTTTATTTTTAATCTATATCAATAACCTCCCAAAGGTCATGGAAGAGCCGTGTGTGCTCTTTGCGGACGACATATCGTTATTAACCTCATGCCAAAAAGAAGACAACATAAAAGAAAAACTTCATACCATACTCAATAAAACAATTCAATGGATGAACGAACATAATCTAGAGATCAACTATAAAAAAACCAAATTAATGACTTTTTACCCCTACCAAAAATCCCCGTTGACAGTTAACTTCACCATTCACGGTAATAAAATAGACGTAAAATCTTAACACTACCATGCATATACATTCTGGAGATATGTAAATTCGTTAGAACATATATTTCATTTTTTACAAAACGTGCCGATAAAAATACTAATCGTTCCTTAAGACATAAGAATAGACTAATGCTACCAAACTCCCGCCTAACAATGCACTCAAATAGTCCTTATGTGATGTGCATTAAAATATTTAATAAACTATCAGACACAATAAAAAACGAAACTAGTGATGTAAAATTTACAAATAATCTAAAGAAAATTCTTATTAACAAAGCCTACTATACAATCAACGACTACCTCAATGATACCCAAATTAAATAAGACGTACACATAAATATTTAATATTATGTAAAAATAACATTAATAATGGAATAATGACGTTGATAGTACTGACTTTTATTAATAGGTTCATTCAAACAAAAAATATGATAAATAATTTATATGTACTTATAATATAATAAAAAAATAATAATAATATATAATAGAGCTATTCGAATAATATTAATATCACGTGTTACTTTTAAATAAATATAAAATAGAAAAAAAAAAACAAAATACTTATAAGTACATACTTACAATAATATGAAATAAAGTAGGTAAGCCTAATTAAATTAAACAAAAATCTCTACAAATAAAATAATGTAATGAGATGAATAGTTCCAAAAAAATAAACTAACATATCTGTATCGTAATATTCTAGTCATCATCACATAAATATATAAATACATGCTATATATACTTAACCATTCAAATAAATAATGTAAGACAAAGCCTATAATTAATATAATAACATACCTTTATTTTATAATACTTAATAATTGTAATTGGTAACCGTAGGTAGCTAGTAAAAATAAATCCTCCTCTCTTCTAAAATTGCTGTGCCCTACAGGGTCCATAATGATTCTTGTCTAATTACAACACCTTAATGTACATTATGGTATGCAATAAAGAATATGAATAAACAGAAAAAAATCAGCAATATCACTTTAAATAGCAAATAATAATAGTAAGCACTTTTTCCTGTTCTCTCCTACTAAACTGTGCTATGCCCAACAGAGTCCATAATTGCTGCTGCTATACTATTAAAACTGTGTGTTATCATAATGAACGTAAATATTTGAGTACCTATTGAGTATAAGTACGTAAATGTATGGCGCTGATGCTTATTACATCGAAATGTAGTCTATTAAGTTCGTCACTAGAACTTGCAAAAAAAATCAAAAACTCAAAGTGATAAATACTAAAATCACAACCATAATAACACAGAAAAACAAACCACATCCATAAAACAAATTGTTTGAAGGAGTTGCCCGTACCCTCCGTAAGTGGCGCTGCTTCCTATCCTATCCCTTTGACAGTATATTTTCAGCTATTTATTTCTTCGACTATAAATTATATTTTGGCAATATTCAATTGTATTATGGTTTGAATAAACCAAAATCAAATTAAACCCATACAAACGTTAATAATAGAATTTTCTTGGTCTCGAGAAAAGTTTCAAAATACGTAACTAGATGGTGTAAGCGTCGAATTAGATCGCGCTATGGTTTCGTTACATCGCTTAATGACCTTCGGACAGTATTGCTTTCAGATTTACGAGGTTATAGTCTCGTAAGAGACAAGAAAGAAGAGTAATTAATTTTTGGTCGATAGCGATCTAACAAATCGCTTTATAATAAAAATAAAAAAGTACTAGTAGTCAGTACTAGTGCGCTGCCATGTACTAGGTAAAATGCGTACAGAGTCTTGGATGTCCGAATGTCCGCATACATGCTTATTTCAAAGACTAATTTCACATGTATCTAAATGAGTTTCTAGTATATTAAGTTTCCAAATCTAGCGCGTCTTGAGTACCTTCGAGTAAATATGAGTATTTTCGAGTTTTTACGCTTTTAAGTAAAAATTAACTCAAATAAATTGTGTACATTATGAAACACTTATTAATTATCATCAAATTGAACAATGAAAGCCAAGAGAAGTGTCCAAAGCGATATCCTCTTGGTTTAGATATAGATACAATTATTTCCAAATATTACTTAATTGGTAACCATACCTAAACAGCGTATTGTGTGCGTTCCCCTTGACCGACCATCCCGTAATTTTTTATAGTTACCATTGCATAATTTGTAAAACTATCCAATCAAAAGTTACAAAAACGATTCAGTCATCAAAATTATTTATTCAAGATACAAGAAGACTATACTATATATTATATAAGACTACTAGGTACAAGTACATATCCTGTCACGGTCGTGGCGAATTTCGCGGATCCCATGGCCATGACAATAGGGCACGTGAAGGCAAGTGCGGTTTTTATTCGGTACGAGTCCGACATACCCTGCCACCTCCCCGGGTGGCGGAGGGTCCATGAAGGTACAAGTACATGAGCGTCATTGATACATGTATGACAGCCCACAAAGTGCCCGCCCCTCACAACCTTCTAGTGTCTTAGCTTCTTCTTCTTCGTGTTGATGGAACAAGTCTAGATATTATTAAATTTGACGAGCCCTGAATATCGCGTTTTCAGTGGCAAACCAAAGGTCTCTCGAGGCGCAGGTGGTGGGGCACAAAGAGCAGGAGAGTAGATGCTACATGGTTTGGGACCCATGTGGATGATAGACCCACCTGCACATATAATATTTGCTGCTACCCTCTTGTCCGGGAGTAGGTTTAGTGACTTCCATGTGGGTCAAACGAAGCCCATAGAAAGCTTTTCGTCGGGTTCTATAGTGTCAGGGGGGGGGGGAAATTTTTTCTCCACATTGTACGGCGGAAGTTTGGTCCACCAAACCCCCATATCCGAGATAGAGGTTACATTCCAATGTAACCTCTACTGCCGGAGGAAAACAGCGTCTGCCTTACAGCCTTGAACATACATCCTTAGGGATGGCAGACGGTGGCTCGCCACCTCACTAGCTAGATCCCCCGAAAAGCTGCCAGTACAAGCAGAAGGCAACAGCGGTGTGAGCGGCTAGGGGTGTATAGAGGTATCGATTGGGTCCAGCAACTGCTGGACCACAGCCTGTGGCGAATTTCGCGGATCCCATGGCCATGTCAATAGGGCACGTGAAGGCAAGTGCGGTTTTTAGTCGGCACGAGTCCGACATACCCTGCCACCTCCCCGGGTGGCGGAGGATCCATGAGGATTTCCGTATAAAAAAGGGGTGTATAGAGGTGCGGCCCCGGTTTCACTATCGCGGGTCTTTAAGAGACCCGGATTGGGTTACTCCGCTATTATGCCATAAGATACTTCCACCTCCAAGCATATAGCTGTGGCGGCCCCCCTCTGACCGGCCAGTTAAGGCAAGACAGAGTTGAGAGTCCTTTGGGCGTTCCACTCCAGCTACCCAATACGGGAAATGTGGAGACGAGTCCCTGACAGACTCTGTGGGGCAATAAGGACTGCAGTATCGCCACTCACCATCAGCTCGTCACAAGCGGCCCGGCGGCTTGAGCGCTTTTCTTTTGACCTTATGACACATTTTTTGTTTTATTGTTATAGGTTTGTAGTAATAATCTACCTTCTAGTGTTACAGTTTTCTTACTTAAATTTTAAATGATAAGAACGGTAATCAAAGGGTGTTTTTTCATATTCTATTCTTTAAGTAGATGTTATTTCTTTAATTATAACTTTGAACATTTTTTTGATTGACTGTACTTTTTTTGACTTGAACAATAGATTTTAGTATTAATTTAATGGTGGTCCCAGTCGCCGGAAATAAAATATTAAAATAAATCGATCCGGCGACTGGGACCGCGGTTCGAGTTAATTACGGTCCCGGTCGCCGGAATCCTCGCACGA
Source organism: Acronicta alni (assembly GCA_964056405.1). Lineage (NCBI taxonomy): Eukaryota > Metazoa > Arthropoda > Insecta > Lepidoptera > Noctuidae > Acronicta > Acronicta alni. The sequence continues at coordinate 25,247,122 of OZ043913.1, read as the reverse complement.
GTTGGGATAATCTGAAAGTTGTTTTTCAGCTATAAAAATCTAAAATAAATCCCATCAATCATTGCAAATAAAGTCTCGCAATGTAGTTCTTATACCTATCTGTGATACCTTATCGACTACTGCTGCATTTTAAATTATCTTCAGATAAAATATTATAGCATCTTTGTGAATATTTGGATTAAAAGAGTGTATCCTGGCCAGCACAAGGTGTATGGTGTAGGTATACATCTGTGGGAGTACTGAAGGCAAAGTCAAGGAAGCTGTTATTTCTTACAAACAGCACACACACGCCAAAGTGAATCTTTTGGTTCAAGTGCATATTCTCAAATGGGAAAAACATTTAGTTTGCCAAACCTTTTGGAACTTTGGGTACAGACTAGAGCATTACATTGTAATGTAACATTTTTACGAATGGTACAGAGGCCAGCACATCAAGCTACCACAATCTGTAAAATTTCTTTGATTGATTTTCAACTTTGCTACACAACAAAAAGGTTCATATTCAATTGGGAAAATTTGACAGTTTTGGATAGCTTGACCTGCTGACGTCTGTACAATACAGGCAGGCAGTATTATCATCATTACAGTTCAAGTTTCCCATAATTTCACCTTTCTTTACTTTTATTTTTTCAATTATGTTCGATAAATTTTAACTGCTTTTCTTTCAGGAAGGAGCAAAACTAATGGAAGAAGAGCATACACAAGAAGCAATCACAACTATATGCGACGCCATCGACCAATTCCACGAGGTTGCTAGGCCGCCGCATAGGGACACTCATATTGCTCAAGAAGCGCTGCGGTCTTGTTTGGCAATGGCAGGCAACGTTCACATAGTAAAGGGAGAAGTGGAACCAGATAAAAACGATAAACTGAAGGCTTAGGAAAACTTTAATTAATTAAATACAATCATGGAAAGTCCTTCTTTCGAGTGTTCAAAGCTCAGAGGTAGACCCGAGAAAACTCTATTAAACAATAACCCTTGCTTACTTCTTGCTTGCTTACTATAATTTATTTATTTTACTTTATTTATAAATAGTAACTTATTATTTAGATTTTGTAAGGAATTTGAACATATTTGTTAAATAATTATCCAATTTGATACTCTATAATGTCCTAATTATTATATTTTAATGCATAGTCAAATCCTTTCATATAATCAAATCACTTTAGTGCCTTTTCCTCCTTTTAAACTACGATTATATATTTGACCAACTTATTTATAATCAGTCCACTTTTTATCTCGATCAGAAAGTCGATTAATATCGAAGAAAAATCCATAGGTACTCACTCCGTTTCGAACTCTCTCGAGGATAAGGTTTATACGGACGGAAAAAAGGAAATGTAACATTGTATTTCTACTGATTTATGACACTCGCGCGAATATTAGATATTGAAAAATCTGCTTCTTACGGATTTATCAAGTTATATCAATAGAGAAGATGGCTGGATGTAACACCCAGCCAACTTCTGACACCTGCCGGTAATCTGCCAAAGTTGTTATAGATTCTATTAAATCAAATTGTGTTTGTAGTCCACGGAGATCTATATAACTGAGATCTGGCTCATAAAAATAATCAATCAAACATCACGCCTCATGACTCAGAGATAATGCAGAAGTGCATAGTTAAAAAACATCTATGCACCGGCAGTTCCTCTGAGGCATATATAGTGCACAAACATCTATGCACGCCTACAGTACCTCCGAGGCATATAGTGCACAAACATCTATGCACGCCTGCAGTACCTCCGAGGCATATAGTGCACAAACATCTATGCACGCCTGCAGTACCTCCGAGGCATATAGTGCACAAACATCTATGCACGCCTGCAGTACCTCCGAGGCATATAGTGCACAAACATCTATGCACGCCTGCAGTACCTCCGAGGCATATAGTGCACAAACATCTATGCACGCCTGCAGTACCTCCGAGGCATATAGCACACAAACATCTATGCACGCCTGAAGTACCTCCGAGGCATATGGTTCACAAATATTTATGTACGTCTGCAGCAGTGTTTGGGTATAAATTATTGTGGATGTTTAATAAAGACACAGACATAACATTCATTGTTCTAAGTTTTATTGGATTCCATGTGACGTTTTAATTTAAGACAGAACAGGCTCATATATCTACTATCACCTACACAAGAAACCATTCTGCTAAAGAAACACGAAGAATTGCAATCTTCAGGAAACGCCGTGAAATAACAACATACAGTATACGATCCCTTCCAAATGTACGGTAAAATACAAACAGAAATAAATATATTTAATTCCAATTTTTTTCTTTTATTCTCTTGAAGAGACAGATTTTCGGGGTGGAGTGATGTACTCCAATATGTCCACGTCCTTGAAAACAGCACGGCCTGGAGAAGGTAACTAGGGTGAACTAAATATGCAAGGCCCACCAGCTGGCTGGAATCCGCTATGATATTACTAGGCAAGTAATATCTTAGCGCTTGAGCCTTGACATTCCTAACAGATTAGGTATATTTGCAGCTGTTACTAGAAGTTGGACCGCTTACCACTAATAACTGCCGCAATGTAACTATTTCGAAAATATTTTACTGAAATTGAAAGGGACCCCACAGACGTTGGTATTAATTATTGCTTCACGAAAACATCTAACTTCGAATATACAGTAAAAGAGTAGCCAGAAACACAAACTTCAAGAAAAATCTTCAGCAGACCGGTTTGGTTATTAATTAGTTCGGTCTATTGGCTGCTGTGGCTTCAAGGATTATCAAAGAAGGATTTACAGGTGCATTCCTGCTGATCGCTGTCTCCTTCTCCATCTCCAGTACTTGAAACTGTTCTCCTGAGAGTCTGAACTTGGGTCTGTAGCCCCAAGATGCGAAGCTGCGCCTGCTCGAAGTTTTCATTCAGCCGCTTTATCTGGCACTGCATACGACATTGCAACTGCGATGGAAAGAAAATGATGAAGACTTGTAGTTCTAACTGTTTAACATATTATCTTGTTCTAAAGCATTTACGGCCTCTAATCGTTATCCCAATAATACATTTTATGGTATAATAGACAACTTACTTCTTCGCGTTCTTTTTCAGCGGTCTTTACTTGAGCTCTGGTGGCAGCTAGCTGTCTTTCCAATTCTGCTATTGTAGTTTGCATACACCTGATGATCACGTCAAATAATGGTACGAATTAACTATAATATTTCTACCAAAACAACCATTTATAAAAAAATGCTATCAAGTATGCTGTGTTTTCGTTGCCTAAAAACCTGTGATCCTATTTTAAAACACAGGTAAGACTCAATTGGTTCAGCATAATAAGAATGACAGTTGACTCCTCTTACTTGCGTATGGTTTCAGTGCGTTCGTTGGCTCTTTGCAGCGCGCGTGCAGCTTCATCCCGCGCGCGATCTAGCTCGCCGCCGATCTGCGCACACTCGTGCATCTTCTCCTGTAGACGCTTTTCGTTCGCTAGCACCGATTCCTCCATGCGTATCACGTTGGACCTTGTAATAGATGGTTTATAGCATCAATTTTTAACAAAAAGGTGAAGAGACGAAAACGAATAAAAGTAAACTTGAAGGTTTATAAAAGAAGACTAGAAGTATAGTCTTACAATAGTAGTAGGGCAGAAGATTTATTTATTTATACTGTCGTGTGGACAGTATAAAAAATTAGGTATAATATCATAATTAACCAGTAAGTATGTTTTTTTTATATCAGAGGGGGGCAAACGAACATGCGGGTCACCTGATGGTAAGTGATTACCGCCGCCCATGGACATCAGTGACTGTCTGCTATGAATATGTGTATGCTCTTTTCTTGAAGGCCCCCATGTCGTACTGGTTCGGGAATACTGCCGCAGGAAGGTCATTCCATAGCTTACACGTTCTCAGTAGGAAGTTTCGTGTAAACCGGACTGTGGTGGATTGCCAACCATCGAGGTGGTGACGATGTAATTTATGTTTATGGCGTGTGGTGCGATGGTGAAACTCAGCAGCTGGTATTAGCCCGAACAATTCCTCAGAGCACTCCTCATAATAAATTCGGTAGAAGATGCATAGAGACGCAATGTCTCTCCTTAAAGTCAGAGGATCTAATCGACTAGATAATCTCGTGTTCGCCGACGATCCGAGCTGCTCTACGCTGTATACGGTCAAAAGGAAGGAGAAGATATTAGGGTGCCCCAGCCCAAAGGTGAGCACAGTATTCCATATGCGATATGTACTCGTACTAATAGTATACTATATATGTAAATAATAAATAAATAAAATATATGTTGGGACATTTTACACAGCACCATCTAGTCCCAAACTAAGCAGAGCTTGTACTATGGGTACTAGACAATTGATATAATACTTGTACACTTTTTTTTTTGTAAATACATACAATACATAAGAAACACCCAGACAAACACAAATACTTAAATGTTCATCACATAAATATTTGTGTCCTGTGGGAATCGAACCCACAACCTTATGATCAGCAGTCCAGTACTCGAACCATTAGACCACAGAGGTCGTCAAATGTACTACTACTACGATATGAATACTCACTTGAGCCTATCGATTTCGTTTTTAAGCGCAATATTTATCTCTGTGAGCTGCGCTATTCTCTGCTGCAACATTGCCATCTGCTTGTCATCCGCATTCTTTTCCTGGGGCTTCTCTGCAGGCTTCAGGCTATTGTGCAGTAATACATGAACCTAATAGAAGAGCATCATTAGTTTTATTACCTACTAGCTGTTCACATCCCAAAGGATGTTTTGGTACAAAAACGTAGCCTTGTAGCCTATGTGCTTCTCCAACGTATTATCTATCTCTGTACCAAAATTCATCAAAATTAGTTTAGGCGTGACAGCTTAACAGACAGAGAGAGTTACTTTCACATCTATTAGTAGGGAAGTAGGAATGAAGCTACATGCCACCATACTTTATCGGCACATTTTGAATTATAAGGGAGACCAGGAATATATGAAGAAGAAAGATAGAATTGCGGGGTGACAACAACAAACAGCGTCGCTAGCCTCAGAGCCGTATCCACCACAGCATATACTTAATTGCTCATCTCTAGTCAGACCAAGTCTTCACACTGCTAGGCTACACTTTGCTTTAGCTCGCTCTCGCTTTCCACCTCACTTTGGTGGTATACCGTTGCAACACCTCCGTCTCTTGATTCGAAGCAAATCTTCTTCCAGTCTTCATGACGTTTGCTTACCTTTTCCCGCGCACAGTTGAGTTCTCTAGCGAGTTGTTCGGCGTTATGTTCCGCGATGGCTTGCGCTTGCTGGGCATCCTTCAGCCTCATCTGTGTTGCCTTCAGCAGGTCTGGAATCGGCGCCAGTTCTTGTAACTTCTCTTGGAATTTCAACTGTACGATAAACAAGAAAAGCGTTAGACCAGAATAACAGGCTGTACGAAATGTAGAAAAAGTCGTTTATTTGCCACTTGCTGTTAATTTATCTTTTTTATCCATCCAGTTTGCCATATTATTATATTGACTTGATACTGTGAACTGGACACATTCAACAATTGAGGAAAAATCTAGATCTTCAGAATTAATATCTCCAAGTAGGTATCATTTACAGTCGTAGTCTGTAAATTATTAACTTTACTACGTAACAGAACATAATATTAACATTACATACCATCACGCCTATAATCCCCGAAGGGATAGGTAGAGGTATGCCATTGTCCACCCACAGTTCGCTGGTATATTAAGGTCCCATGTAATAGGTGGGGAGACTATTACTGGGGCCATTTACAATATCCAAACTCTGAACTGCTACTAAAAATTTCATATAAAACCCCAATAACACTGTTCAACCTTGGAATGGAACCCTCGACTACAGTTACTGGGCTAATGGGCAGTTGTTTACTTATTATAAATGAATTAGTATTTTGAGTACCTTACATTGTGTAAAGTAACTTGTAATCTGTTTCAGACACTTGATCCGCGTCTTTAACAAGAACATGCAATTTGTTAAACAAATCCAACAACAAGACGTGAACATTTGGCTCTTACCGTGAGAATGAAACTTTTCATTAACTACGTTGTTAATTAAATTTTAATCGCCACATGATATCCTGATTAATTAATTTAGCGAGGTATTTATCAAAAGCATTATTTTAGGAAGCATTTTTTAATTCTGTCAACCGGGAAGAGTGGAAGAAGGAAAGGGAGGCCTTAGCCCTGCAGTGGGACGATCAAGGCTGATAATAATAATTATTATTATTTTAAGACTGTAGACTTCATCTGCGGCCTCTTCAAGATCTTTTTCAAAGATCAAATTATCCCCAAAGTAAATGAAGTAATAAACCACTTCTAATATACCAGGCACGGCAGCTGCATGGAAGAAAGTGTATCCTCAATTCTTCACCAAATTCCACACAATTACCTTGACTTTTTGTATCTCAAGATTGATTTGTTCGCTGATCCTCGTATTGTCCATGTCCATCATATCCATTTGTCGGCGTTGCTCTTCTACCAATTGCTGTGCTTGCAGGTACTGAAAAGAGAGAGACTTAATTGCATTGCATTTCAAAACAAATTGATAAAATGTTATTGGCCGCGTGTTAGCGAGATGACAATCATTAATTATTTATTTATTATTAGAAAGAAAGAAAGAAAAAAAAAGAACATTCACAGATTTAAAGATTAATATTAACAGAGATCAAGTTAGTAGTTACATCAAGTAAAGACGAACACACTATAATATACTTAATCATGTTTAAGAGTCACTCGGGTATTTCAAACAACTCTCATTACTATCTACAAAATAATCACAAAAGTCAGAGCTGTTTGGATCAAATGTAATCACCAGTGCTCACCTTAACCCTATAATCCTGCAGCTGATCATTTTGCTCCTTCATCAATGTTCTGAGCTCATCAATCTCCTCCCTGGCCTCACGGTAGCACTGTTTCAAGGCTCTTACGTTAACCTCCTGCTCTAAGGCTTGTTCCTTCGTCCCGAGCAACATGTTGGTGTGTGTCGCTAGGCCTTCGAACTTCATCTCTAGTTCTCTCAGCTTATTCTGAACCTCCCGGTGTTGACATCTTTCTTTTTCTAACTCTTCTTTCTTTTTGAGAAGTTCGGCTCGGAGCAATGCACACTGAACATAAAATAGCTCAGTAGGTAGCTAGTATATACTATAACTGTGTTTTATAAGTTCCAAACTTCTTTTATCTAAGCATGAAATGAAAATCATTCTAGTAATCAGCTAATGAAAGATCGGACACAAAGCAACCTGTTTCTCCATCAGTGAAATTTCATCGTAACATGCAATGAACATGAAATGTCAGACAATCGGAAAAAAAATTATGAATATCGTATCAGACGGACCATTATGGAACAATAAGTTAGTTTAATGCACTGCAATACCCTGTATGTATGCGGCTTTTCGAATTTTGTGTGAATATATTTATGACGATTCAAAATATCCAAGTAAGAAAGGATAACCTGCAAACTTGTCGTATGAAAGCTGGTCCACTTGACCAGTAAGGATCAAACATAAATGCCATTAGCATTGAGCTATTTCAATGCAATACAATAGTTTATATGTTGACTTGTTTAAAATCGCTGAAAAAGATATGGCGATGCAGTGAGATGCTTGCAAGGTAAGCATAAACCGCATAGATTATAGAAGCTGGTCAACTTGGCCAAAGGCCCACACATAGTTCATTCAATTCTTATTTGGCATTAAAGAAAATAACAATTACATTTTTGTGAGAAGAGTTTTGGATTAAAGTATTTATAAACCTCTGTTATTAGCTATGAATTTAGATTTATAGGATTAAAACTTAGAATATTTGTTTTGGCAAAAAACTCAGCTAAAATCTGCTACATCCACAGTACGAGCACTCGAGTTGCTCAGAAGATGAAAGCCCAAATCTGGTTTCTAACAATACCCTCATGAATCTACTAATAACTGTTCTGACTGCAAACTATCAGATATAAAAGTATTATATTTTTAAAATAATCCCCAATACTTACTTCAAACAACTGTCTTTGCGTATATTATACTTACAGACATACGAATTAAAAAAATTAAACATATAGCTCGGTGTTATAAACGGTATAACTAAAAGAGCTCAATAACATCTTCAAAGAAACAAAAAAAAATAGCAATTAAAAAAATTTGATAAAGACACTTGATTGGGTCGACATCAAATCTAGGGAAAATATCTGATAACTTCAACGGTGACGAAAAGCAACGGGAGTAATAAACCTCGACACATAAGAAGAATCCACGATTAAACTTTAGTTTCAGCAGCTCCTAATATTCGAAAAACATTACTATTAATATTCTTCCCTGTATAAGGTAAGCGTCCCATATACTTCAGACATTATGGTGACATGCGATACCTCTGCTACTTTGGTTTTGAAATTCGCTTCTGTCTGCCGGAGCTGTATTGTCAATTTCTGCACTTCTCTTTCTGCGGGTGTCTGTGGGAAAAGGATCCGTTAGGATACATTCAGCTAAGATTAGATTCACACTTTGTTGCAGCTGACAAGACGAGCGACTTCGTTTTGATAAAACCCTAGTAACCAACATCTAAATAATCCAAAGCCAGCTATGGCTTTATACACTGGCAAAAGCGACGTGTCTGTTCACTATTACAAAGACGACGCCTGTTGATATTGTCAGATTTATTTATTTCCTACTAGGGAACATTTTGAATAGGGATCTATATTTAAGTAGTGATGGAATTAACTACAACCAAAATTTTGTTATAATAATTTCTATGAAATTGATGTTATAGTTTTCTTACCGGTGGGGCGTTTGGATTGCAGGGTGCAGGGCAAGGTGGACAAACGCCGCACTGGAACGTAAATAAAGATCAGACTGATCAGAAAGAACAAAGCAATCCATTGCAGCAGAGAAATACTTACAGCTCTTGACATCGGAGGAACTGGCGGTCCACCCTGTAACAGTAAGCGAATATGTTTTACATAAACAAAATAAACATTTGTATGGTTTCACCAAATAAACACCTTTCTACATTACACCGATTCTCTTTGTATTCAAACGTATACTCACATCAATATTGTGTTTTATTTGACTAAAGATATCACTTTTAGATTTTTACTTTACTATTTTCATTAAAACGATATTTTGATTCCTAAAATACAAGTTGTGTCTCATTGTCTCTGTGATATTCCTAAGGCTGATTTCAAAGTCCGGTTCAGGCTTTATCTGATGGGTAAATTTAGCCTCTTATGGAATACTGAGCTTCTATAGTTAGAAAAAAGAGAGCAAGCTTGGCCATAGTTCGGCATAAATTACAGCATCGTATACGCAAAGCTACCGGTTGTTCGAAGCAAGTGTTGGGTCCGCCGCCTCGGCACGCAGTACCGGAGCCGCTCTTCACCTGTTCCATTTCTAGTTTCACGTGGCGTACTTCTAGTTCCAATCCACCCAACTGCTTCTCCTGTACAGAAAACAAAAACTGTTGACATAAACACGTTTTGGTACACGCATACTACAATCCTGTTTGTTTTTGGATAGAGCATCTGTACAGCATTATGCGTTGTCGTGTTTTTATGTACCACACCCCAGTCTCCCTATCTATATTCCCTTGAGACTGATGGAATCAGAATCGTCAACCAGAGCAACTATTCCATCAATCTGCTCTAGTTTTTCTAGTGTATTAATATCTCGATTTATCTTCATTCGTAGATAAACAATAATAACAACAAAACCATTGTTATGCTTATGTTGTTCGCGAGAATGTCGTTTAATATGCATTATCTTCTTAAATCGTTAGTTGTTAAACAACCTTTTTAATATTGCTAATTCTGCCAATTTCTATAGCCACATTATTATTTTGTAAGTGAAAGAAGACAATTTTAAAGCTTACTCACATTGCGCTTTTAAATTACCTATCATTAATGGCATTCTGATCTTCTGGCTTTTAAGTGACTCTAAAGAAGGAAGTTCTCAATAATAAGCAAACAATTTAAAAATATTTTAAATAGACGTTTTTTTTCTTCAAAGTTATAACTTAAGGTTGGTGTACGTACTAATTCTACTGTTGAAGTCTTATAGTCCTTCAATTTGTTATAGAGCTCCTCCGCATTTGACGTGTCTACAGACTTGCTGCTCTGAAAACATCATTTTAAACAAATTAATACAATACCTACACCCATCCACTTAATAAAAATAAACAGTGCTACCAATCTCTCTTACAAGTACATGGCGGAATACCTACACTGTGAGAATTGGCTTCAAGCCAGTTATTACATAAAGCCATTGTATAATATCAATTTATAGTAGAAAAGCTAGTTGTATATTATTATAAGAGAGGTAGGCCATTGTGGGAGTAATTCCACTCAAATTAGAGCTGCCCGACTGGGGAAGTACCTCCGCCTTGCAGAAAATCAAAGTAAAATAACACTGCTTTGAGCTGTGTTGTGTTGCTTACGGTGAGCAAGGTTGCCAGTGCTCCACGACGAAACGTTGTGTTGGCAGTGGGGGGACTTTGACCCTTATACTGCCAACCCAACTATTCCTCTTTCAATGCAGGGTCGGCAACGCGCAAGTGATACTCCTGGTGTTGCAAGCGTCTATAGGCTACGGTAACTGCTTACCATCAGGTGGGCTGTATGCTTGTTTGCCACCTTAGTAGAATTAAAAAAAATACAAAGCATCCAAGCAGAAGCAGACGCTGCATCGGTGCGCTCAATTATGGTGGTAGCAGGCAGAGGCTGTAAAATACAGTAAATAAAAAGTGACTTACTTGTTCACATAAATCTATATCCTGCTGGCTTGTGGAGTTCTGGTTCAACGAAGTCGCGTCGCCCTGCAATGCAAAACACACCGTCACATGGGTGATCACTGACCAAGTTTAATGACAATGGCGAATAAAGATATGACGGCATATCGCTGAGCGATCGGCGTCCTCTCTACGGGTCGTGGGTTCGATCCAATATTTATATAACGTACAGGTATGAAGCAGTGATAGTCTAATGATAATGACCATTGGACTGCAAAGTCAATGGTCTCTAGTTCGAATCCAAGGTACAGACCTCTGACTTTTCGAAATCATGAGCGTATTGAGGAGACCTATTTGTCTGGGAGATTTTCAGGACGCTGTATGCGGTCTGCCAACCTTAATAGGCCGGCGTGGTGGACTATAGCCTAATCCCTCTCATTCTGACGGGTCTCCTACCCGTGCCCAGCGATGGGACAGTATTATGGGTTAGATGGAATGGTAGGACAGGTAGAATAACACCGTGGGGCAACGTTTAATTTAAAAAAATCTTAATATTTACTAATTGGGTGTGCATATTTTATTCAAATCTTAGTAGCTGTATAGAAGTTTTTTAAAATTTCTATTACCTATTTACAAGCGTAAGGCATCCATAACATCAAAGACATGTAATTAGAAATTTGAATATGATAATTATCTTACGTTAGTAATCATTCCTACATTTGGTCCAATAGATGTGAAACAGTTTATGGTACATGAACCCTATTGGGCACCACAATGCATCTCATTGGTTAGTGTGACCACTAGATCACAAGCGTGTCTGCTGAGCGCGAGGACCCAAGTGCGATGCCCATATCAAGGTCTTATTGGATTTTTTCATGGAATTCATGTTTTGGCTTCTGCCCTCCATAATTATAGTTATTAAATGGGACGGAAACATACCGGCTAACTGTGGGTGTTCATAAGTATATGGAAGAACTGCCTCATTAATTTAGAAAACTGTAATGGGTTCAACATCATCCAAGACCTTCACCTCCGGATGGTTTTTGTCCAGCTTTTCATGAAGCAAACTGTTCTCCCTGTTCATAAGCTTCAACTCCCCTTGCAACCTCTTAATCTGAGCTCTGCAAGTCTCCAGATTCTGGTCCTTAGTCATCAGCTCCTTGTACAAAATATACCTGAAAATACGTACCTTAATGTATCCATGGTTTGTTTATTGCAATAATTAATATTAAAATAACATGTTTTTGTAATTTTATTTTGATATCTACTGGATGGCGGTTTGAAGTTGTATCTGTTTAAATGACACATGACATCTTGATTTTAATTTCTAATTTTGAAATATTTTCTTGACGGGTCATCTTTTTTAGCAGTAGTCTCTATAGAGAGGTCTGAATATTCAATACGACCTATTTGTAAAAACTGAAATATACAATTCTACCTTATTTTTGTTACTTGAGTACCAGTGGCGTTAGCGTCAGAATGGTTGCCTATGGCGGCGCTGAAGTAAAAAATTCTATTGCCTTTCCAAATTACTAGGCACTTCTTTGTACAAATTTTAATAAAAGCTATATTTTTTTACCTTATGTATGTACGAAGCTCAAACTTAAAGTCGTTAAAGTAGCAATTAGTAAGCAATTATTGATACAACAAACTTTTAGAAATTCAGCGTCCTTCATGCAGAAACGGAGGCCACCATGCATCCTGACGTCAGAATGACTGGTCAAAAAAATATACATATTTCTCTTGATGTATAATATGTAGCAATTATTGAAGACATGTAGCAAATAGAAGCAATTATATAGCAATTCTTGAATATACTTTCAGAGCCACTCGCCATAGGCAATCAGCCATTCTGACGCTAACCCAGTGGCCTCGTTAATTGCAATAGTGAATAATAATAATATGATTATTGCTGACTAATCCTTTCACCACGATCGTAAATCCACAATAATATAGAAATACCAATGTGGGCAGGGATGACTGTAATCCTTTTCAATTCGAAATAAACTCCAACATTTGAACTCGAGTAACGCTGCGGTTCACTTTTAGACTTTCAAACTTAAATAGAAACAAGCTCCATATAAACCTCTTGACTTCTAAATCAGCGTTATCAGCGGCAAGTTTCTCCTGCATGTCGTAGCTCTCGCTTAGCTTGCGAGTCAGGTCAATTTCCTTAAAAGAAACCCAATATTCGTTACGATAGTATATTTTACTATTTTTTTTTACAATTTTTTTCTTATTTTAACGTATGCGTCTGGGACAAGTAAGAGGACGTACGGATTTGCTGCGCGTGGACGGCTCGCAAACCATAATGCCTGGGCCGCCGCCGCTCCGGGGACCCGCCAGGAGAACTGTCGGGTGACTCATCTTCATCTCGTGGTGGAGGGCCGGCTCTATTAAAAATCGTTACTCACTAAGTGACTCTTACATTTTTACTCACAACAGAATGGAGAAGGTGAATGCGTTTAGGAGCGGTTGTTTGAACGCTGTACAAAGGGGTACAAGGAGACAATCACGTTACGCCAACGAAGAGTTCGTGGTGACAATGGATAGAAATCCGTGTAAGCGCCCGTATCGAATTCATATTCATTTATTTGCGTACCATAATGTGAGTAGTAGGTGTTATAAAAGGCTTAAAGCTAAATAACAATTATGGACCCTGCTAGGGCACAGCAACAAAATTGAAATTACATTAAGCTCAAAAGTATTAATATCACAACACAACAATAAACATAATAATATCACAATAACTCATAGATCATTTTTGTTATACCTATTTAAACATTCATATTAAAATTAGAAATAATAATGTCATATAATTTACTGTTGCGATTAATGTTGAATAATGAAAAATAATAAAAAAAGAGAATAATAATATAATATATTTAATAATTATATAAGTTGTTATTTGTTTGTGTGTATAGTTTAGTTGTCAGTTTAATGCATGTGTGTGAATATCTTATTTAGATTTAATAGACAATTTATTATTTAATTATATTGTGAACACATTTTATCGTTCAAGTATTCATTTATGTCGTAGTAGCTTTTGTTTATTAAAAATAGTTTTAATTTATTAATAAAAATGTTGTTTATCTAAATTCCTTATTTGTTCCGGTAGTTTATTATACAATTTTATTGACATGACGTAAGTACCTGACGAATGCATTTTTAATCGTGATGTTAGAATGTTTAGTCTGTTTTTGTGTCTTAGTGTCATTGTAGTTTGTATGTCTTCTCTTTTTGTGTAAAATTCTGGGTATGTGCGTACAAATTTACAAATTTCGAAAATATAAAGGCAGGGTAATGTTAATATTTTGAGTTCTTTGAAGTGGGGCTTGCAACTATCAATTTCCTCTATATTCACTAAAATTCTCATGAGTTTTTTCTGAAGGGTAAATAATGAGGGCGCGTCTGTACTATTTTCCCATAAAATAACACCATATAATTGTATGGGGCAAACAACGCTCGTAGGCTCCCCACTGTCCCAGTCTCCAGCTTCAGCAGCTGAAGGGCGTGGAGAGCGCTCTGTTCACTTCATGCGTCGAGCATACGACGTACGAACATACGTCTCGAATGGTTCCGCCTTCCACGCGCGAAGCAGACGACAACGTCATGCCTGAAGTGACCAAGTGACCCGGGTAAATATGAGATTGGCGGTGTTAAGGTTTTAAGCCAAAAGCACCACCCCAGTCCCCAATGGCATACCTACCCGTGCATGGGTCATGGCTGCGAAGGCACAAGCAGATCGCTTCGCCGCGGGCGCTCAGCCATTGATGTGTGTTGATTGATTCGTCTTAACTGACAGCACGCCTACATCAATCATATGTCCGCTCATACCGTAAGCGCTTCCAGGCACATAGTCCAGGCAGTGATAAGGCTGAGGCTCTTCTTTAGTCTTCCTTTGCACTTCTGCGCCCACCAGCTTCTGAATATTCCTTGTCATGCGGTCGAAGCGCTCCATCTCCCGGAGTAGAAGCTCATTCCTCTCACCCAGCTCCTTCACGTCTGCCTCGGTTATTGTGGTTTTCTGAGAACATGACATAGAGGGTAGTATAGTAATACATATATGTACATATATACATATTATTGTACTGTGTATTCAATCTGCGAAAGTCCATTGCTGGGTGCAGACCTCTCCAAAAGCCATTGCTAAGCCAAGTGTGTCATTTAGCCGTTTTCTTTTTACTCTCAGACATCTTCCGCAGGTTTACCCAAACGGTGCGAATGAATATTTATCGGTTAAGCTATAATAACTGCTTGTAAGATTTTGACATTAATTTTTATCATCTGAAGTGCGACTTTTTAATCTTAATTATAATTAAAATTTAAAATGTAATAATTTGACATAAAAATTAAAAATAAAAATTGATTTTATGTTACACCTATGTTTTTATGTTGCATGCCGTGAGTGTGAGTGACATATATTGAAATAAAACTACTTTTGACATATTTTATCGCTTTATATTGTACCCGTGACCATGGTCACTGTAAAGGGTCCGAAACGTCGGGATTAATAATATCAATATAACGCGATAAAATCCGTAAAAAGTAGTTTTATTTCAATGTATAATATTCGCATAAATGTCAGAAATCAATATGAGTAACATATTTTTGATATAAATGAATTTGATAAATATCTTCTAAGTTAACAGTATAAAATAATACAAATGTAGGCACAATTTTTATAACGGTAACGACATAATTATGTTAATAAAGACAATTAAGGTTAGAGTATATTTATATTTCAATTCACCTTTATTTTCGGAAAGCTTTTAGTGCTTTAATTAGTTATTCTCTTCCTGTTAGTAAAACTCGGCAGCGACTGCCAGTTACCTAGCGTGTTAGCTGCAAAAATGAATTCTAAAATAATGTGCTACCAAAACTGTGAAAGTTTAATCACGGAAAAGATAATAAATCTTATATGTAAGCGACACGACCAATCTCTAGTGGCCTCTAAAATGGCGAGAGGTGATGGCTGATCCGTGCGATGTGTTTGTAAACAAGAGCTCCTCGTGGAGTCTGGTCGATCTGCTGGCTGTGGTCTATTAACATAATTAATCTTATTTTCGCCCTCGAGTTGTCTGAATGAATCGCCTGGGAGGTTCTAGTTATCATGCATAGTATTATCATAGCTTATGCGAGACGATTCACCATTTGTAAAATAGTATTATTGAGAAAATATTATGCAAGTAGCTGATACCCGAACCCGCGGGGATTTGTCCGATGGGTACTTCCCAGAATTTATGTATCTATATTTTTTATATTATCTCAATTTCTTCATTTGAAATAATGTTCCTTTATTACTTCATTCATACTAATAGCGTGATAATGTTGGTTCTGCTCCTACCTTCTGAATTTCAAGAAGTCTGGCTCTTGAGTCTCGGATAATTCTAGAGCTCTTCCGTGCATCATTGTGGATGTCGCGAATCTGTCGCGTGAGAGGGTCGTCTGGGTCCACGGTTAAGGGGGAACCTTAAAAGCATAAAGACTGTTAAGCATTCATATAAGATGCTGTTGGCATCAACATTTTTTTTTTTTTTTAGTTTGACACAGTACTGCTTAACTGCGTCCATTCTGATTTATATATATACTTACGCACTTTCTGCTCGAGGTGATAACAATTTAGATGTGTTAAATACTAAGTTCAAGGATTTGAACTTTGTTTTCGTGTTACATTGACAAATATTTTGCGTGCCCAAGTAAAGTGCCAACAGTATTCAATTTTAGTTTGAAGGATAATGATGCCAATGAAATTACTGAGTGAAAATGAGGACTAACAGAGGTTACAAGATAGCTGGCTAGCCTCGGCTTCCGCTTACTGTCAGCAGCCCGTACGCTTGTTCGTCATCATATTAGATTTAAAAAAGCAGAAATTTTAAGAGTATACTTACATGATCTCGATTTCTGGAAGAAAGAAAAATGAGTCTTAGTTATCATAGACCAATTTTGTTGGCTAAATTGTTGGTGGTGTTGCGATTTAAAAGACGATGTAGTGACGAGAATTGAGATGAATATGCTGAGACGGTTTGGGCATGTCGAGACAATGGATGAAAGGCGACTAACAAGAAAAACTTACGCCAACCTTATTGGTGAGGTTCTTCAAAAAAGTCAGGTGCGTAGTGCTCGCAACCGGCGTGAGTGTATGACAAAATGTATGAATGTGGTCGAAGAAAAAGAAATATGCAAGAATCGTAGCAAGTGGCGATCTTTTGTTTCTGCCTACCCCCATGGGAAAAAGGCGTGAGGGTATGAATGTAGAATAATTAGTAAAATTAATATAGATTTTAGCGAGCTCAATTAAGAAAGGGCTTACTTTAGGTACATCTTGTCTGCCGCAGCGCTTGGCCCCGTCTTGTCTCCACGTCCTCTGATTGTCTCCTGGGTCTGTCTGGGGGAACATCCGGTGGCACTTCCTGCTCTTCTCCTGGACAGGACTCCTGCTGCACATGACGTTAGACCTATCCGGACTATTGCACTGATCGCCCTTACCCGGAATCTGGTCTAGCTGATTAGGAGACAGCTGTGGACCATTTTCTTTGGTAAGCTAGAAAAAATAAGGCATAATTTATTCTAAGATGTAAATTTTAGCGTAAGAAAAATGCCATCTCAGGCAGGGTTCGAACCTGCGTCTCTCTGGTTAAATACATCAGACGCTTTAGCCAACTCACCTACCCAGATCTCTGTTTTTTACAAACATACTATAGCAGCTGGCATAATGGCTTAACGTCATCAAAATTAGTGAATAAGACACTGTGGGATCAAACTGTGCTTGTGAAGTAGATTTTTTGTATCAATTTTCTTTAATGTCGTGATCGTGCTAGTAACCGTTGTTGAAGAATCATGCTCTCATCAACCTGAGCCTCCGAGCCTTTTTATAACTATGTTGGGGTCGGCTTCCAGTCTAACCTGAATATTAGTATTTTACACGAAGCGAATACCATCAGACTTTCGCAACACAATTTCTGGGTAATACTGATATCCTGAGGATATGGGATTCTGACTACCACCAACAAATGTCATAGATGTGCGTTTGAGAACCGGGACCCACGGTCCCGATGGTATTATGCTTTCCAAAGCACGTAGGGGTCTCGAAATATTAAGATTGGTCACCCATCCACTGACTGGCTGCGGTTAGTGCAGCGCTTTATTTTAAAAAAGGGTGTAGTAATAATAAAAGCTAATAATAAAAAAAATCTGAACTGCAAAGGTTAAATGCGTCTAACACTGGTCTCAAATTGAGACCAGTGTTGCCAGTAATCGCTTGTACAAGTAGGTACTTGTACAGGCTAGCTGTCGCCCGCGGTTTCACCCGCATACCAAAGGGATTTTTGAGACAAAATTGCCTAACCTGTCTCTGTACTGTACTGGTCTAACCTATCTCTGTACTGTACTGGTCTAACCTATCTCTGTACTGTACTGGTCTAACCTATCTCTGTACTGTACTGGTCTAACCTATCTCTGTACTGTACTGGTCTAACCTATCTCTGTACTGTACTGGTCTAACCTATCTCTGTACTGTACTGGTCTAACCTATCTCTGTACTGTACTGGTCTAACCTATCTCTGTACTGTACTGGTCTAACCTATCTCTGTACTGTACTGGTCTAACCTATCTCTGTACCAAATTTCATCAAAATGGGTTCAGCGGTTTAGGCGTGAATACATTACGGACAGTGACTGACAGGCATTGTAGCCCAGTAGGAATTACAAAGTTACTTGTGCAGTTCGTTTGTATATAGAAAACAGGACTGAAATTGTGGTATGTTTTAATTTTTCCTAGGCTAAACACTAATTTTGTTCAAAATTTGAAGCCTGAATGTCTGCTAGAAGTATCATCTGCCTTAGAAACTTAAAAATAAAAACAAGGAACTTTGACTTGACTCGGCAACTACAGGTTTAAAATTAACATAATTTATGAACATACCTATTTATATTATGCTCTCTTGGTGAGTTTTAGTAAATTTAGTGAGCATATCGGGGAGGTCTGAGAATAGGCCAACATCTATTTTTCATACCCCTATTTTTTTTTTTATGGCAAAACAACGTTTGCGGGGTCAGCAAGTTTCTTATAGAATTATACAGCGACTTGATAAGCAAATCGCTCTTCAAAAATAGGTTGTCTTCTTTAAGAAGGCACCGTAAATAATTTCCAATTGCCTGGCTATTTATTTCACTTTTCGAAGGTCATTAAGGCGTTGTAACGAAACCATAGCGCGATCTAATTCGACGCTTACACCATCTAGTTAGGAATTTCGCAACTTTACTCGAAACTAAGAAAATTCTAATGTGACCGCTTGTGTGGTTTTAATAACGAAACGTTAATTCTAGCCATATTCTACTTTAATAATTGTCAATAATCTAATATGTAGTCGAAGAAATACATTGCTGAATTTATAATTTAAGGGCTGGTTACGAGCAACTAGCGCCACCAGCGGAGGGAGCGGGAAACTAGTTCAAACGTTTTGTTACTTATACGTATTTTATTTTTCTACAGGGTTTCCCAGACCTAGTGGTCCAAATGGGAATGTGGGGTAGTTGATCCTAATACCTACTCAATTATAGGGCATAATATGATTAGGTTATCCTCCGTGGTATAGAAATTATTACCATTTAAAAAATATATGAAATTGTACTCATTTAGTTGAGTTATATGACATTATGAAGATACTATTCAATACAAAATGCTAAAAATTCTTAGTGTGTAACAGATCTTAGTGAAGATAAGGAGTGTATTATTTTATCATCAGTGTGTTAAGACTCCCTTTATCTATGACTTAGTATTAAATTTATATTTAAAGATTTCTTCTCATGTGTGTCTGACCAGCGCATGAAAAAAGTACTTGTGGGTTTGTGCCCCTGAATGTGAAAACTACCTCAAGGATTCATAACGAAATTGGAAATAATTCAGTCCTAGCTTTAAGAGAACATAAAATTTACAAACTAAGACTGTTCGCATCAACATCGAAAATAAATTTATTGTCGGTGGACAGTAAATTTATTTACTTTGTTCGAAAAATATTAACTCCAATGGGTTTTGATAAATAAATTCATTTTATTTGTTGAAGGATGGAGGACGATGATCTATTCGTACTTTTTAGACCAGTATCCTCATTATTGCTCATACCATGGTAACCTGACGCTTTTGAAGATTTTGACCCATTACATTTCTTGATGGTATTTTGGTAGGTATTTCTGCTATCGATTTTAGAAGACTTTATGTGTCGCCGCTACCCAGATAAAAAAAAACAATAATTTATTCGAAAAAATATGGGTATAATAGTTAAATAGGTACCTACATAAAATAGGTACCTACATAAAATAGGTACCTACATAAAATAAGTATTAACCATTGCTGGTATGCGACATTTTTTAACATACATTGAGATGATTATATTATTATTTTATTACAAAAAAGCACATAGTTAAGTATAATTCGCGACTGTAAATATGTATTTCGAAAAATGGATAATGGTAGGTAGATTAACAGTCTTTTAAAAAAACCCTAAGTTTTTTTTTTGGCAGGCAAGCCTTGCTCCTTAAGAAAAAAATATTCAACCCCTTTTCCTATTTATTTTTATTGCACGCTGAACATACACACATGTATTTAGCCATATTGTTATTATATTGGTATAACTAGCTTTTACCCGCGACTTCGTACGCGTAGACTCAGTAACACAATTGTTGTCGGATTGATTTCATGGGATAAGAAGTACAATCAATGTTAGGAAATTCCCGCTTTTTTCGAAAATTGAAGTATTTAATATGCCAGCGTTAGTCAGAAACTATTAGTGTACCAACATTTTATTCAAATCCTGTAAGAGTAATTCTCTTATACCTACCAATTTATCGGGATTTCCGGGATATTCCCACATTTCCCTGGGATAAAAAGTAGCCTATATTGTGTTCCAGGTTACATAGATACTGTTACGAGCTGGGGTTCAGGATAAATTAATTGACACCAATTTAACCGATAAACAATCAAAACTTTAATTACTCACACGAATACAAAACACAAATCACCAGTATGTCGCTATACTAGTTCACTTCACAATTCACTATAGTCGATTCGTAGTTGGCTTCGATCTTCACTTGTCCTTGTCCATAATTGAACTGCCTTGCCCGCCCTTAGGACCGCTATTTATATGGCTCAGAAAGTTCCAGAATCGAATAATCCCGAAAATGCTACAAAAATACGAGTAGGTACTCGCGCGCCTATTGTTTCGCGGGCGTTGACCTCAGCCTATTGTGTTGCGAGCCGCGTGTCCTTGAGGTATTGTTATAGGCACTTATAGATATAAGTACCTACCTATACCTACGCCAGTGTCGAGATTAAACTTCCACGTGTTTCTAGAACCTTCGTGAGCCATCTCAGTCGTTCTATTACGTATCCGGCGTAACAATACTAATTGTGTATGAAAAATCATTCAAATCCCGTAAGTAAGTCTCTTACATAAGTTTTCTGGAAAATTCTCACATAATTTTGGGGTAAAATGTATCCTATATGTTATTCCCGATCACATACTATGTGTGTATGCAATTTCATTCAAATCACGTAAGTAGGTGTCCTACATAAGTTTTCCGGGATATTCTAACATTTTTCTGGGATAAAAAGTAGCCTATACTTTATTCCTGGTCACATACTATTAGGGTACCAAATTTCATGCAAATCGGTTCGGCCGTTTTTGCGTGATTGAGTAACAAATAAACAAACAAAGAAACATCCAAACATTCACATTTTTATAATATTAGTATGGTAATAGGTATATGCTGTAAAAAAAGGGATTTAAACGACGATTTCATAAAGCAAACATTAATTATGCAGCAAATAATTATGTTGATATCTTTCATATTTGATTTTATTTCTTTGTCTGGTTCACGAGGGTTGACATAATTATGACAATAGAATAGAGGGATTTCTTATCTATGGGTAATAAAGCAGTAGGATTAGGAGTTGGGACTAGGGTGACTTAGACTAGGGTGGGACTCGCAGTGGCTTAGTGATCGTAGCGTATGGTGTACCTAACCAGAAGACACAGGTGCGAAATCTGCCCGCGGTCGAATTTTTCCTTCGCTAAATAACTTTAAAATCTTAGCATTGAAAATGCCAAAAAATACAAAAAAAAAACACCGCTCTTGATGTCGAATTTCTTTTCAACATGCTAACGTCAGCTTGCCTGAGATCGAATTATTCTTTTTCTGCTTTGAAAATGTTTAGCATGTGTTAGTGCCAAATAAAATAAAAAGTAACACATTCATTTCACCCAGAAATAACCACTTCGAACACCAAGCAATGAGTACCAAGTGTTGTAGCTGCCATGATAAAACCAGAAGCCAGTCAGCGTTGATAGTGGGATTGACAGCCATGAGTCATGATCACAAAGTCTTGTGGAGGCTCTTGTAATGCTAGTGCTGTCACCAGATACAAAACTTTTATCATTTTAATTGTACCGGCCACTCCTTCTAACTGTAGTACAGTGCCACTTGGAGCCAAAATGAATGCCGTCGTGACACTTTCCTTGACGATCAAATCATTTCAACTTACCAATTGTGACTCTGAAGCGGACTGCCCTTCCAGCGACGGTTTTGCAAACTCTACAGTCCTGTTTGAGTATTTCTTCCTGGCCCCAGGAAGTTCAGGGGAGCTGAGGGTGTGGTCTACGCTAGACCTTGGAGATTGCTCCACGCGAGCTGTACGCTGCTTGGGATAAAATTTCGTAGCCTGGAAAATTCGAAGAAAGAAAGTACTTTTAAAATAAAGTAGACTTTTTAAGAAGGTAGGGTAGTACAGTGGGAATAATTCCACTCTAATTGGAGCTGCCCCACCGGAGAACTAGGTACCTCCGCCTTGCAGAAAATCGAAGCCAAGTAACACTGGTTTGAGCTGTGTTATGTTTCTTACGGTGAGCAAGGTTGCCAATACTCCACGAGGAAACGTTGTGTTGGCAGTGGGGGGACCCTTATACTGCCAACCCAACTATTCCTCTTTCGTTTTACAGGGTCAGCAATGCGTAAGTGATACTCCTGGTGTATAATATACAATACTTTTGTTTTGTATAACTACCTTTAAGCAATTAATACAACGATCCTGGCACACCACTTGCGCTTCATCTATTTATTTTGAGAACGTCTACAATTTGGTTTTGGTACGATCGCCGCTTCCAACTCATCCATCGTCATGTTATTTTAGTAAATTAATTGGATATCCTTTGTGTATTTGACATTTTGTGTAACCACATGTTTGTTTTAATTGAATAAAATATTATTTTAACGGTAAACCACACAAAGCTATTATAACCTGACCACACCATTCATTCTCTTAATTACTTGTATAAAATTATATTTATAGCTATTTGACTAAATATCATGCTACACTGCTACTTCATCATGCTACGCCATCATCATCAACCCATATACTGTCCCACCGCTGGATCGGATTTCGTCTCAGATTGAGAGGGATTATAGTCTAAAGGAGCTATATTCCACCACGCTGGCCTAATGCGGGTTGAAAGACTTCACACACTGTTGAGAAAAATCTCTAAGGCATGCAGGTTTCTTCACGATATTTTCTTGCACCATTTTAATCAATTGTTAATTAATTATTAATAAGCACATGAACTCGAAAAGTCAGAGGTGCGTTCTTGGATTCGAACTCGAAACCTTTGACTTGGCAGACTAGGCTATCATTGCTTAACACTTACCACTGTTATGCACTTTCATAAAACTTCATGGAAATATCAAGGCATAACAGGGAGGGTGTTTATAGGTACTCTACACAAAGAGATTAAAAAGTTTAGAGAGAGGATATTGGGAACATTTTCATACAAAAACGTTGATCCCGGTTTGATTTGACATCTCCCTTTGTCAAGCTGACATAAGTAAGTCAGAGCGATTTGTTTACGGTTAATACATAAACCACTTATTCAATAAAATCTGTGCATTCGACTACACATTAATATAGATATACAACAGTACAAAATAGTACATTACATTAAACTAACCTGGTTAATTGAATAGTTTCCCAACGAAGATCCAATAGATTTGTAATTGATTGCACTTCATTAGTTCAACATGTTTAACTCGTGAAACTAAATAAATAATTAAAATAATATTACAATGTTTTATGTGTTGTTATCATGACGTATTACAGTGGCTGACTAGATTTTATTTGAGGTTGCTTGTAACTTTTAAAGGCTCTCCCCCACAGTGGGTTATTATCGGCGGGTAGTAGGTAGGTACCGGATGCGTTATTACAACATCTGTTTTCAGTACATTTTATATTAGGACGGCCACAAAGTTACACATTGCTGCGATAATAACGACGCAATGGAATTAGGACGTTGCGTTTCTCGATCCTGCGATATTCCGATACGAGTTCTAGAATGTTTTGTATTAGGATGAAAACGATCGTACATACACCTGCGATAATAACGTTAGTAGGTACTTGTACCATAGCAAGGACGTAATTTGGTTTTATCGACAGTCCACATTGAGTTCAATATCGGACGATAAAAACGCAGGTGTGTATATATTATCAGAACGCATTATCGCAGATGGGGGAGATTCTTAACGTGCAACATCCCGTACCTACTTTCACTCGGTCATACGTACCCGGAGGAATTATTAGCCTAAAAATCCGAAAAAACCCTTTACTTAAAATTCTATGCGCCGCACCTGTTTTTTCCTAATGTCGCTTCTGACATTATATTTCAATTTTATTGAATAATATTAGGCACAGAGTTTGCTGCTCGCCCGGTGATCGGTCGGCTTGCAAGCCGCTACGTATACGCGACAGTGCGGCGTGGACTTGCAAAAGCCGGCCGTGTGACTGGGCTGACCGCAGCGGAAACAGCATACGCTGCAGTCTACCTCTGGGGTTCACGGAGCACCGGTAGCTCCTCATGGGCCTTGGTTTGAGCAGTTTGAGCTGCGCCGCCACCCACCCGCCGACCGCCATCGAGATTCCGACGGACTGCTGTTACGTGACAGCTTACTACAGCTGTCCCATGAGGTCGAAGCAGGCGTCGAACCGGGCGTATTAGCCCCGACTTCACCTGATCCGGCAAGCATTCTGCGGATCTCGCAATATAGTTTTTGAAGCCCTATTACACATTGGTATATGATAAACGTAAATAATGTTGCTATCTGGACTTTAAAAAAGATCATGATTCTCCGAGTTTGTTTCGGTGTTTCTTATCATAGATCATCAGCTAGGAAATGCCGGCGCCTAGTACTTATAAAAGTGTCTATAAAGATATTGTTACAGAATTAAAAAATATCATTTATCATTTACTGTTTTTAGTTTTGTGGATGTTCAGTTCAAAACTGTTCGTTTTATCACATTAAATGTACCATTTTTTAGAAAACTTTCTAGATATAGTTACAAAGTATTATGCATTTATAAAACCAGAAACATTTTTAAAACAAGAAAAAATTATAGTATATTACGGTCACCGATTAGGCATTCACCCACGTATCCCCACGGTCTTCATTAAATACATTCTAGGTGCGGAGACATGCACGAGTTTCCGAAGTTATCGGTATAAAAGTATCTAATGAAAATCGGAAATGCATTAAGACTGCTCTGTACACTATACATTAAACATAAATTAAATAAATAATGGCATTATCAAAAAAAATAAAATAAAATTAACATGTTTCTTTGGGCAACTTTTATTTCACACACATACTATTTTTATTGGACACACATACTAGACATCTGCGATCGTCGGAGGATCTGAGGCTTGAGATGCCAGCGCATTCCACTATTTTCCTGGACGAATATTTCAGAGTGCAAGCTACACGGCTCTGGAATGCCTTGCCTGTGTCCGTTAGATGAGCACAAACATTGCCTACTTTTAAAAAAATGGTAAAGAAGCATTATCTAACGTTGTAATTAATCTGATAATATACAGCATTACAGTATAGTATAGTAGTACAGTATTAATAGATGTGTATATTATTATATTCAGCATCTATTGTATCTATTATTATTATTATTATTTTTTTATGTACGCCAGACTATTCTGATGTCACCTCTCCGTTTCTCTTGAATCCATGCAAAGGTTGTCTGTAAGAGATCGCTTTTAGCGATAAGACAGCCTATTTTACCATTATATCATTTATAAAAATGTACTTGGCATTTGTTTATGGTGTAGAATAAAGAATATTCTATTCTATTTCATTCATAAACGTTTTTGCGAGGTAAAGGGTTACCACTTACAAATCAATAATTGATCAACGAACGATTAACGAATGATGATCAAACCTAATGAACTCATCAATCAATGATGGTAACATTATTAGATTTATTTTTACTATGCAAGCAACCTACTCTACTTAATTAGTGGAGTTGATGAAAATTAAGCGACTACATAATTCTGCAAGCTCTCTCAAGTTTTTCATTATGACCAATGCTAAAGTATTGGTAGTTATGTTATAGAAATTGCCCTAAGTGATGGAAATACATTCATGGATGGTATGTACTATAATATGCAATCTTCAGTACACACAATATTAATTCACGAAAATAATAATTATTATAATGCATTTAAGCTTAGAAGATGCGTAAGAATCCCGTAATAAGGATTATAAAAAGTATATTAAGTTGATGTCTATATGGTTTTTTATCGAACTATTTTTTGATAAAATATAACCCTGTTTAACCATTATGTCAGATCAAGGTATGTAAACACGTACGTCAGCCGCGTTCGTTTATTGATTATAGTTCATTCAAAGCACTCACCCGGAATTATTTGTCAGGCTGCGGGTAATACTCGTATGTGGGCTGGTGAGCTGTAGGAAATCACACGCGGACCCCAGGGTGGGGATGACTGGGGACGATGAGTCAAAACATACGGCTTTAATAGCCAGGAGCGAGCGTGACAGCGGCCTCCACTCGCCCGCTGACGCTCGCCGCGAGAGGACGTATCGCTTGCGCTGTGCTCTCTCTAAGCTCGTCTCGCTGTGCCCCGCCACAGCGCTCCGCAGTCGTCCCGACTGCACCCACATTTTTGATCAAAAGCTGCCTTTTTCAAGGCGGTGGCTGATTTTCTGTCTTTTGCGGACTTCGGTACGCTCGCGCTTTAGCCCCTTCAGGGAAAAACCACAGTTTCGTGGTCCTCGGTGGAAACCGTACGGTGCCAACGAAACCGAGTGGGGTGTGGACCCGATACACCCGCTAAGCCCCTTCTGGGTAAAGCAAATATCGGAAGGAGCTAGGACCACCGGCCTTGGGGGGTCTCCTAGTCGACCCTAGCTCTAACCCCGTTCTCTTACAGCTCCTCTAGTATCGTACTAGTACGGTACTAGAGCATAGGAACCCGTTCGCACATTAAGACTGGCGACGGGAGACAAGCTAGGGTACACTACAGGTACACACGCCTCCCTGCCTACACCCGGCAGGGAGGGTTCATTCACACACACAACCCCGGGCCCATCCAACCCGGGGACGGTAGAGTTAGGATTAAAACAAAATTCCCCTTCTCCCTTTGCCTTCCTCGGACATCTCGTCAAGATGTCCGACGCCACCCTCATCATCTTCCTCAGGGAGGTCCTCTTAAAGGACCCCGAATTTTTGGCCAAATATGGCCCAAAGCTCCCGCGTGAGCTAGCCCCTCGCCCCGCCCGCGCCCCTATCCCCGATAGCCCGGCCTCACCGGACGCAGATGTTCCTTCAATGGAGCACCTGCATAAACAATTAGATTCTCCGGAAAGCCCGGAGGCTAATTTTTACGACCCCGCACTATTGTGCGGTTCCCCGATCCCCATTGCGAACAATAGGTTCTCAAGCCTATTGTCCGTTGATTCGGAGAATGTTGGCGCACGTGCGCCAATTACTGTAGCCCCGCCCCCAACTCAAACGGTGCCAATGGACACGTCGGCACCGCGTGACTCCGAGTCCGAGTCGTCCCTCTCGGACTCGAGCTCTAGCTCTGAATCCTCTGACGGATTCACCCCAGTAACAGGGAAAAAAAGGCCTCGTAAAAACAAGGCCAACTCTGTTGCCCCCGCTAAGGCCCCCAGGACCGCTGAGGTCATCGACTCCCCAGCTTCTCCCATCCCATCAACCTCTTCACAGGTTGCTCCCTCCCCCGCCCCTCGCCCTCGTTCTCAGCCTACTGAGAACGCGCCCAAGAAGGGCAAAGCCCCACCCCCCGTCATTGTCCACGACAAAGAGTCGTGGGTCCCCATCTCCAAGATGTGTGTTGATCGCAAGATCAACTACACCTCTGCCCGACCAATCCAAGAGGGTATCAAAGTTACCCTCTCGACCTCCACCGACTTCAGAGGCTTTACAAGCCTACTAACCGAGCGTAAAATTAATTACCACACTTTTACGCTCGCTTCCGAGAAACCCCTACGCGTCATTATCCGCGGGATTCCCAAGGAGATTGACACGGAGGACGTACTCAGCGACCTTAAGTCGCAAAATATTCCCGCCCTCGAAGTCCATCGCATGCACCGCGGCCGCGGTGGCATGCTGTACAACATGGTACTCGCCATTATCGAGCAATCGGAGGGCGCTAAGGCCATATTTAACATCCGATCCGTTTGCCACTTATCCGGTATTCGGATCGAAAAACCCCACAAGGGAGGTCCCATAGGGCAATGTCACAATTGCCAGCTTTATGGCCACGCAGGCCGTAACTGCCACGCCAGATCCCGGTGCGTGAAATGCCTAGGCGATCACGCTACCGCGGACTGCAGTCGTCCTAAAGATAGGACACTTTGCACCGAACCTCCCAGTTGCGTGTTGTGCGGGGAGCAAGGTCACCCGGCTAATTACCGTGGTTGCCCCAAGGCCCCCAAAATCTCTCCCAAGCACGCTAAACGTGCTGGGGCAAAGACCCAGAGGGAAAGCCCCTCGGCCGCCCTCCCTGACCGTCTTAGCCCTCAAAGGCCCTCCCCTTGGAGCGCGCTGAATCACCAGCAAGCGTTTCCCCCTCTTAAAACGCCACATCATGTGGCAAACATCGCACCCCTAATGGGTGCCCCCTCCCATGCTCCCTGCGCGCCGGCTTCCCCGGCCGCTCTAAGACCCGCACAGGCTTCTAAGCCTGCGCTTGCGCCAGCACCCACGCAACCCCACGTACCCGCCTCTGCCACCCCGGCAGCAGGTAGGTCCTTGGGTGCTACTTTTAAAGCATTCAGTGTCGCCCCCATTGAACGCATCACTACCATTGGCCACGCCCTCATAGCTAATGAGGGAAACGGCCTCAGCATTCTCAAAATCATATCCGAGAATGCTGATCTAATTGATGCATTCTCCCAGCTTAGGTTCTAAATGGCGGTGCACGTAGGTAGAACCAAACCCCGGTCCCTTAAAATAGGTTTTTTCAACGCGAATAGCATGAATGGTCAACGTGATGAGATCGCCACTTTCCTCCGCGACCATCAAATTGACATCTTCCTTATACAGGAGACCTTCCTCAAACCATCCAAGAGGAATCCTGGAATTGCAAACTATCATATAGTGCGCAATGACAGGACTCGTTCTCAAGGAGGTGGTACCCTCATTTACTATAAAAGGTCCTTGTACTGCACTCCTATGGATAATCCTTCCCTCGAGCATATTGAGACCTCGATATGTCGAGTAGGCATGACCGGTCACCAACCGATAACTATCGTATCGGCTTATATCCCCCCTAGCAGTGCTAGGCTTCACATACGTCCCGACTTAGAAGCCCTCTTAGGCCTAGGTGACTCAGTTATCATAGCAGATGACCTTAACGCGAAAAATGTCGCCTGGAATTGCCACTCGAACAACCAGAGAGGCAGAGAGCTTGATAACCTGAGCACCTTGCTAAATTATGATATCATCGCCCCAATGATGCCCACCCACTATCCCGCTGACGTAAACCACAGACCTGACGTACTCGACATAGCCCTCTTAAAGAACGTAAACTTAGGCTTACGCTCTCTAGAGACGCTACAAGAGTTAGACTCTGACCACCGACCTGTGATCCTAGTATTAGGCCCCAGACTTGATCCCTCAGATCCAGGTCAGCCCGCTCCAACAAAGGTGATAACGGATTGGAGGAAACTCGAGGAACGCCTCAAGTTGACTTCATCCGTTCACCTGGATGCCATCCCCGACTCTATAGTGTCAGCTGCCGACGCGACGGGCGCGATCGACTCCCTCACCGACCATGTACAATCCCTGTTGAACGAATGTTCACGACAGATTCCAGAGGAGTTTGATAACCGCTGGAATCTGCCGGAGGATGTGCGTGGCTTGATGACGGAGAAGAACGTGGCCATCAGAGCGTACGACAATTTTCCTTGCGAGCCGAACCGCGCTCACATGCGCAATTTACAGCGTGCTGTAAAGAAACGCATAAATGAGTTGCGCCAGGCCCGCTGGGACAATTGGTTGAAGGACCTGGAGCCCACCCATCAGGCCTTCTGGCAGCTGACCCGGAAGCTCAAGTCCGATCAAGAGTCTACTATGCCCCCTCTGAACCGTCCTAATCAAAGGCCCGCCTTTGACGACGACGAAAAAGCCGAATGCCTAGCCGACAGTCTAGAGGCACAATGCTCGCCTAGCACTCTACCAGTAGACAAGGCCCACCTCAATGAGGTGAATGCCGAAGTCGAACGTAGAGTCGCCCTCTCGCTGTCCCCTGATAACCCTACGGCCCCCGTAAGTTCCACTCCCTCCCCCGCCCCCGACCCAGACGACCCCGTCCTCCCCGTCACTGCGGACGAAGTCCGGTCGATCGTACAGAACCTACGACCCAGGAAAGCCCCCGGCTCAGACGGCATCACCAACAAAGTGGTTAAGCTCTTCCCCGCCTCCCTGATCATTCTGATGACCGCCATCTTCAATGCGGCATTAAATAATAACATCTTCCCACAAGTGTGGAAAGAAGCTACCGTCATCGGTATCCCTAAACCCGGTAAACCCAGGTCTGAGCCCTCCAGTTATCGCCCCATAAGTCTCCTCAAAGTCCTTGGGAAGATCTATGAGCGGCTTATCTATGCCCGATTAAAGAAATTTGCCGAATCCCATAATCTCATTCCCGACGAGCAGTTTGGTTTTCGAACCAAACACTCTTGTATCCACCAAGTGCATCGCATAGTCGAACATATCAGCGCTGGATTCCAGCGCGGTATGACGACTGGCATGCTCTTCTTCGACGTGGCGAAAGCCTTCGACAAGGTCTGGCACAATGGCTTGATTTACAAGCTATATTCATTCAACGTGCCAGACCGTCTCGTGCTCATCATTCGAGATTTTCTGTCGAATCGCACCTTTCGCTATCGTATAGAGGGCGGCACACTCTCGTCCCCCCATCCTATCCGAGCCGGAGTCCCTCAGGGCTCCGTGCTCTCCCCTCTCCTTTTCACGCTGTACACCAGCGATATTCCAAAAAGATCCAAGTCGCAGTTGGCTCTATTCGCTGACGACACGGCTATATATTATTCCGGCATCAGCCTAACAAACATCACCAAAATTCTCCAATCCTCGGTCAATGCCCTAGGGAATTGGTTCAGGAAATGGAGAATAGAGGTGAATCCCTCCAAGAGCGCGGCGGTTCTCTTTCACAAGAGTTCCGACCTCTCCGCTCAAGCCCAACCCATCTCCCTCTTCGGCCAACAGATCCCTTGGGAAAAGAAAGCCAAATACCTGGGCGTGGTTCTAGATTACCGACTTACGTTCCGAGAGCACATAAAAACGGTGCGTTCGCGCGCCGCTTTTGCTCTAGGACGTCTACATGGCATGCTCAATGCACGCAGTAAACTCTCCCTTAAATACAAGGTGAGAATTTACGTGATGTGTATTCGCCCCATCATGACCTATGCGAGTGTCGTATTCGCTCACATAGAAAGTCCCGCTATCCATAGGATGCAGACCCTCCAAAACCGATTCATGCGCAAAGCCACGGGCGCCCCTTGGTACGTGCGCAATAGGGACCTTCACTTAGACCTAAAACGCAGGGCGTCCCGCAGGGGACGCCCTTAGCTGTGTTGCTTAGTTTATAAGTTGCCCCTGGCTGGAGGCATTTGGTGCCTCGCCACCTAGTCCGGTTAAGTTTTTAAAGCTCCCTCGAGCTAAAAACTATGTCCGACCTAAAAAAAAAAAAAAGTGACAGCGGCCTCAGTGACCCTGCACTGTCAATGTCTCATTTGGTGTGTTATATTCTGTACGTACTCGTGTCGCAACTACTTCGCGGAAGACGATACCCGGCTATGACAAAAGTTATCCAGGTGACCATTACATACTTCAATCATCTAAGAAATTAAATGAAATGATATTAAATTTCATTTCATTTTATTAAAATTCATTCCTGTAAATAGATCTTTTAAAGACACTTACAAATCAGTTTTAAATTTTTAATGGTGCCGTCATTTCCTAACTGACAACCTCTGAGAAGAAACACCGAAACAAACTCGGAGAATCATAGAACTCAAGAATATTTTTTAAAGTCCAGACATAAAAGTATCGAATATGTGTGTCACAATGGTGATGTCTGAAATGGCCTTTTGAAAAAAGACCACAAATTCAATTCAAACATTTATAAAAACTTTCTTTCTTAAGCGTATGCGCGCTCGCAGCGACACAACGTTCTGAACCGGTTTCTGTTATCGCGCGTTTGACGTTTGTTGTTGATTTAATGAGAATTGCGATGCTTCAGTGCGAATGAAGACTAACATGGAGAAATCCTTATTATCGGGAGGAAGTGTAGAAAATATGACAGAAGAAATAGGATCTACTCGTGCGGAGAAACGAACTCGAGATGTAGATGAGGAAGAATTATGGTCAGAGATTGGAAGAAGAGAAAAGATTATTGCGCGCAGTCATATACAGGGTAATAATACGATGAGAATTCCTGAGGAGCAGATTGAAGTAAGTATTACATCCAGAAACGAAAAACGAGAAACTACCTAAACAAATCGGATTGGCACGCATGCTTAAAAGCGAAAATATATTAGATATTGTTAAAATAAAGTACGTCAATTCCTTTAAAGTGCTGTTGAAGTTTAGCAAGGATGATAAACAATACAAGTGCCAAGAAACATTTGAAGTTGGTGTTTCTTATGGAATTATTAAGGATATCGAACGTGAATTAAGTGAAACAGAAATTCTAGAAGAACTGGAAAGTGAGATTTCTATCATAAATGTTAAACGTCTGCAACGTCGTAATCACGTCAATGGCGATTTTGAAGACAGTAAATGGGTAAGGTTGTGTTTTAAGAGGCCTTGTTTACCGCTGTATGTGTACACCTATGGCATTCGGGTAAAGGTTGATCCCTATGTATTACCCGTTACACAGTGCTCAAAATGTTGGAAATTTGGTCACAACCACAAAGCGTGTACTCAAAACAAAACTTTTTGTCCTAAATGCGGAAAATCAGACCCTAACTGCGAAACAATAACTTTTAGATGTGTTAACTATGCAGGGAAACACATGGCGTTGTCAAAGAGTTGCCCAGTGTACCTTAAAGAAAGAAGAATTAGAGAAATAATGGCGCAATCAAATTGCACTTATAAGCGAGCACTTACATTATATACTCCTCCCCCATCTTTGCCACTTCGCCATGAAGACACACTTTTAGATAATCTCAGTGAGGCTAAGGAAATATCAGGTCAACCAGTCAGACCTACGCTTATGTTCTAAAAATCTCAGGGGATATGCACAAAGAACAAGATTCATACCCAAAGTCCCCTTTGCTAAATAACCCTGCTAAAAAACAATCAGGAAAACAGTACCATAAACAGAGAAAAGATTTTATAGAAGATGAAATGCTGACAATTACTGGTAGTGTCAACTCAAAGACTGGTGGAGAAAATATACAGGAGCAACAACAAAAAAATAAATTTGACTTGCAAGAGCTAATACAAAGGATTCAAGACATTATATTTAAAAAAAATGTACCTTAGAAGAGAAACTAAAGTCATGTGGATGGTTATTATATGATTGGGTAATTAATTCTATTGCAGAATGTTTCTCAAAGTGGCCTGTCCTTAAAACATTTATTCAAAATGGATTATCAAACGCAACAAATAGTTAACATCATACAATGGAATTGTCAGAGTGTTCGTCCAAAACTGCCGTACTCTCTCAGGAAAAGATACATATCGCTATTTTAAGTGAAACTCGGTTGGAACCCGACAGAATAAATAGTTATATTATAGTACGTCAGGATAGAAACGGTACTCCATATGGGGGTGTGGCAATAATCATTCACTCAACCATCAAGTATCAATTATGTCAGCCTTGCAATGTCAATCCTGGAATTCAACTTGTTAGGGTGAGAATTCTGAACTGCTCTAATCTGGAAAATATTATTTCTGTGTATTGCCCATCCACTGTTTATACATCACGCCATGACTGGGATTAAATTTTTAGCTTATGCCAAAGTAAAACAGTTATAGCTGGTGACTTTAATGGCCACCACTCCAGTTGGTCATACAAAACGGATACTAGAGGCACACAGCTGTTTGATACGATCTTAGATAAAAAATATGTTACGTTAAATGATGGCTCCTCAACCAGAATAAGTCTAGTCAGTGGCAGGTTGCAAAAATCGTCTCCTGACGTTACTATGGTTACAAACGATATTGCTTTAAAATGTGCATGGAAAATTACGAACGAGAGTCTTGGGAGTGATCATCTTGTCATTAAGTTTACCACATATATTACTCCATATGTAAGCTTTGAACAAATGAGAAACTAAAAGAGCAGATTGGGTGGAATATTCTAAAACACTTCATGAGACATTTTTGGAAATGATTGTTGATAGCAATCCTCAAGATGCGCATAATCAATTTATTGATGCTATTAATTCTGCTGAAGCTAAACATATCCCATTTGTTAAGATATGTCAGGACCCTTTACGTCTTCAGAAGTTTATTCCAAAATCATACTGGAATGTGGACATTTCCCGTGCTGTAGCAGAACGAAGACTTGCATTAGCCAATTTAAGGGGGAACCCTATTCCTGAGAACTTAAGTGTCGTCCAAATTAAAATCTCAGCAGCTCAGAGAATTATCAGAAGAGCCAAGAGGAAGTCCTGGCGAGTTTTCTGCAATAACATTGATTCCACTACATCAGCAGGCGAATTGTGGCAGCGAATGAAATGATTAAAAGGTAATCGACAATCAAAGCCATGCATTGATACAGTTACTGCTAATAATCTTCTACACAGTTTGACTCCAGACTATGTTTCTCCTAAGAATCCAATCTTTACATCCACAAATCATGACATTTTAAAAGAAATTTCACTTCAAGAACTAAACCATGCAATTAAGTCCAAAGATACTGCCCCAGGAGATGATATGATATCCTTTTCTATGCTTAATCATCTTCCCCTTATTGGTAAACAAATTCAAATTTTAATATATATTAGATTTCTTACACTTGAGTTTGCACCAGGTCAATGGAGAAAGACAAAAATTGATCCTATACCGAAACCTAGCAGTGGCATGCAGATTAGTTCTGAAGCTAGACCTATAGCTCTTATGTCGTGCCCGTGCAAAGTTTTTCATACAATTTTGAAGCATAGGCTGGAATGGTTCCTAGAATCTAATGAGTGCTTTTCAAAAAGTTCTGTCGGTTTTAGAAAGACACGCTCATGTCTAGATAGTCTCGTCCGATTGGTTTCCCAAATACAACTAGGTTTTTGTGATAATTTAATAACTTTAGCATGCTTTGTGGATATCACTAGTGCCTACAATAATGTTGATGTGATGATTCTATTAAAACATCTTAGATAGTCTTGGGGTTGGATCTAACCTTTGTTCCTACTTGTGGAATTTTCTAAGATATAGAGAATTAACTGTCAAATATTCAGACAGTGTTAGTATAACAAGGACAACTGGACGAGGTCTCGCACAAGGAGACCCTTTATCCCCAATATTATTTAATGTGGCTACTGAGTACATATGTCATAATATTACTAATATTTTTATCTCACAATATGCTGACGATTTTGTATTGTTTGGGTCGTACAAATCTTTAGATGGAGTATTTAACTTACAGTCAACATTGGACATTTTTTGTAATTTGGTAGAGGGTCTAGGTTTAGAGGTATCCCAAAAAAAGACTAAGGTTTGTTTATTCAAGAAAGGTGTGAATAGACAAGAGGTCAAAATAAGTCTCAATATCTCGCGGGTGGAAGTGGTGGATTGTTTTAAATATTTGGGTCTATGGTTGGACAGATCACTGACATGGGGCAAGCATATAAACGAGATAACATATAAAACTTTAAAATTTGTGAACGTACTTAAGGTTCTATCTGGTTCAGAATGGGGTCTCCATACTAAACATTTGAGAAGATTGTACATATCTATTATTCGAAGTCGCTTGGACTATGGTAGCTTTCTTTATGATTCGAGTGTTAAGAGTCATTTATGTAAGCTTGATAAGTTGCAAAATCAATTTATGCGTGTTATTGGAGGATTTATAAAGAGTACCCCAATCCACGTAATGGAAAACGAATTGTGTTTACCTCCTCTTTACCTTCGCAGACATTATCTTGGCGGAAAATTTTGCCTTAAAAGTAGTTCCTTAAAAGACAAAGATAATATTAAATTGATTATTGATCTATGTAACCAATTTAATAGACCGGGTTATTGGAGTCGTAAAAAAAAACCACTGCTCACGCAATACATCTGTTATTAAAATCTAACCAGGTTAATTCTTCGAAAACCCTCGAAATGTTTAGTCTGAACACTTGGGTTCAGAATATTGGTTTGGAGAACAGTATATTTTGTTTTATACAGACCGTTAAAGAGTCGAAGAGAGTTTTGGGAACTACATATTTATGGGATAAATGCAATGAGTTGATTAATGAAAAATACCGTAATTTTTATAAAATGTATACTGATGATTCTAAAGAAAAAAGAGGATTAGGAGCCGCGGTATTTGACCCTCAAGCCCAAACTAGGATTCAGTTTAAGATTGAGGCAAATGTTTCCATTATGTATGCTGAGTTAGTGGCCTTATCTGAAGCACTGTCATACATTAACACTATTAATTGTAACAAATTTGTCATCATGACGGACTCCAGAAGCGCACTTCAACATGTAACTCGGTGCACCTCGAACTTTCGAGGAGCCCCGATAGCTTACACTATTTTAGAAAGCATTCGGAATCTTGAAACTACTAATAAAAAAATAATACTGCAGTGGATTCCGTCTCATGTGGGCTTTTTTGGTAATGATGAAGCCGATCGTTTAGCTAAGGAAGCGATTACAGACGATATCCCTTACTCTATTGTTCCTTTTTATACTGATTTACTGCCTATTTTAAAAGAAAGTAATTTTAAACTCTGGACTGAATACTTCGAAACTAATTCTTTAAATAAGGGAATATGGTATAAAACAATCGATCTAAGCCTTTTTGTTATCCTTGGTTTGAGTCGTTCAACTTAGACAGAGGCACACTAGTGACTGCTTTCAGAATTCGATCCGGACACATACCACTTAACAAATTTTTATATATGATGAAGAAAGTAACATCACCAAACTGTTCTGAGTGTGGTATAATTGAGGATGTACTTACATCATAATATTAGTGGAATGTGTGCGAAACGAAGTCGTGAGAAGTAATATATATAGTACATATTTAATAATGTTGGTGGCTGTCATACAGTTCTGGCTGAACCACATTGAGATGGCGCCAAAGTGTTGTATAAGTTAGTTAAGTTTGGTTTAAATGCGAGGTCTTAGTGCTTTTGTTATTTTTATATTGGGTATCATTGTTCTATAACAATATAAGTTGTTATAGAATAATGATATATACCTAATTTGTTATACATGTATAAGTGCAGTGTTATTATTTTTATGTGTCTTATTTTAAGTAAGTTGTATTACTAGGACGACGTGGTCGCTTTTCTGTTGTGTACCAAGTCCTTTCAATAAAGAAAAAAAAAAACTCGTACCGCAGTGGTACAGCAATCGACTAAGCTACCCAGAGCCGGATTTACCTTAAGGCAAAGTAGTCAACTGAGAGAAACTGAACCTAGAGGGCCCCGAGAAGTATATTTTGTAAGGAAACTAGAAAACGAGAGGAGTATCTCAAGAGTCCCACTGCCTAGAGGCCTTTTCATGGCTTAATTTTATTCTTCCTGAAGCTACCGACACCACGTGACTGCCTGTGATGTTGAATTTCGCTTTCATAATCACGTCTTGATGTGACGTCAGCGACATTTGAGTAGATTCCTCGGGAGTTATTGATAAACGTGACCTTGTTTTAGCTGGCAGATCGATTGATACTTCTTCCTTTGATACCTTCTCGATAGTTTATCAAAAAAGGCTTAAATCGAATGACATTAAATAGCTTCTTATACTTATCCAAGTTGCATCGCAAAAAAAATCAAGGCAACAAATCCGTGATAATATATTTATATCATACTTATGTATGTACTTAATATGCTAATTATAATAATTTACCTTCATCACAGAATCCTCTCACTATAAAATACACACTTCCATCAAATAAGAATATAATTTTAAAGCGTTAACGTCAAAAACCTGAATACAATATGGCTGAACTTGACACCTCTCATATTGCCTGGTGTTTTTTTTTTTATAAATATTATTTATCTCAGAATCATAAATCAAAGGTTTTTATAATTCGAAAAGAGTTTGAATGCATTGTAAAATTTTCTTTCCTTTATTAGCGTCATCATGACTTTAGTTTAGATAGGCTTCTAATCAAATGCGTATGTATTTTATACGATGCGACTGCCATCAAGCCTCCGTAACCCAATTTCTGGTTAATATCGATATCCTAAGGATAGACTGGTTATCAGTCTTAGACGTCTGTCTACTACTAAAGATTTGTGTGACAACCGACGGACCAACGGACTGACGGCTTCACGTGCTCGCCGAGGTACGGATCAAACACAGTTTAATTTAGATTTTTATAAATATATAGTAACTAGCCTCATTAGCATAGTAGTTCTAAGCGCAACTGCTACACTAGAGGTCCTGGATTCAATTCCCAGGTCAAGCAATGTGTGCTACTGAGAAATGCATAGAAAAATCTATTTCCTAAAATTTTCTTAAAAATCCTTATGGATGGTCTGCCACCCATGGAGGTGACAGGGTATGTCGGACTCGTGCTAACTAAAAACCGCACTTACCTTCCCTTGCCCTATGGTCATGGCCATGGGATCCGCGAAATTCGCCACAACCATCACAGGCTGTGGTCCATCAGGACGTGTGTTCTTTACATGCGTCATTTTATCCATTGTCTAGTACCCATAGTACAAGCTCTGCTTAGTTTGGGACTATTTGGTGCTGTGTAAAATTGTCCAAGAATATTTATTTTATTTACATACGTGTGCTGTGCAACTGCTACATAAAATCAACATCTGTCCGTTGTTTGCAATGTCGCAGACAATTGCTATTAAATAGTCATGTTTTAGTTGCCACGAAGTAATAAACCATTGTTGCTTATAATTTTAAGACCAGCACTGCAGTTAACAACTGAACACAGTCGATAACATTCGTCCGCTTCCTAGTAAAACTATCGTGTAGTAAGTTACGAGTAAGTACACAATAGAAATCATTTATACCATTAGAATTCAGAAATTTATTCACTTTAATAAAGGTATGTACCACTTGTAATAAAAATATCTAATAAGTTACGTTTGTTTGCTTAATTTCAAATGCAATTTGAATATGATAATGATTATGAATTTCTCTGACTGACAGGATCGTTGCGAAGTATTTTTCTTTATATTATAATATTCTATTTTCTTTATATATTTTTTTACATTAAGTACCTTCCACGTCAAATTCATTATACTATTTAAAATTCACAAATTACATCTAAGCTATATAAGATCGGGAAGTACTGTAAGTAGTATGTAGGAGAATTTAGGATGAGCGAGCTCGGGACTTGGGGCACCCCAAGTCGATGATTATTGAAACTAAGTATATGGTTTTTTTTAAACCACCCAGAAGTAGGACGTCGACTACGCCTTATTACTATTACCATTCCCTGGCGTTGGCGGCAATAAGCAAACCCTAGCGTCAATTGGGAATAGACTGAGGCAAGGGACAGGCATTAAAGAAAAAAAATTTCCAGTTTGGAACACTGGCACTTTAGTTTTTTTTAATTAATCGGTTCCAATCCTGCATAAGGTAATTTTTTTCATTCACATTACAGTCTAAACTTCATACAATGTTTAGCATGCAAATATTAAGAAAAACAACATCTCTACTAATTCCTTCATATTATAAATTGCGAAAGTAACTGTGTCGGTCTGTCTCTCTGTTACGTTTTCATGTCCAAAATCCCTGATCCGATTTCATTAAACTTGGTATAGAGATAGATTAGACCTTGGAGAAGGACATAGGCTACATTTTGTCTAAAAACCCCTTTAGGGATGAGATTTACAAACAGCTGGTTTACAAACTTTGATTGAACCTACCTACTGTCTCAATTATTTTCGAATGATAGTGTGATGTGTGTTAAGATATTCCCCCCTCCTCTTCTTGAGCCTAACGATTAGGCAAAACAAACTCACTTCATTTACAGTTTACACTGACAAAATACTACTAAAGTGGTATATTATCGTAGAGTATATTATCTACGGCACACATGCACGGCTCTCTTCGACAACGCGCTAAGTATAGTGTTACTACAATTCACTCACCTCAAATCAACTCGTAAACCGTATGTCTAGAAAATAAAGTTTATTATTCAAAAGCATAGAGTTTTTTAACAGCAACATAAAGTTGTTATAATTTGTAGATAATACGTCTAATGGTATTAAAGCATTGGCGAGGTTTCCGTGGAGACGAAGCCAGTCCATCACTATCCAGGCTGTGGGGAAGTCACCTACAACTAAAATGGCTCAAGGTAAGATGTTCCTATTTTAAAACTTAATTATAAAGATTAATAAAGTTGTAAACTGTGCAGCCCTAAGTAGTTCTAATTAATTACTTACTTTTCGTTTTTTTAATTCTCCTCAGAATTATATAATAATCACTTTCAGCATTTTTCTCTCTTCGAGTAATTTTTTATTACAAAACCCAAGTGACAACCCTTTGCCAACGACACGCAAAGAAGAAACTGATGGTTTTAACGGCAAGAAAAAATCTAGGTATTAAGGCTTTCGAGGAATGAGGTGGTTAAGTGACACAAACCACCATGACTATTGGTACAAACAAAACTATGATGAATTATGTATATTATTTATTAATATGATCAGTCATAGTGAACTTTCATACAGGTAAAACAATTCTGAAAAAAATCTGAAAAACATGTACTTTTGCGTAGGCAAAGGGGCACTTTACACGTATTGCCTGCCATATAATAAGTACTTCAGATATTTCAATCCTACATTTGCAGTATCTTCTCGAAGTGCTTCTCTCAGGTTGATGGCGACTGCTTTCTAGACAAATTTCGTGAGGGACTGTACAGTAGGCTTGTGACGTTCAAAAATGCAGGTCCTGGAGAAGAGGCTGCGGAACTACGATTCCTGCTTACTGATTCGGGCCTTTGTTTGGCTCTGACATATGCTGGCGCCAGTAAGCCCTGGTATACGCTTCGTCTTAATGGGGGTGAAGAGAACTGCAGTTCTTTGTAAATTGAAAAGGCATTGACAATACAACTATCAAAGAAATTAAAAAAGAACTGTGCCACCACTTGTGGAATTTTCTTAGTTGATCGAATTTGTAGACAAAATTCATATTCGCGTTGGAGTCGTTCATGGCTTCTGGACAGGACACTTCAACACTGGCACCATCGCGCTCTCTGCGGTTAACTTTTCCGACCTTCTTAGGATCATGATAGTATGACAAAATAAATACTCATCTTTTCTTTCCATTTCAGTAAACATAATTTTGTATCACTAATTCGGTAATTATGTTCGCCTCTAATGCTTATTTTCTTTTAGCGTTGGCAAGACCTTCTGTTTAAATTCACCGTTCCACAGTTGAAAATTTTGTTCTGTCGTAATTTTACTTGCAAAGGGTAACTTGAAGTAATTGTCAAAATAGACTTTATGATTTTTATCTTTCTAATTTTCACAATCATGCTTTCATCAATCGCAACTCTTTCTGATGGCTTGTAGTTTTTTTTTTTTAATTAGTTCGCAGAAGTTCCCAGATGTCTAATTTTATAAGTTTGTCAAAATCTGGCCAATTTCTGTTGGGCATAACACTATTGTCATTTACGTGACAATAATTTAAAAGAAAACAGAATATATTGAAGCTCATGAACTTCCAAACATAGCTGTCATGCAAATCAGGTGCTAAAGTCCAGTAATCTCTGTAGATCGGCAATGTTTGTATACCCATCACCAAGTTCAAAGCAATGAAAACATCAAGTTCCTCTGTTGTGGTGGGTGTATAAGGGTTTCCAGCTTGAGTAGCGTAAAGGTTAGTTTGAAAATATAAAATGTCTGTGTATGTCCAAAAAAGGCGAAATATTTAAAGAGTTGTAACATTCTATATGCTAAGAATTTGATCGGTTATTCCCACACTCAGAAAACTGACTAGGTATGTCCATCCAAATTCTTCTTCCATTTTGGAGCTCTTATCTTGGTATGTTTGAATTTACGGTGGTAGAAAAAGGCAGGTCATCATCAGAATCAAAGTTGTCAGAATCGGTTACTTGAAGGTCTCCAAACAAATCGCCTAACGCCAATGGATTTGGATGATCTTCAGTATTTTCGTCACTCAAGACACTTATAGTTACATGCATAAGTTTCATGTAGATTATGACCGTAAACCCAGTCACGGTGGTCCACGACAGCAACCACTATATTTTCATTGTGACTACACATTGACAAGATAAAAGTAATAGTACTTTTATATGAACACGTATTGTAGAAATGCTACCGTGATTTGAAATGAAAGTGCTTGAGGACTGTATATCAGACGTATATTAAAAGAAATCAAGTGACGTGTAGTCGGCGCCCGATCGCGTAGGTGTCGTCGCCGCTGGTCGATGTGAAGTGTCCTCCGTTGTGTGCGCTGGCGCGACCGCCGGCTCCCCCTCTCCGCACGCCGCCTCAGCTGCCCCGCGCCGCTCGTCAGCAGTGCGTAGACATGCTCCCCGGGTTGAAGTGGCAGCGGACAAATGTTGTTGAAGGCGCGTCGCATGGTCCCTCTCTTCGTTTTCAACTCCGCCACCCTCGTGATGCCGTCGTTGCCTGGGAACACCTGCACAACTCGCCCCAGCAACCAGTAGAGAGGTGGAAGCCCCTTGTCCTTTATAAGAACAAGGGAACCCAAAGCGATGTCACCATCTGAAGAAGACGACCATTTAGTTTTCTGCTGAAGAATAGAAATGTACTCCAGATTAAATCTCTTCCAAAAGTGTTGTTTAATGTGCTCTACTCTTTGGTATCGCTCCAAGGTATTGATGTTGTCATCTGTAATCTGTGAAGTTGGAACAGACATTAGTGAGCGTCCAATTAGGAAGTGAGAGGGAGTGAGGGCAGAATAGTCGAGGGGGTTAGTAGAAAGTGGAGTTAAGGGTCTAGAATTCAAAATTGCTTCTATTTGCGTTAGACACGTAGCCATTTCCTCATATGTAAAATTAGTGAGCTGTAGCAACCTTTTTAAATGATATTTTGTAGATCGAACGGCAGCCTCAGCTAGACCGTTGAAATGTGGAGAATAGGCCGGTGCGAACGAGAACTCAATACCTTCCTGAGCTATTTCAGATGCAACATTTTCATCCTGTAAGAATTTGTTTAATTCATTGCACGTACCAACGAAATTAGTTCCGTTATCGGACAGTATGGTACGTGGCTTGCCACGACGAGCAATAAAACGATTTAAAGCAGCCTTGTATGCCTCTTTAGTGAGGTCTGTAACAAGCTCCAGATGTACGGCTTTGGTAGCCATACAAACAAAAATGCACAGGTAGGATTTAATAAGCCTACAACCACGACCTTTCCGGTCAGATATCAATACAGGTCCAGCATAGTCGACACTACTATTCAAAAAGGGAAACTCTAGACTACTTCTAGAAGTAGGCAACTGCCCCATAACTGGCTGCACATTTTGGGCTTTAAATCTGAAACATTTTAGACATTTGTTTACAGTTATTTTAGCAAGATTTCTGCCTCCTAATGGCCAGTACGACTGACGAATATTTGCTAACAATGATTGCGGACCTGCATGTAGTAGCTTTCTATGTTGCATATGAAATATAATTTTTGTTAAATGATGCTTACTACATAACAATACCGGATGTTTAACATCATATTCGTAGGGAGAGTTATCAAGCCTGCCACCTACGCGTATAATATCGTCACAATCTAAAA
This sequence comes from Acronicta alni, assembly GCA_964056405.1. Lineage (NCBI taxonomy): Eukaryota > Metazoa > Arthropoda > Insecta > Lepidoptera > Noctuidae > Acronicta > Acronicta alni. The sequence continues at coordinate 25,203,190 of OZ043913.1, read as the reverse complement.
AAGGAGTTAATGAAATTAACCTGTTTTTGCGTGACAGTGACTTGCCTGACTTAAGCACAGCATATTCATCTGGGAACATTTGACATTGAGCACCACGTAATATACACATTAGTGCATCTCGCAGTTCCTGACTAGAAAGCGCGTCTGGTAATTTTGAATTCTTATTCTTTAACATGAAAATAAATCTAAACACATAGGCGACGGTTCGCTGTAAACGGTAAAAATTGGAATACTTATGAATTAATTGTTGAATAATTGTATTATTAATAAGGGATTTGGAAGAATTGTTATTTTGGGAATTAACTACACTACATACTACTTCTGGTAGATCCTGTTTCATCGATTTATTGGGCTGTTTTGGCCAATCACTTTCGTTTTTAGTTAAAAAGGAAGGGCCTGTCCACCAAAGTTCATGTTTACTGATGACGTCAGCCTTCAGCCCGCGAGAAACAAGATCCGCCGGATTGTCCCTAGACGGCACGTAGCTCTACGTCGAACTTGAGGTATTTTCTTGAATCTCGTTCACGCGATTACGTACGAAAGGCTTAAGATGCTGTGCAGGCGTTTCTAACCATCCTAGTACTATTGTTGAGTCGCACCAAAATTGGTAGCGATGAATTGGCAAGGTTAGCGAATCTTTAACCTTTGTGCACAGCCTTGAACCTAACAGCGCCCCACAGAGCTCCAGCCGGGGAGTAGTGGTAGGCTTGATGGGCGCCACGCGACTTTTGGAAGTTAACAGGCGAATAGTGACTGTCCCTGAAGTAACAATTGAGCGAATATACACACATGACCCATAAGCCTTTTCAGAAGCATCGGTAAATATATGTATCTCATGCTTGACCGAATTATCACTTAACACCCATCGTGGTATTTTCACATTATTTAAGCATGATAATGTGCTTGCAAATGAAACCCACATGTTTGAAATTTCCTGCGACACTTCATCATCCCATTCACATTTGTCTATCCACAGTTTCTGCATTATTAGTTTTGCCTCTACAATACATGGGCTTACTAAACCTAGCGGGTCAAAAATCTGACTTATTGTTGACAGAATGTGTCGCTTTGTAATTTTAGTATTAGACTCGATATTGATGGAAAATGATAAAGTGTCTGAATCACATAACCAGTGTAAACCTAGCGTTTTAGATGAAGTACTACAATTGGTATTTGAAAGATCTAAAAAATTATTATTGATGTTTGAAGAACCTAATTCTTTTAAAATTTCAGAGCTATTTGACTGCCATTTCCTTAAGTTAAACTTAGCTGTTGATAAAATGAAATGTACTTCCCTACAGAGATCTAGCGCGCCTGTTATTGTATTTGAGCCGCTAAGATAATCGTCAACGTAAAAGTCACGCGGTATCGACGTCTTAACATGATCGTGGCGTGCTTTGTCGGCTAAACTAACAAGGCATTTGGTTGCTAAATACGGAGCGGATGCGGTACCGTATGTAACCGTATTTAGTGTATAAGTTTTTAGTGGCTCCGTAGTATCTGTACGAAAAATAATTTTTTGCAACGAACGCTGAGAAGGATTTATTTCTACAGCCCGGTACATTTTTTCAACGTCAGCTGAAACGACGAATTTGTGCTGTCTGAAACGTAAAAGAATTGATATTAAATCATCTTGGACAGTAGGCCCTACCATTTGGATGTCATTGAGCGATACACCTGTGGTAGTTTTTGCTGATGCATCAAAAACTACACGTAGCTTCGTGGTAGTACTCGACTCACGAATGACACCATGGTGTGGTAAATAATAGCTAACATTATCTAAGTCGGAACAGCTGTTTTTGTCTATAGTCATGTGACCTAAGTTTTCGTACTCGGACATAAATTCGAGGTACATTCTTTTATAATTTGAGTCCCGTTGAAAACGTTTTTCTAGGGAAAAAAAACGACGTTTTGCTACCTCGAAAGAATCACCTAAAGTATTAATATCTGACTTTAAAGGTATAGTGACCATAAAACGACCATCATGTTTACGTTTGGTATTAGCGTAGAAACTATCCTCGCAAGCCCGTTCTTCTGCAGACAAAGAATTTCTCTCAGAAATAGAATCCAACTCCCAAAATCTTGATAAATCATCATGTACGTCAGCTTTAGAAAAATTGCAGAAATGTGAATGGGAGATGCGTGTATGATGCGCCACGGACCCTGACACTATCCACCCTAGCCTACTTTCACAAAGCTTAGGTTGATTTTTGCCTAAGCTTATGTGATTCGCCTGTATAATATTCCAGAAGACATCTGCACCCACAAGTATGTCTACAGTTGACGGAATATTAAATGCAGGATCAGCTAGCTGCAAGCCCGTTGGAATCGGGATGTCATTTATGTCTATTCGAGATGATGGTAATAGCCGCATAATTTCAGGAATTACAAGACAATCAATGTTGATCGAATAGTTATTGTAACATGACTCAATCGTGAAATTACAAGACTGTGCACTAGTACTAGTTTGATTATTAATACCTGTTATCGTGGAGCTAATGCCGCGTCGGGGCAAACGCAGCTTATCACTTAGGTTCTCGGTAATAAAATTGGCTGTACTACCGCAATCCAGCAGGACTCGGGCATCGCACCTGCGGCCTTTGCTGTTGACCGCTTTCACCCGTGCTGTGGAAAGCAATACATAGGAACGAGTAGTAGGCCGTAATGTAAGGGTGTTATCTGAAAACGCGACGGTTTCAGATGTACTAGGCATGGGATCTTGAACAGTAGGGGTCTCAGTTGGTACAATGTGCAGTAGTGTATTGTGCTTTCCTGAACAATATTTGCAGTGTGACAACTTGCAACGTTTTTCAACATGACCCACACGTAAACAGTTCATACAAACTTTGAGGTCTTTGGCTTTATCAATACGTGATTCGACGGATAGATTTCTAAAAGATTCGCATGTATAAAGATAATGGTTGCTACCACACATGGGACATTTAATGTTTGATTTGAATGAATTGTTATAATTACCCTTATTTGTAGACGTAACAACGAAACTTTTAGATTTAGTAAAATATTCAGATTTGTTTGTGTTACTTATTTTGTTGTGTTTTTTGTTGTCTTCCAATGTCTCAAGTAAATCAGCCGTGTTGTTAATAAATGTGCAGAATTGAGATAGGGTAGGTGCATTAGACAAAGTATTGCGATACTCTTCCCATTTTCTACTGGTCTGTGTGTCTAGTTTTATTGACATCATGTATATAATAAGAGTATCCCAATGCTCTGTGGGCTCATTCAATGTCTTAAGTGCGCGTATGTTTTTATTAGTCACGTCCATAAGACGACGTAAAGAAACACTACATTCTTTTAAAACCGGTTCGACATTGAATAGCGCTTGCACATGGTTATTAATAAGAAGGCGACTGTTATTGTATCGTTCACACAACAAGTCCCACGCTGTATTATAGTGGTCACTTTTAAAATCGATGTTCTTAATTATTTCTGCAGCAGCACCTCTCAGAGAAGCACGTAAATAATGAAACTTGCTTATGTCATCGATACAATTATTGTCATGAATTAAAGATGTATATGTGTCTCTATACTCTAACCAAAACTGATAACTGCCATCAAAGTGAGGTAAACTTATTTTTGGTAAACGAATAAAATTGTTCTTATTCCTCCCTGACATTGATGCTTCGGAGCCTTTTACAAACCCTGCAGAGTCACGCCGCTTGCCATCTTTGCTGGACAGCAAACTTCGCGCGACCGCAACCAGGGAGAAGTACTGCTCCTCGAACTGAGCCCTCACTGCGAACGCCTCCGCTGGCTTGTCTGCTAACGCCTCGAGCTCGGTCTGTAAATCATCGAATTCTGTATACAAAGCATTAAACTTATCAAAGCGGCTATCTAACTCAATGCTTTGCAAATCAGAAAGGCTAGCGCAGCTTTTTATAATATCTAAATAATTGCTGAAATTCGTAAGCTTGGCCTTCATTGAACTACGTTTTTTGATTAATTTATCAGCCATTTTGCAGTAGAAAGAAATAAAGATATGCAAAATTCCAAAATATAAATGATTTAGATCAGCGATTTAATGAAACAAATGAAATAGACTCGGGATGACTCACAACTATAATATTGAATGCAATGAATGAAGATGCACAGCTGTTTTAATGTTGCAGGTGTTTTAATGTAACACGGAACTAGGTCAAGGCCGTTTTTTATGATTGCACTAATGAGCTACGTTTAAAAAAAAAAACGTTGAAGCAAAGCGAATGACTCATAAGAAGAAATAGATTTAGATTAACTACGTAACTAACTCAAAACGCAATTGAGAATAAGTTTAAATAATAGGCAGTTAATTTTAAGAAAGACAAACTAAAAATATGGGGATAAATAGTTTAGAGGTAAGGAATAATTGGAACGACTCACAGATATCCTTATCCTTATCCACAAAATCAGTTCTGACTTCAAACGTTCAACTGTCGACAGCGATGATTTGCACTTTTGAACGATGCGGGTTCAATGTCCGATAACGTCTTGGCCTCGATATTCTTCAATACTTTTCGTCTTCGCTGCAACAATATTCTTGACCGTCGAAGGACCATATGTAGAAATGCTACCGTGATTTGGAATGAAAGTGCTTGAGGACTGTATATCAGACGTATATTAAAAGAAATCAAGTGACGTGTAGTCGGCGCCCGATCGCGTAGGTGTCGTCGCCGCTGGTCGATGTGAAGTGTCCTCCGTTGTGTGCGCTGGCGCGACCGCCGGCTCCCCCTCTCCGCACGCCGCCTCAGCTGCCCCGCGCCGCTCGTCAGCAGTGCGTAGACACGTATAAAATAGATATGTCTATATGTTGAACGGCGCTGTTTAGTAAAGAGGCGAGGCTGTTGATTGAAATGCTAATTAAGGTAGTTAGCTGCCTACCTACCGTTTAATTACTTGCCTAGCCTATTTCAATTTAGTTCCGCTTTCTGCCACATAGCGCCGAAACTCGCCAAAATGTCAATATGGCGTCGGCAAACAACAATTTTGATGGTGTTTTCCAAAGTTTTTTGAAAAATATTACAATGGAAGAGTGAAATGACAATAATAATGTAAATTTAGCTGTGACTGAGGTAAATATCTCAAATCAAATATCAATATATAATAAGTATCAATCATAGGAAGATGGATGAGGGTTAAGGGGTGGAGGTGGAGGGGGGGAGTCACAGTATATGAAGAGCTGGCTACTTTCTCTTCTTCTACTGGTCACCGTTCTAACCTAACCTAACCAACTCAAGTCGGGGTACTCTGTGTAGGATTTGTAACACATGTGACTGTTAATATGAAATTAACTCGATTATATTAGTCACCCTATCATACGAATGAATGGCCTAAGCATTAGCCAGCCAGTTTATTAAATGTTGTAACAGACGCTACGGCTGAATATCATTCAGGCCGCTAGTTGAACGGCGCTGTTTAATTACTTGCCTAGCCTGTTCATTTCAATTTAAGTAGTTTCACTTACTGCTACCTAGCGCCGAAACACACCAAACTGTCAATATGGTGTCGGCAAACAACAGCTTAGATGGTGTTTTCCAAAGTTTAGTGAATTAAATATTTGTGAGGCGTGCGATCTAATATATGAGAATACATCGAGAAAAACATTGAAGAAAAAAGCTTACTTACCCGATTCAAAAATTTTTTATTTTGCCACGGTGCTTACTAGTTCCATTCATGTTAAACAACTAAACATATACACACGCCTGTTGCGAGTATAATCCCCGCTGACTTTTTGAAAGAACCTTGCTTGTGTAACAATGGCGAAACACATTTATAATAGTAATTCTAAATCATAATCTAAGCTAGTCTTATTGAGGTCTTACCTGAGAAATAGTTAATATATTTTATTACAATACTCTTGTAATAAACTTAATGTTCGTAAATATTTTACATTCCGTAGATATCTTAATTTATGGAGTAATATAACTTTGACCCGCATATCACCTTTAATAATCACATCATACAAATTTGTAACAAAGCCCGAAAAAATCTTGGTTTCGTCTTGCGACAGGCAAAAATATTCAACAACAGACAGGCCATTACAATACTCTACAACTCATATTTCGTGCTAGGGATGGTTACTTACCAGAGTTTAGAGGTTAGACACTCGGTTACACTCGTGAAATATTTTATCCTCCTAATTCGTGGTTCCATCTTAAATTCTTCCTTACTGCAATACATTTCTATCAACGTTCCACTACCAATTACACATACGCTTCGCCATCGCCAACGGCCTCTATTTTTGGTGCCTCAAGCCAGGTACCATGTGCCTTAAAACAACTTAAAAGTACCTACTTAGCACTTACCAATAAAATATTACAACACGATCAATCCCTAGATGCCTTTACAAGCACTGAGCTGAGTTTTCTGAGTACAGCAAATCATTACTTGGAGTCCATTGCCACTCCCAGTACTATTTCTCCGTCTTAGGTTAATATTTTTTATGTTGTATTGATTATGTTAATTTTATTTTCAAAATTTAATTTCATTTATAATTTATAATAGATAATGTAAGCACTACGTTTATGACATACTTTTGATAAGTACATGCATGACATATCTATAATACTTCTAACCTATAACTTGTACGTGTAGAATAGTGGTAAGTATAAGTTGGTTATTGAATAAATAAATAAATAAATTATGCTAGTAAGTCTCAGTGATGACAAGAAACTGGTTTAGTTACAATACAATACAATATCTTTATTACACTCCATATTATGCAGTGTATAAAGATATTGTATCATATTGTATCATATTAAGGTGTTACACAATATATAAGTAGATACAATATGGACCCTGTAGGCACGGCAACGTAGGTAGTTTATTTTAGTCAACGAGTACCTAACTAAACCGGTTCCTTATTATGATAAGGAACCGGTACCACCAGCATTCAATTCATTTTTACAATAACAAATTACGGAAATGAGTTCGTAAAGATTATTAAGGTTGGATAGCATAGCACTAGTGAAAATGTCTATGATCGATGCTAGGCTGCCGACTGTTATTATTACTCGTGTCAACTCGTGAAAAAATGTAAAATACATGTGTCACAAGATATAAAATAGTATACGCAATTCTAATTGTATAAAAGTCTTTGTTCTGTAAATAATCTACCATTTCGTAACAACTAAATTCCAACTTTATAATTCTTATCCACTTCCATTCCACTACTCTTGCTCATTTAGTAAGTTCAAGTAAAATATTACATTAGGTTTTGGGCCATCCGTGGAAGAAGAGAAAGCGTTTGCAATGGATTTTTCTACGAAATTAGAGATTGGCAAACTCGAGGGTAAGGAAAATTGGGCTACCTGGAAATATAAGATTTCCATAATGTTGGAGGGTACAGAAGGTGCCTTAGAAGCAGTTGAAGGTAAACTCCAGAAACCAATCCTCGCTGTAGGAGCAGGTGACGCGGCGATAAGTGCCTATAATACAGCAATAGCTAAATATAGGAAGACTCAAAGCGGTGCTTTGCTCGTGCTCACTACGAACATGACTGAAGAAACATTAAAGAAAGTTATGCGATACAGAACGGCACATGACGTTTGGCAAGAGCTACACAGGCTATTTGATGGACAAACAGAGGACAGGGCTTATAGTTTATGCTTAGAGTTTTTCGGGCTAAAACATAGCAAGGAGGATGATATACCTACTCATATGTCAAAGCTGAAGAATCTGTGGAATGATCTAAAAGTTGAGGTTTCCAAAATTGATGCAACTCCCAAGCTCCCTGAATTGTTCCTGATATGTAAGGTCTTAGACACACTTGACGATAGGTATTTCAACTTCAAGTCAAGCTGGCTAATGCTAAAACGGTCTGAAAAGACGATTGACAGTTTAACGAGTAACCTGTGCTCGTTTGAACGAGATTTAAGTAATCAAGAGAGTACACGACAGGAGACACTAGTGATTACGCCCGCTGAACGTGAAATAAAGCATAAGAAGGATGAGCAGCTGATATGCAACTACTGTTCTGGAAAAGGCCACAGAGTTCGCAAGTGTAAAAAGTGGATTAAGGATGGGAGGCCACCTAAACCAACTTCAGGCACATCATCATCAGGCTCGAAGTCCAAGCAAGTGCAACAGATTTCATTGATGGTTAATGCATGCTCAATAAATCACATTCAAGACCGGGAGAACTGGTATGTTGATAACGGAGCGACAACACACATAGCGGTAAAAAGTAATATCTTTAAAGATTTTCATGAATTTGATTCGGATCACACCGTAACGACGGCAGATGGAACTACTGTACCTGCGGTAGGAGTAGGCTCCATTGCGGCAGAATCGAACGTCAGTGGAAATAAAGAGCAACTTACTTTAAACAATGTGTGGTTAGTACCGTCACTTACAAAAAATCTTTTTTCGACGTTAGCAGCGCAAGATAGAATGCAGAACAGCATTTTTACGTCGACAACTAGAGAGTGCAAGTTAGATATCGGAGGTGCAACTAGAGTTGTTGGCAGAAGAACGCCGCATGGTGGACTCTACAAGTTGGACATAAATACTGTCAATGTTGTAACTGGTTCCAATATGCTGCAGTTATATCATGAGCGCTTTGCTCACCAGGATAAAAGACATGTCATTCGCATCGTAAAACGCGAGTTCGGCATTAATCTAAGTTCTGAAAAAGTAAAGTGTGAGGGCTGCATATACGGAAAGTCACATCGAAAGCCGTTTGGAACAAGGGAAAGAGCAACAGCTGTTGGAGAGCTCATTCACACGGATGTTTGCGGTCCCTTCGCAAAGAGCATTTCGCACTACCGGTACTACGTATTATTTAAGGATGACTATTCAAGCTACCGCATGGTCTTCTTCATCAGAGAGAAGTCAGAGGTAAAGGATAAACTTCAACAAATGCTTCAAGAAGCAAAAAATGCTGGGCACACAGTGAAGACTCTACTGAGCGACAATGGTGGTGAATTTGATAACCAAGCTATCCGTAAAATATTACAGAGTCATGGTATTAAGCATCGATTGACAATGCCGTACACGCCGGAACAAAACGGTTGTAGCGAGCGCGAAAATCGAACTTTGGTAGAAGCTGCAAGATCGATGATGTATACGAGAGGAGAGATGCCTCAAATACTCTGGGCTGAGCTAATTAATACTGCTGCTTATGTGCTCAATAAGACAGGTCCCACTAGGGTAGACGGTAAGGTACCTTATGAGCTATGGCATGGCAGGAAGCCCAAAATAACTCACCTAAAAATCATCGGAAGTGAATGCTATGCTCATGTCCCAAACCAGAATCGCAAGAAGATGAATAAGAAGGCGATTAAAGGCATATTGATAGGCTACGAGAATGATGATGGTTATCGTGTCTGGGATGGAAAAAAGACGCTAAGGTCTCGAGACATAACCTTTAAAACAGATGTCGAATTTAAAATTTCCACCAGCATTCCTATTTCTTCAGAGAGAGTAATATAGGAAGACGATAATGGACATATTATTGAGCAAGAGCCTATAAACACGCAAGACAATCTTGAACCTGTTCTAGAGGGAGATAGAATAGAGATGAGTGAAGACCAAGTTCAATAAGACGAAGTTCACGACGAGAGAGCCGTGATTGAGTGTCATGACGAACCTCATGAGAACATTAATTGTGATGGTGATGATGTCTTTGTCGATGCTGATAAAGATACTGTAGAGGTAGTCGAGCCTCTGATAGACGCGGAGCCTCGATATAACTTAAGAGACAGATCTACCATCGCTCGTCCAAAAAAGTTCGATGACTTTGTATACTTCGTAGGAACAGAAAACTTTCCTGAATCCTACAAGGAAGCTTGTGAGAGAGATGACTGTGCTGAGTGGCAGAAGGCCATGGAAAACGAACTCAAGTCTTTAAAAGACAACAATGTTTGGACAATGTGTGAGTTACCGTCCAACAAAAAGCCTCTGCCGTGTAAATGGGTTTTTAGAATAAAGCGCAATCCAGACGGAACCGTTAACAAATACAAGGCCAGACTTGTGGTAAAAGGGTTCAAGCAACGGAAAGGGATAGACTATGAGCAGACCTTTAGCCCGGTCAGCCGAATGGCTACAATAAGAGCTTTGTTAAGTGTCAGCGCCAAAGAAAACCTGTACCTTACACAATTTGACGTGTCGACTGCATTCCTTAATGGTAAACTCAAAGAAGAGATTTATATGAGGCAGCCAGATGGATTCAGTGACGGCACATCAAAAGTCTGTCGTTTAAAGAGAAGCCTGTACGGCCTAAAGCAAGCACCTCGATGCTGGATTTCGTGCTTTGAGGAGATACTGCTGCAAAAAGGTTTCGTACAGAATTCTGCTAACTGTTGTCTGTTCACGAAGACTGTGGAAGGCAAAAAGATACTTATTACTCTGTACGTGGATGATGGTCTCGTGGCCACGACAGATGAACTTCTGGCGAACCAATTCCTCAAGGAATTAGGGGATACGCTAAAAGTCACGACCAAAACAGCATCATACTACCTAGGACTGGAAATTTCACGATGTAAAGACGGTTCCATATTTATCAGCCAGGAATCTTATACTAAGAAGATTTTGGAACGTTTTCAGATGTCACAATGCAACCCAGTTTCGACACCTATTGATAGAAATCAGACTTCTGAAATAGGGAAAGTCGTAGATGAAAACGATAAAGAGAAGAAATTTCTATATCGAGAGGCTGTAGGTGCTCTTGCATACCTTATGACAGGTACAAGTCCCGATATAGCATATGCTATTGGTGTAGTATCGAGGAAATTAGAAAATCCAGCAGAAGCTGATTGGCTAAGAGTCAAAAGGATATTTCGTTATCTGAAGGGAACTATATCCTACGGCATCAGATACAATGCGAGTTGCAGTAGAGCTGTACTGGAAGGCTACAGTGATGCAGATCACGCCGGTAACGACCAAACTGGACGCTCCACAACTGGCGTCACTTGTATTTTTGCTGGAGGAGCAATTTCTTGCCAAAGCCAACGTCAAACATCATTTGCAATTTCTACAACTGAAGCAGAAATTGTTGCAGCGAGCAAAGGCGCGCGAGAGCTAGTGTGGCTTCAGAGAGTCTTCAGCCAGCTTACATGTTTGGAAGGAATACCCACACTGAAAGTGGATAACGAAGCGGCCATACGCCTTGCACATAATCCTGAATTCCATAAACGGACCAAGCATATTCGCGTGAGACACTTCTTCGTACGTGAGACAGTACAAGAAGGACTAGTGAGTGTCTTGAAAACAAGTTCTGCTGATCAATTGGCTGATCTTGTAACTAAGGCAGTTCCGAAGCCCAGGCTCATTAGGATTAGAGCTAATTTTTGGACTGCAAGACGATTCCAACTAGTGAGGGAAAGTATTAAGGTTGGAAAGCATAGCACTAGTGAAAATGTCTATGATCGTTGCTAGGCTGCTGACTGTTATTATTACTCGTGTCAACTCGTGAAAAAATGTAAAATACATGTGTCACAAGATATAAAATAGTATACGCAATTCTAATTGCATAAAAGTCTTTGTTCTGTAAATAATCTACCATTTCGTAACAACTAAATTCCAACTGTATAATTCTTATCCACTTCCATTCCACTACTCTTGCTCATTTAGTAAGTTCAAGTAAAATATTACATTAAAGATATCAGTATTTTTGGAAATCTTAATCTTATTGCAATTAGCCATTAATTACTCGATTGGCCTGCTATGGCTAAGACATGGTCTAATTCTATGGGGTAATGTATCTGTTATTAATAAATGTTTTCTTTCTCGGAAGCATCCATTCAAGCCATTATGGGTATTCCATCTTAAGAACCCAGCAAGCATTACTGTAAATAAACATAAAGAAAAATAAACTTTTTCAAAAACAAGCTTTTATTACTGGGGAGTAAAAAGAACTAAAATGTTCAAAATAATTGAATCTATAATATACCATTTTGTAGATAAATGATATCCCATATTTTTTCATAAAAGTATGTTACACCTTCTTTAGTGTTCTTGCTGTCAAAATGTAATACGCATTTATGTAAAAATGTGGGATATAATGTACGGTCAGCAACAAAAGTCGTTGAACACAGCTAAATTTTGGAAACATGACAGCTCCAAAACTTGTCAAGAGTTTTTTTTTATCAAGAACGTAAGGTAAATATTTAATGGTGATCTATGCAATGATTTCGCACAACCTTCACCGGTCACTGACTTCATATTAAAAATCGTATTGAAGATTGCAATATGTTCAGCGACTTTTGTTGCTGACTGTACCTACAAAATGGTATATTATATATTCAATTATTTTTAGTTCTTTTTACTCCCCAGTAATAAAAGCTTGTTTTTAAAAAAGTTTTTAACCCCCGACGCAAAAACGACGGGGTGTTATAAGTTTGACGTGTGTGTGTGTGTGTGTCTGTCTGTGGCATCGTAGCTCCCGAATGGATGAACCGATTTTGATTTTGTTTTTTTTTGTTTGAAAGGTGAATAAGTCGGGAGTGTTCTTAGCTATGTTTGATGAAAATCGGTCCAAGATGGCCGCCGCCACAAGATGGCGGTTTACATATTTTTTCACAACTCCCACAATATTGGTATCAAATGAAAGGGCCTGTCTAGTAGAATACTATATACTATGAAAAATTTCAAATCCAAGATGGCGGCCTCCACGAAATGGTGAATTTATTAATTTTTTTCACTACTCCCTCAATAAAGGTATCAAATGAAAGGGCTTGACTAGTAGAATACTATACACTATGATAAATTTCAAATCCAAAATGGCCGCCATCACAAACTGGCGAATTAAATGTTTTTTAAAACCCCCTCAATATGGGGATCAAATAAAAGGACTTGACTAGTAGAATACTATAGGTATAGGTACTACATTGAAAGGGAATAAGGAATAAATTAAATCTAAAATCTAGATAAAACATTTAAACAGCTTAAATGGGGGGTAAATTGGAGATGACCAATTTCAGTTTAATCATTACTGCTTCTCAATCTGTGCATCTAATAGCTATGAAATAATTGTACAAAAGTTGAATAACTAAACGAAGAAAATACCTAATTAAACACTAAATTACCTGGACCTTAAAACGCAAGAAAATACAGTTTAATCATTACTGCTTCTCAATAAGATATCTAATAGCTATGAAATAATTGTACAAATGTTGAATAACTAAACGAAGAAAATACCTAATTAAACACTAAATTACCTGGATCTTAAAACGCAAGAAAATAAAAGAAATTAAACAAAATAACTAAGGAGTCCCTACAAAAAGTGTGAAATAACAAAATTTAAAATTTAAAAAAACCCCCGACACAAAGAAATCAACTTAAAAACCTAAAAGAAAAACTATGATGAAATAACCACAAATAGAACGAAAAAGGTATAAACCTGAATCCCTATAAAAAGAAAAAAATAATCTTGAAATTATAACCCTTCGTAAGTACGTATGAAGTTTTTTGATTAAATTTTGTCGCGTCGGGGGACCGCTCTCTAGCTATAAAAAACACCTACCTTCAGGTAGGTGTTTTTAAATTAAATTAAAACTAGTTTTCCGCCCGCGGCTTCGCCCGCGTCGAGTTCAGTTATATCGCGTGTCCAAGAGAACTCTTCAAAAGTCCGAGATAAAAACTATCCTATGTTCTTTCTCAAGGTCAACTCTATCTCTGTACCAAATTTCATTAAAATCAGTTCAGTGATTTAGACGTGAAAGCGTAACAGACAGACAGACAGAGTTACTTTCGCATTTATAATATTAGTAGGGATTACAACGAAACTATCAAACTAAATATTAAGAATTACTTTAGTGAACCTTAACCTACTTAAAAACTGAATACACAATTAACCTATCCAGACAGATGCTGAAACAACGCGGCAACGACTTACATATTAAATTGACTCAAAAAATTACAAGGACAAACACAACCATCAACGACGTCTGCCCTCGCGTGTCTGCCCGCTCGGGTCGCCAAACTTGAATATGTTACGCTCCGCCCACTTTACGCCCTCCCGCGCGTCGCGGCAATGTACGCGCCATCCACATCAATTCTGAATTCGCGCGATTCACGTTCGGGAAGCAAAAGGAAAGGAAAGGACATAAATACGAACTAAATGGATTGAGGACTTAAAACCTTTATAATAAACGTAATGTCGTTTACGAAAACGTTAGGCTAATAATTAGAGAGCGGTCCCCCGACGCGACAAAATTTAATCAAAAAACTTCATACGTACTACGAAGGGTTATAATTTTAAGATTATTTTTTTCTTTTTATAGGGATTCAGGTTTATACCTTTTTTGTTCTATTTGTGGTTATTTCATCATAGTTTTTCTTTTAGGTTTTTAAGTTGATTTTTTTGTGTCGGGGGTTTTTTATTCTTTGTTTATTTTTAACTTTTTAGTAGGTGTATTTCACTAAGTATTTCTAATGTTTCTCATCTATCCATTTCGGTTATTGCGTCAACATTACAAGGTTTTTTCGAAGTCAACTTTTAATCATGTTGTTCCCACGAGTATAGGACATATAAACGGTCCATCCTCCCAGAGGTCCATTGTAGGGGGATAAGGGCTACAATACAACAGGGTTCGGCCTGGTGCCTTGAGGCGCAACGTTAGTGATATGACATGGTTATATACCCTCATACCATTGAACCTCGGCACGTGCTCACCTTGGCATTGGTTCATCCATCTAATCAAACAGATTGCACATTCATAACAAATGGAACTAACTGATTTTCCCAAATCTAAAAGGGTTCCCTGGGGATATTATCAAGGACCAAAGGTCTCATCAAGACGAATCAAAGGAGCCCAAAGTCGATGCAGTTACGTCTTTTTATTGCAGAGATCCTATTGCCACTTTCCAGCTCCATCATCAGATCAGCTCCACGTCATCATAATATTGCATTGTCACGCGATTTGCATATTCGTGCTAAATTTCAGCTCAATTGGAAACCAGAAAGTGGGTCAAATATAACTTGCAATAATCCATTACAGACAACGGGACAGTTGAAAGTAAATAAAAGCTTGTAAAAAAACTCCTTATCCTAATGATAAGTATCCCATAATATCACTGACCT
Source organism: Acronicta alni (assembly GCA_964056405.1). NCBI lineage: Eukaryota > Metazoa > Arthropoda > Insecta > Lepidoptera > Noctuidae > Acronicta > Acronicta alni. The sequence goes on along the minus strand of OZ043913.1, from coordinate 25,188,174 downwards.
CTATAACATAGCTAATAGTTATGTATAAATCTAAAAAGTCTTATTTTAGATTGCGCTTCAAATTATTATCATTTATGAAAACTTCAAGTGTAAAATTAACTCGTTTACTTTTAGAGGTACTCTATTTTTGATGAATTAAATAAATCTAAATGATACAATTCATATCTTTCTGAACATAGGATTGAGACGGACACACGCGTTCTTGAGTAAGTTAATGTTTTTGTAGGTTTAGTTCATGACGCACATTGCCTCGCGAGGTTCAACAGACTGGTGTAACCTTGTCTTAAGCAGCCTTTATAATTGTTATCTTTGTCTTTATCTTTCGCAGTGATAATACAATGTAGACCAAGGCAAGAGACTATAATTTTGCAGAACAAAACAGCAGGCTGTTGACAGATTGTCATTAACCATTATTCTAAACTATTATACTAGCAATATTTACGTTACATACATACATACATTTGTTTATTTATTTACTTGTGTATACTGAAACAGCTCTAACGATTTCAATGAAATTTATAATTTAATATACAATCCTAGCTGTTGCTCGCGGTTTCAATGTATTCAACATGCTCAGAAAATATGACATCTTACAGGATTTCATATGCCTGGGCTCGAGCATATCCAACGTATGAAGGGACATGAACATACTCAGAAAGACCAAAGTTTCCATCATCAGGACACTGGTCTTTCCCATTTTTCTATATGGCGTGAAAGCCTGGACGGTTAAAGCAGCAGACCGACGCCGAATAGACGCATTTAAGATGTGGTGCTGGAGACGTATGCTATGCATATGTCGAATGCATCCATTTTGAAGGCACTCCGTATTGTCCAAAGGTTCTTAGGTACGCAAACGATCCAACAATTTGGTGAAGCTCATGGTCACCAGAAAGGTGGAAGGAAAGACACCCAGAGGACGTAGCCCCACAAGACCTCTTAGTTCGTTTTCATAACAAATGGGTCAAACGGGTGATGCCCGCCAAGCCGTGCCGTCCGTGTAGATGCAGCTACTCGTGTACACGGCACGCGGTCACATGAGCCGTGCCATTAGGAAGATGCGGCTTGGCTCGTATTAAGCCTACTTGTATAGCGTGCCGCAACTCCGCAACTGTTAACACGAGCCACGCCGTCCGATGGATGCGACTCGACTTATTCCGTTCGCAAGCTTATATGGGTACTTGTTTACATGACGCGTGGTAACACGAGCCCCGCTGGCGCCGTCCGTGTAGGTGCAGCTCGGTTGGGCATCCGAACGCATGCGTACTCTTATAACCCTCGCCTCGCCAATTGTATATGTCGCAGCAAACTGGTGCAGCTAAACAGCTAGCCCTTTCATTGAACTACGCCATTCAACAGACACGTCTAGATCTCGATAAGCCATGTGGCTGTACACAGCTTTCAACAGTACAGCTAGACGAGGCTCAGCCAACTGGTTAAATGTCAATTTTCTAGGGTAAAAGAGGTTAGCTACCGGGAACTGGTGGCCTTATTTGTTGGGGCGTTTTGCATTTGCGAGGTAATGCCCACAGTCACCGAGCTAGGCAAGCGGACTGGTGACCGCAGCGCACAGCTTCTCACGCCAGTGATGCTGCTGCCCGTCACTGGTCCATCATATTATTTAGAATGCAGGTTTTAAAGAAATGGTTTAACCGCCATTTATCGGTAGTTACGTCAGAGCCACATTCGTTTACGCGATTACGTTAGCCTATATTGACGACCTCTGTGATCTAGTGGTTCGAGTACCGGACTGCTAATCATAAGTTCGTGGGTTCGATTCCCACAGGACACAAATATTTATATGATGAACATTTAAGTATTTGTGTTTGTCTGGGTGTTTCTTATGTATTATAAGTATGTATTTACAAAAAAAAAGTATATTAGTATTATATCCATTGTCTAGTACCCATAGTACAAGCTCCGCTTAGTTTGGGACTAAATGGTGCTTTGTAAAAATGTACCAAAATATTATTATTATTATATAGCCTACTCTCACTGGCGCGTGTCCGATCATGTAAAACGAAATAGTAAAGAGTTGGGTTGGTAGTATAAGGATCAAAGTCCACCTACTGCAGACATGTTTCCTCGCGGAGCACTGGCAACCTTGCTCACCGAGGCTCAACACAGCTCAAAGCAGTGTTATTTTACTTGGATTTTCTGCAAGGAGAAGGTACATCCCCAGTCAGGCAGCTCCAATTTGAGTGGAATTATTCCCACTATGCCTTACCTCTCTTAAAATATATATTATATTTTTTTATTATTCGCGATAGGCTTACGCTTGACCTAGTTAGTTCGCCTGATGTTAAGCGACACTGCGATCTACGGTGTAGCGTACTTGCTTATAGGAAACCGATTCAATATAGATTTAAAGACACATAGATAATAGTTATTGGGGAAGACCCACTCCATATTTCCGCGGTACGCATGATGAAACTTGATTTAAAGCGTTTCGTTCGGGTTTTTGGGATGTCCACCATGAATCGATGACGCTTTTTCGTGCTTTTGGTCGCCCGATAGTAGAAAGTGCAAGGGGGTATAAGATCGTGGAGATCTGATGCACACTCTCCGAAATGCATCCGATAAAAACTGACAAGCTAGCGACTTTGTGGCGATGTTCCAGACTCTGGAGTTTAGCTCGGACAAGCGAGCCGTTGCCAATATAGCCCTACCTCTCTTTTTTTTAATACCTCTCTTATAATAGATTTGTTAGATTACGTAACCAATCAGTGGGTATTTGTTTTTTACTTTAACAAAATCTTGTTTCATAGCTGCCACGTTAGTTTTTGCGTGACGTCAACGACCTTTTCTCATCCATGATGAATCTATCTCACTTCAATAATTAAAATGTATTCATCTATTTGAAAGTTACGAGAGTATAAAGAATCTCACAGAAATCAAAACTATGCAAATAAATACATAAGGCGCCATCTATATATTACGTAAGACAATTTATGAAGGAGGAGGGTCGATTATGGCTTATTTTTTCTTATAAGGAAGGGAGGGATTCTTGATAGTATTGAAAAAGAGAGCGCAACCGCGCGAGTGTGGCAGCGCTCCCTCGAATACGAATAGATAACCGATTTCCATGACCAATCCAAACGTGTATTCATTTTTCCTTTATATTCTTACGTAATAAATATTAAAAACTAGCTTTTACCCGAGACTTTGTATGCGTAGACTTGTAACACAATTGTTGTCGGATTGATTTCATGGGATAAGAAGTACTCAATGTTAGGGAAATTCCCTCTTTTTTCCGAGATTTGAAGTATTTAATATGCCAGCGTTAGTCACAAACTATTAGTGTACCAATTTCATTCAAATCCTGTATGTAGTTCTGCGATATCAGTTTTTAGAGATTTCCGGGAGGTTATGAAATTTCATTCAAATCACGTACTTAAGTAGGTCTCCTACATAAGTTTTCTGGGAAATTCCTACATAATTTTGGGGTAAAATGTACCTATCCTATTTGTTATTTTCAGTCACTTACTATGTGTGTATGAAATTTCATTTAAATCTCGGAAGTAGTTCTCCTATACCCGTTTTTGATATCCGATATCCGGGATATTCCCACATTTTTCTGGGATAAAAAGTAACCTTACTATATTCCCGGTCACATACTATTGGTATACCAAATTTCATGCAAATAGGTTCAGCCATTTTGGCGTGATTGAGTAACAAACAAACAAACATCCTCAACATATGATGAGTGGCAGATTCTTATTATTTCTTATATAGGGATGGATGGGCATCAAAAACTGGCAAAAACGTTTTACGTAGTAGATGGATGGCGCTACAGCGTCCATCGGCATCCTCCTCCTGCTCTTGTCCGAATTTATTAGTGCCTCAGCGCAGTATGTACCTATTTTTCTTCCATTCATCGTGTCAACCCTTCATTCACTCCCTTTTCTAACATAAAACGTACCATCACGCCTTTATTCCCATTAAACAGGCATTACTCTGAACTGAAAACGTCCTAACGAAGAAACCTTATAACACTGATCGATCTGGAAATTGTATTCACGACTTCACGCACAACAGCTGCGCTTGCGACCACTAGACGTTTGCGGGAGCCTACCCAACAAATCATTAATTTATATTTCAAAGATTTCCTGCGGACCTACCGGAGATATGTAATTGGTTCGCGTTCAAATGTGGCTGATATTGGACGAGTGACGACGTGCTCGGCCTTAGAATATAGGACAATTATTTTTCCAAAAAAGAAATGATTTCATTTAAAGATTTTATTTTGCTGATGGTGCTTTTAGGTGAGTGATTTTTTTGTTTGAGTGAATCTGTGTTGACGGTTGCTTTTAATAACAAGGTAAGCAAAATTATTATGTAGCTCACTGTGAGTAGGAATTTAGCATAATGTTAAAAATGCGAACGGCAAATACGTATAATTTAATCTTCATCATAAAAAGCGAATCTTATCAATTGTAAGGGTTAAGGTGGTTTCTGTAGAGATCCTATTCAATAAACGTTCATAAGATTTTATAATGGATTTTACGTAAAAAAACTAAATTCCAATCTTGCTAAACTGGTGCAGTTTTGTATTAGAATATTATAAAGTTATATCTATAATGCATAAATATTCAGCTCATTAGTGGTTTCCACCTTCGACGTTCCTTATTGAATATCTTCAAGAACTTAATGACTTGACTTACACCATTTAAAAATTCAACTACTAATTTTGGTCTTTTGGTACAATAAAACACCAAAGGACCAACTGACATATGAATGAAGTTGCATTTTATATAGAAATAATTAAAATATTCAAATAGTTAAAACGCCAGCTGTGTATTTATTTATACAAGCTGTCGATTTATATCTTTGCTATACACTGAACACCTATCTGTTTAAACCAATATAAGTTTATTTTATTTTAAAATATATGCGATATAATAATTTATTTTAATTGCGGATGTCTGATGGAGGTCGCTTCGTGTAAAATACTGATATTCAGCCGCATCTGATTATCGTTGCATTTATAATATACTAAGTTACAAAAAATCCCTATCGTGACAATGTGAAACCATCAATGAAGTCGGCTGCGCTCTTTCTCAATCCTTCTTCCTATATATAGTAGTTTAGGGCAATTCAGGGTTTCTTTAATACTCAAATACTCGCTAATGTGTAGTGTGTATAGTTGCACGAAAATGTTTGTTACCTACTTGACCAACTAATTGGCCTATATACGCAATAAACCATTGAATTAAATATTCCTTCACGTTTTTTTCAGCTTCATAACAGGTACCTACCAATCAACACCTTGTACACAACATTAGTCGATCAGCTAACAACTGGTTTAACAAGTGTTGTCTATAGGTACCTTCATTTCCAATATTTTTTTTTAATTGTACTTAATCAAGAGCCGAAACAACGCCATTAATTGCTAATGATTCAAGTTTATAACATATAGGTATTTTAACTACAGCACGTGTATTCCGGTCTCTTTTTATTTAACTCAGTTGATGATGTCTGTGGTCTAATGGTTAGCGTGTCGGACTGCTGATTACGAGGTTGTGGGTTCGATGCCCACAGAACACAACTTTTTATTGATGAATGTTTTTTTGTGTTTTTCTGAGTGTTTCTTATGTATTATAAGTATGTATTTACAAAAATATATATGTAATTATTTAAGTATATATCTAGATAATATATATATGTATAGTGATGAAAATGAAAAAGTAGGTATAATCGGATTAAAGAATTTTATTTTATAATCCTTGTTTTAATCTTGTCCGAAAAAGGCAGGTCCCGCACTGGGGAAGAACCTCTTTGTCGCGGGGACTTCACAACGACACATGTTTGGGCTAGGAATCGAATCCACGACACTCGGTGCAACGGTAGTGGTGAGGTGACTACCAACTGCTACACCATACGTCCAGTCAAATTATCTCCTAACAAATCAAATTTATTTGCTTAATTATGATATTATTATTATAAATTAGTTGCACGACTGGCACTGTGGTTGGACTTTTCGAATTCATGCGCGTATTAATAGATAATATTAATTATCACTCGCTTAAACGGTGAAGGAAAATCCGTGAAGAAACCTGCATACTTACCTTAGAGATTTTTCTCGACGCTATGTGATATTGTGTAGTCTGCCAACCCGCACTAGGCCAGCGTGGTGGACTATAGCCTAATCCCTCGAGACCCGTGTCCAGCAGTGGGACTGTTTAAGGGTTTGATGATATAAATATTTTTGTCGGTTACTTAGGACATGTAATAAGGACATCAGAGATACGAGTTGTTCCAACTTATTATGATGGGAAAAATCGCGAGCATAAGACGTGTTGGTTGGAGGAAGAAATTTTGGCTGCGAAACATGAGGAAGTGGACGGGGATAGCAAGTGCAACCCAACTCTTTCGCCTCGCTAGAGATGTATTTGCTAAATTGACTGCCAACCTTCGCTGGTCGGAGAGACAATATGAGAAGAAGAAGAAGTGCAACAGATAATTATAACGTGGGACTGGCAGCTCGTCTGCAACAGTGAAACCATGGTTATCACACAAATACCGATACGACGTCTTCGATCTTCTCGGTTTTAATTCAATATAGTACAACAGTGTAGTAATAATGTCAACAAAGTTTTTAAAAAATATATATAAAAATCATAATCGTGAATCTATAGGACGTTATTATCAAAACAAGCGTCCTATTCATATCATAGGTGTAGGTTGAACGGTAAAGTAAGTAATAAAAACAAATATGAAGTTAAAATTAAAGCAAATACAAGATTAAATGTCGTCGAGGCCGGCCCAGAAAGCGGTAGCGGGACGACTTAGATGCGTTCCGCGAGAGCTGGTTCCAGGCGGCGCAGGAAAAGAGCACCTGAAAGGACCTGGGGGAGGCCTTTGCTCAGCAGTGGGACAGTAATGACTAACGAAAAAATTAAACAGTAAATAACACTGTTAATATGTAATCTACATATTAACAGTGTTATTTACTGTTTAATTTTGCCATGATTATATATTATCATATTTTTAAGCGAATTAATCGCAATTCGGGTAAGCTTCCATGAAGCTATTGAGGCCCGACCACGCGGATGGCAGACGAATCGCGGCTGACTGTGTGCGACACGTGGCCTGTGCCAACAGTCTGTGACGAATCAACTCGTGAAGATCAGGCGCAGATAATAGTCCTAAAATATACTAATGAATTCAATAACTCGTTTCGGACGAACACCTTATCGTCATAGATCATCCGTCAATTGGGGAGGCGGCAGGGTATGCCCGACTCAGTTCAGTTTTCCTATAGTTATGATCATGGGATCCGTAAAATTCACCACGACCATGACAGGTTTGGACATACACCTCCGAAGTAAATCCCTATCACAATCATAGCGTGAATACACAGCGTCGTTCGACTCAACCATAGAAAAGGAATAAAACTACTGGATACACAGCGCCACCATCTACAGGACATTAAACTGAGCATGCTAGGTATAGTAATGAATGCAAGGTCACCCAGCAAACACGAAAACAAGTCACTGATGTCCCATGCTCCAAGAATAAAAACTCCATAAGATTTCCCACCAAAGTTTTTAATGTTTTGTTTATGAACTGATTTATTTTTAAAGAACAAAGCTAAAGAACAGCTAAGCGCGAGTCGAAATCACCTGCTACCGGTTCCGTATATGAACACTGTGACTTCAAAATACACGGTTGGGAGGTACTTTGCCTACGACAGACTATGGCCGGCGGGAGCGAGCCTATTGCCATTAACTGGGCAGAAATCCAAACTCCGAGGTGATACTGAGAAGTTTATAAGTTTATGCAACAACTCAATAACACTCCTCGATTTCTGCGAAATGGTACACGCGAAAGGTGAAACCTCATGGCTCGTCCGCCACCTGGGAAGGTGGCAGGGTATGTCGGACTCGTACCGACTAAATCCGCACTTGCCCTGTAGTCATGGCCATGGGATCCGTGAAATGCGCCACGACCATGACAGGCTGTGGTCCAGCAGTCGCAGGACCCCGTCAATTAGCGAAGCCGTCCCTCGCGTCCTAATTAAACGCACGCGTGTGACGAGCACGCGTGCCTGCCTACTAGGGCCATTGGTCAGACGGTGTAATCCCCCAATTCTTCAACCGCCCACACTTTGCTCGACCTGTGATACGAACCCAGGGTCTTATAGCGTATCAATCTCGAACGCAAAAAAGTGTCATTAGTGTCAAACCTTTAGCTATGGGGCCGTACCACAACGTGTTAATGCGATCATTTTTAGGTTGTGAGAAAGAGATGGCGCTATTTAATTTATAGAGCGACATCCCTCTCTCTCAATCGGATAACGATCGCAATAATAAGTTGTGGTACGGCCTATGAGTATCTGAGCGTCTAATCGTGCCTTCTAAACCAATTTCTGTTTATATCTGAAAACCAGTTTCGATAGGGATTTTTTGTTAGAAAGCCGGTATCTACAATTAATTCCTTCTTCGATGCGTTGAAATAATCGTTTAGCCATCAGTTAAGAAAAGCTGGCGCAATCTACTAATAAAAATCTGAAATATTTACTGGTAAAACTATATTTTTTCACGTTTTTTACTTATTACTTTATCTCTTTAAAAGATCTAGGTTGAAAATTTCCTGAAAAGCTTCGAAAAACGGGTACATACTAAACAACTGATGCAATACTTATATACTTTTTTCTAAATGCATATGCAATAATATGCACATAAGAAACACCACAAGCACTTATATTCACCACATAAATATTTACGAACCCACGAACCGTGATCAGTGGTCGGACAGTCGAACCACTAGACCACAAATGTCGTCAAAATGGTAACTGATAGGTAAGGTGTGTCTTCTTTTGCTCAACTTGGCAGGGACAATGCCGTGCCCGCAGATTTACAAACAAATTTTATATGCGTTTTTTTTTTATTTCGATTAACTTTATTTACCTTTTATTTGCGGAACCCAAACCTTTAAATAAAAGCAATAGATATGTAACATTGTATCTGTATATGTGCATAACCTTGGTCACAGAAGTTTTTGCGTATGTTATTCTTACCATAATGTATATATTATTAGAACCTATTGTATGTTTTGTTTTTATGTTAAGCACATAATTATAGTTTCAATAACAATCCTTAGTCTTCACGCTTCTTCTTTGTTTTGGAGTAAACAGTTTATGGCGTATACTATATTAGCGTTGTTCCGGGTTCGAAAATAGATGGTGGCTTTTCCCCATAGTTAGTCAGCGGTCTACTCATGCACACACAGATCTATGGTATGTTTAAGTCCCATGTAATAGGTGGCGAGCCTATTGCCATAAACAGGGCACAGAAATATCCAAGCTCCCAGCTTCTACTGACAATTTCATAAAAAAAAAACATAAATAAAAGTCAGTCAGTCAATGGACTTAAATTATAGGTAAACACTAGATTATATTCTGCGTATTATTATTCATTTCGTTTCTTCAAATACGGTGTCTCTTAAATCCTTTAATTTTCTAATTTCCTCCTTGGCAGGAACCTACCAAACACCAAATTCGGATTCTCAGTTTAAAACATTTCGAGATTTAGGTTGCTTTGCGAGGAGTATAGTGCAAGATACAGAAGCATCTCTGGCATTATTATGTATCGTAAGCCTTTAGCCCCTGGCTCTTTGGCTTCCTAGCCTCCATTCCTTTAGCCCCGTAGCCCCGTAGTACCGTAGCCAGGACCTCACGCATGAGACGGTTTCTAGAAAAAATATACTAAAACTAACAGATATCGTCAATGTCAGATTATAAATATGACTATTAAGTCATGTAACTACTTAGTAATCACTTAATTACTTCAGCTAAGTGGAACTAAGATACAGCCAAGCAATAAAAAGTTTTAATTTACCATACAATACAACTGTAGCAAGGTTGCGGTTGTTTTTACAATGTTTAAATGAATATAACAAGAATAGTCCGATTCGTGTAGCCAACCCTTCAACAGCTGAAGTGAAAAATTAAATATTACGAGCAATCTACGGGCCATCTTATATCCATCTTATTATGTCTTGTCTGATTATATCACTCTTACTAGTCTCATACGTCAGCCTAAGTCTCTGTATAACTCTTTTTAGCGTCCCGACCCGACAGGTCGAAATTGTTTTTCGACCTAGCGGGAGGGACTCGCTGTGGCTTAGTGGTCCTAGCGCGTATAGTTGGTGCGTTTACAAACGCAAACATTCACATACCTACACAAACACCCAGACCCGGATCAACTACATGTAGATCAAATATTTGTTCCGTGTAGGGATCGAACCCACAACCCGTGTCGCACAAGCCAATTGATCAGCCGCTGCGCCAACGTATCGTCAAAAATATGTATTATATTATAAAGGTTTTTAATAGAACTAGTTGGCAGGAAATTAGGCATAATTTTAAAACCTATAAAACATTAGTTTATTGATTAAAAATAATAATAATTTAAAAAATAAGCTATATGTATCTAATATAAGTATCACATAGTTTATTTTAACCCGGCCTACGAAAAAGAGTTTGAAAATAAATTGAAAGTTATACATATAATTAATAAATTTCTTAAATTGTGGTGTTGATCTGGATCAGGCACGTAAATATTTATGTATGCAATTCTAGCGTGCAGCCTTGCGACAGAGGCGGCGCCGCATCCGATGTCAGGGCTACCCGCACCACTGATAAATTAATTGTCAATTTCCATAATGGCTTTATCAATCAAGAAAAATATTTATGAATTTTAAGCCTTGGTCTAAGAAAGACCTACATCTATTCCGCACTTTGGCGAAAGAACACAAGCTGTATTGTTTCGTAGAACTGGTTAGTTAAAAAATGGTGTTTCCAGCCGAGCTATGCAATAACCCCCCTCCTCTCCTCTGCCTTTGTCACCCTCGAATATGCTACCTAGGAGTTTGCTCCCAAAGCAAGCAGTCGGTTAGCGCAGGCGGCAAGATCGCTAAGAATGCTCCGCTGACTCATAACTCTAGAATGCATTATCAGTATTTAAACAACGTTAATGGCTATACTCAGACAGCCGTGAAGCACGACGACACTAATGTTATAATTGTAATCATACACAGATCAATGTTGCTACCTGAGGTCACTAGTTTGATTCCTGCACAAATCAATTTATTATTCCATTTTTATAAGCCGGGGTGTGGGGCCTCTAACTTGTACCTTAAGTTCATTGGACTTAAGGTACAAGGGGCAATTGGGTGGGCCGTATGCTTGTTTGCCACCTTATTGGTATACAAATATATGTTTATTAAATACTACTTAAGCAATATACAACTGCTTATTTAGCTAATAGAAAAAGGCTAAACGGCGCCTTCCGCGTTCTAACTGTGGATAGGTGGCCATGCTTAACACATCAAGACAACTCCGTGGTTCAGACAGTGCGGAGATCCGTAGGTCCCGGTTGTCATGTGAAAAAACATCAATGTCAATCATTATTGTTAGCTGTTATTGTCAGCCTGACTACACTAGTTTGTCCTTAGTTTAATAAGAAATTTGGTTCACCCCAACATAGAAAAAAGCTTGGAAAAGTGGAGTACCTACTAAGGTGCAGTCTATCAAACTCCGCTTAACACTTTGTTTTGACACCCTGTATAAAAGACACAAGTATCTTCCGTATGTTTTAATAGAAAAGAATTTTCAATAATAAAGATGTCATCTTTTGAAAGGACAGTCAACTCATTGTTATGAAAAGTACCAACTTACATGGCACGTAATTACATACCTATGTGACGTCAAACGACGATGATTAGGTAAGTCTTTTGTGTTGAATTCTCAACAGTGTAGAAGTATATACGAAGTGTCACGTGCGGACAGCCTAACGAGATACCTAATTATGTTATAATCCTAATATACAGTGACATCAACACATTCAAGCAAGCTCACACACGTGCACACGTGGCGTATTGTTAATTATATTATTAGTGAAGAAGCCCAGGATGGAAAGTCCTGGACTGAGATAGACAAAAAACGTAGTGAGAAGGCTGAAAAACCTGCCAAGCTCGACATTGTACATAAATTGGCTATTTTCTCTTTTCGAACTTGTCAAATACAGCAGCAAAAGACTAAGACGGTGAGAATGTTGATGAGGCATAAGTTAATTAACTAATTAATAGTACTTTGTTTCGGAGTATTTAACATTTATTTTTTTAGTAATTAAACAATATTTCCATTAGCTGGGCACAAATTCAATCATTACGTTGCTGATAATAATTCCAACAACATTTTGCCCATAGGACCAGGCCCTCGCGACTACAAAGACCAATAAATATTTAACCCTTCGAGTTCAGAGTTTTAGCCGACCTTTATACCACGTCGTAACAGTTATACAACGCGTTATATAATAATAATTATTATAATTAGCCTATCATAGTACTCATGACGAGAATTGTTTAACTAGTATTAATGCGCGTGCGTCCTCCTAGGCCGCGAGCAAGGCCACAGATTCCCAAGCTGACTGCGATTTATTCTAGTCGCTGTGGTACAAGCGATAAGAGCCTAGCGTGTTCATTGTTGCCGTCGATTAAATTACAAAATGCAGGCTTAAAGGACCACTTTTGTTGAAAATATAATATAGGTACTAGCTGTTGCATGCTGTTTCCGGCCGCACACTTCCAGTATAAACTCTACTGCAAATGTACAGGATTTTTGCTTGGCTACACAGGCTTGTATTGGCATTATAGTCCATTTTTGTAGTCGTGTATCATGATTCAACAAAACTGGCCATCGTATTCGTAGTCCTCCCAGGTCAAAATTCGTTGTTTGACAGCGTGAAAGACCCAGTGGCCAAGCGATGAGGTTCTATGCCGCATGGATAAGATATATTCCCAACAGATTCCGGGTGTTGTTAGACTTTGTATGCATCCTGATAAAGATGCGAATCTTAGTATTAAAAAATCATTTTATTACGGAAAAGAGGCGGATATGAGGTTTTTATCAAAAAAATCGGATAACTTCAACAATCTGTCAACCGCTGCCCTCTTGTGCGACACGTCTGCAAGTACAGTGCACGTGTATCACGCTATGAACCATTTTGTGGTTTATATACCTCACGTATTTACCTAGATATTGGAACTAATATACTCTTTATCGAGTGACCTCTTCATGGAAGCGGGTAGCCTCTTAAAAAACGATGAAGATGTTTTGGTTTTATTTTTTTGTCATTAGGTAAAGTTGATAACAGGCTCAATTGGGTTTACGAGGTAATTAAGAATTATTGATATTGATACGCTTGGTATATAATGTTTTTCAGGTTAAGTACCAGGATAAGTAGTAGTAGGTACCTACGCACCTGTGACGAAGGCTCCATACAACGCGTTTTTTATTGTGATAAGATGATAAACAAGCATATGGGCCGTGATGGTAAGCGGCAACCGCAGACTACAGACGCTGGCAACACCATCGCCGTCGCGTTGTCATCTTGAAGCATCAAATATGCCCTGTAATTTCGATACCGGCTACCAGCTTCCCTTTTGACCAGTGAATATTAGTGATTACTAAGTAATATTATTTGTTACCAAAATTGACCCAACTATCTATTCATATTATTGCATAGTGCTACTGTCTGTTCGCTAATAAAAACACACAATGCTACATCAATCACGGCATATAGGTAAACGTTTTTCATTAAAATGAAAACATAAAGTTTCGCTTATTTTGTTATTACTCGCGCGCAACAAAACACAAGAATTTATTTTGAAGTCTGACTGAACACTGTTGAACATGAAATTATTAAATAATTAAATAATTTTTATTTTGTACGGAATAATACTCGTGTCCGATTCCTAGAGTGTATAATCATTTACCCAGTTCATTACTTGAAATTTCGAACAATAATGTTTTTAAAAATAAAGTAAGGAAAATACTTTTAGATAAAAATCATATTATACAGTAAAAGAGTTCCTTGATTATACATTTTGAAAAGCAGTTATAATCAAAATGTATATTTGTACTATTTTTGCATTGTTGACATTATACAATGCTTCCATTTCTATTAATTGTAATAATTTATATTAAGCTTGACATTCTCTCACGTTTATATTGTAATTCATTGACTTATTTATTTGATCTGTGTGTAGTTGACTCATTTAGTATTCAGTGCCTAATTAATTAATTATTATGTTTGAAAATTTGCATGGTGTGAGCTTGAGTATGGCGACAAATATATTTCTTATTGTAACACCAGTATACCCACCCATATTCTGCAAATAAAAAAATTGAATTTGATCCTTATTCCAGTTCAGAAACACGTACACCTATTTGCAGGGCAGACCACCAGCCTGATGGTCAGATGATATTGTGAAGGTAGTAAGAAATCGGCCACATTGACGGGATAGAGAAGAAGCCTTCTCTAGGTTGTGGGTTTTACAGACTAAATAGATACACTTAATGCGACTCTAACCGATAATTAACGTCCGCATATGTACATCACAGCTGCTCTAACGGGGAAGGCCGAAGGAAACCAGCATACTAGAGGCTTTATGTTTTTACCACTAAGCTGACAGACAAACTTACGGTCCGTTAAACAATAACCCTACAGATGCTAGCAATACCCGTTACATGATACTTAAATTTAATCGTTGTCAAGAAAGGAGGAGGTTCTCCATTTGATTGGATTTTTTAAAGTGTTTGTTACGCAATATTTTCGCTTGTGAACCGATTTCGACTTTTGCCATCAGACTACCATCCCGATGGTCAGATTATATTCAGTGGGTAGTGAAGTATCGGTGTTCAGGAGTAGGTTTTACATATGATCGGGGAACGCAGGTATTCCTCGAAGGGTTAGGCAGTGGTGTACCAAACCAATGTGCACCCACAGTTCGCCGTTGTGTTTAGGTCCCATATAATAGGGGTGAGCTTATTGCACATTAACCAGGCACAGCTCTATTCAATATTTACTTAACTGTTTGTTTTATTTTACAACATTGTTATAAGAGTAACATTATAAAGGTATTTTTTAAAGGAGTGTCTATGGAGTTTCGTACCAGTTCTTCTCCATATGACCCACTTTTAGAACCGTGCAACTCGTTTGACTTTTCAAAAGTACATACCTGGGTACAGAGGCCAGCACATCAAGCTACCACAATCTGTCAAATTTCTTTGATTGATTTTCAACTTTATCACAAAAGATTAAGGTTCAATTGGGAATATTTGACAGTTTTGGATAGCTTGATCCGCTGGCTACTTATTTTAATGGTCTAATTTAAATAAAACAATTGACTTTGACTTTGAATCACCACGCAGTGATAGCCTAATGATACCAAGTCCAAGGTCCCAAATCCAAATCAAGGGCACGCACCAGACTTTTCGAAATATAATTAATTTTTATCATTCGCTAATCCATCAACCCATATACTGTCCCTCTGCTGGGCACGGGTCTCAGATTGAGAGGGATTAGGCTATGTCCACTACGCTGGCCTATTGCGGGTTGGCAGACTTCACACACCGTCGAAAAAAATCTGTAATATAAATCTATTTGAGGTGGTACAACTCTGCTGCTGGGTTCATCTGCACTTCTGCAGTGGTACTACCGCAATGTGAAATATTCTACAATTATTATTGTATCCTTATTTGAAGGGTAAAGTAGTCAGTGAAATGTCTGAGCCCTACACTACACGGTGTTACTAGCGTCCATCTAAAGCTGTCGTTTCTATCAGGGGCCCATAGCTTGTTTGTAATTATTATTACAATTAAAAAAGTGGAATTGTTTTTTTATACTGCTGAGGTGGCAGACAAGCATACGGCCCACCTGATGGTGACACCCTTGGTGTTGCAAGCCTCTATAGGCTATGGCCTACTAGACCTACCTCTCTTAAATAAATATAGAATATATAATACCATCACGTATTTCCCAAAGGGGTATTCAGAAGAGCACTGGGGTACACCACAGTTTTCCGGTATGTTTAGATCTATCTATCTATGTAATAGGGGCGAGCATATTGCCATTAAATGGGCACAAATCATAACTCGGAACTGCTAATGTGCTGCTACTGAGAGTTTCATGGAAAAACCCAGTAACACTGCTCGACCTGGGAATTGAACCCAAGATGTCTAGAGTAACAGTCGCGCTTAAGACCACTAGACTAACGAGGCAGTTGGAATTGTTTATTGTGGCTTATATCCCACAGCTTACTTACTAGTCCGCTGTTATTTTTATCCGCACAGCGGCAGTTGGAGTTATTATAGGTATCCAACTAATTACAATTATTGTATTGTCCATAGTACTCAAGGTCGCTCACATCATGGAACCGCGAAGAGACTTTTAATGAGTTAAATTATTTTTTTCACAAAAAAACTGTACATAATTAACGTCCGCATTTGTACATCTGTTCTGACGGTGAAGAGAAATATAGTGAAGAAAGGAAACAAGCATGATTGAGACTACATTTTCTTTTACGACTAAGGTGCCAGACAAATATACGGATCCCTAGACGTTAACCCTACAGATGCTAGCAATACCCTGGAGCTAACATGTTTGCGTAATTTTATTCGACTTCAAGAAAGGAGGAGGTTCGCTACTAGATTGTATTTTTTGTGTTTGTTACGTACGTGCTTGTGACCGATTTCGATCCTTTGTCTATTTGTTCGAACATACTACTAAATGATGTAGTTATATTCTGTAGTCTGAAGTTATCCTCCTAGCCTTTTCCCAACTACGACTATATAAAATTATTGTGGTCGGATTCCAGTATAACCAGATGCGATGAATATTAGTATTTTACAAGAAGCGACTGCCATCAGGCTTCCCCAACCCAATTTCTGAGTAATACCAATATCCTGAGGACAGAATGACTGTCAGGCATTTTGGGCTTCTGACTACCACTAACAAATTGTCATAGATATTCGTATGACAACCGGGACCAACGGTACATAATAAAACTTCGTCTAATTCTTCCCCTTCCTCGATTTTCCTTCTAGAACTGTGTCAATCATCTTTCCTCTCCTGTTCTCTTGCTCTTAACAACTTTCTTTTCTCATTCACAATTAATAATACTTGCTCATTTGTTTCCATTTTTCTCTAACTGATCTTCTTTCGCCACATCTCAATTACTTCTAACTCGTAGGTAACGGTCTCTGTGTCAAGGGCCGTTTCACAGTCACTAATGCTATGCTACACACAGACAAAATAATTATTTTTATTGGTTTTTTTATGGGTTACTAAGTACATCTCTGCATAACCATTCAAGAAATACAGGTGTGATGGTATGTATGTGTTTTTATGATGCGTCAATGCACTAGCCCTTTAATACTAGGTGCCCTATGCAGAACTGACCTAGGCTATTATTAAGTAGGTAGTGGGAAGAAACTATGTCAAACGATCGACGAAACTTCCTCATACACATTGACGTATGCGGAATTATAACACCAATAAAATTAAGTGTAAAATGTAAATTAATATCGCATTTTAACTACCATCTTACTTTGGAATTCATAGAGTTTAATTTCAAGTTCAAACTATTATCGACTCTTTGTAGAACCAAATAAAGCTCACGGTGACTGCTGGAGGTTAACACGATGACATTAACTTAAACTACTAATCATTCCATTAAGTAAATTTGATTCAGCATCATTTAACAATTTTAATCCGGAAGGAATTAATAAGAAAAATGTATCTGTCACTTTTTGACCATGTAGGTTTATTCACTTAATATATTCATCTACCGGTTGTAGGGCCCCGCTACAAGAGTATCGGAAGGCAAGTGAGGTTACGAGAGGCTGGCATACCCTGCGGCATGGTAAGACCATGTTTAGATGAAACGTAGGCTTAAACTAAAACCAAAATCTTAATCTAGGCAGGTTTTCTGTGATATACGATACGGTGCGCTCTAGATAACTGCGTGCGCGCTCCTTGCGCACGACATTCGAGGTTTGCGCGTCGCGTGACCAAACTGATACTACTTATAAATTCTAATTATATTTGCTTTATTTTCTTAATTACATCATATTTACAAAAATACTTACTTACATTACATATTGAGACGACCTCTGTGGTCTAGCGGTTCGAGTGCCGGACTGCTGATCATGGGGTCGTGGGTTCGATTCCCACAGGACACAAATATTTGTGTGTATAAAACATGAGTATTTGTGTTTGTCTGGGTGTTTCTTATGTATTATAAGTATGTATTTATAAAAAATATATATATATATATGTATTATATCCATTGTCTAGTACCCATAGTACAAGCTCTGCTTAGTTTGAGACTAGATGGTGTTGTGTAAAAATATGTCCCAAAAAAATATTATATACATTCAAAAATATAAAAAAATATAGACCACCGGTATTATTATTATTGTAACGAATGGTGAATGCCAGGTATACCTACAGAAAGAGAATAACATTATGATCACTATTGCATTATTTTCCACATGAGTCTGTTTTTCTCATTTTGGTCCTTTGAACCGGAAGTAATTTAAATGAAGTAATTTAAAAACCTACTGTAATTCTGTAACTACATAATACGACAACAAAAAACTGCTCCAAGCGTGATTATTTTTCTCATTTTCCTGTACCTCGTTTAAAAAACTTATGAGTACCTATACGAGTACCTACCTCATGAGGAAAGTACCGGTGACATTGTTTCCTTACTTTTATTTTCAATAATGACTCAAAGCGAAAGAGTGATCTAATGCACACCGTAACGAATATCGTTTTGTTGTGTACAATTTAAAATATTTTATCCTCATACAACAATAAAAACTTTTGGAGAAAAAATTATATAATAATAATCATACAAATATTATAAATGTGAATTTTTGGATGTTTGTTTGTTTATTTGTTATTCAATCACGCAAAAACGGCTGAACCGATTTGCATAAAATTTGGTATACTAATAGTATGTGACCGGAAATAAAGTATAGGCTACTTTTATCCCAGAAAAATGTGGGAATATCCCGGAAATCCAGTAAAACAGCTATAGGAGAACTACTTACGGGATTTGAATGAAATTTTACATATGTATTGTATGGGACCGAGAAAAAAGTAATATCCCGGAAATCCCGAAAAACGAATAGCTTACGGGATTGGAATGAAATTTCATACACACATAGTATGTGACCGGGAATAACAAACAGGATATATTTTAACCCAGAAAAATGTGGGAATATCCCGAAAATCCCGGAATAATGAATATAGGAGAACTACTTATGGGATTTGAATGAAATTTCATACATACACAGTATGTGTGACCGGGAATAACAAATAGGATATATTTTACCCCAAAATTATGTAGAAATTCCCAGAAAACTTATGTAGGAGACCTACTTGCGGGATTTAAATGAGATGTTGGTACACTAATAGTTTGTGATTGGCGCTGGCATATTGAATACTTCTTTTCTCGGAACGAAGCGGGAATTTCCCTAACATTGAGTACTTCTTATTCCATGAACACAATCCGACAACAATTGTGTTACTAAGTCTAGGCGTACGAAGTCGCGGGTAAAAGCTAGTATATTATTAAAGCTATAATTTTTAGGAAAAAAAATACTAATTCAAACATTTAGTGGTGTATCTTCAGAAGGAATGGTCAGACAGCAGCTAAATTTATATGGGATACGAAGTATATTCCATCTTATAGAAATATCGAAATCAGTTCACAGAATAAAATATTTCATTTTATAAAAGAGTTTCGCATCAATTTAGTTTGTATTTTTGGTGTACAAAGTGCTTCTTTACACTAATATTGGCTACAGTTGCATTTACATCGTGTCCATCTTGTCTTTTTGTTGTGTTCGTAAATAATAGATACCTAATTCAGAAAATATATAAATCATTAAAAAAATATCAAGTCCAAGAACATAGACTTCAAATAAAACAAACCTATAATTTTATTACTTCGTACAATTGTATAATACTTATTTATGGGTGCTTTGATTGTATTTATTACAGTTTATTTTCTCAAACTGCAATAAATAAAAGCTATTCTATAATTAATATTAAATTAAAGCTTGTTTTTTAATTATTTTTTACGATTAATTTATTTTTCTTTTTTGGATTTTTTTTTATTATTTAGTTTAACTATTGTTTCCAGAAATGAACTAGATTACAAGACTTGATCAAACATAATATACAACAAATATACTGACATACATCGCAGGTTACATAAAAGCATATCCTCGGCGAATAAATATCTTTATCTTTAAATAAGATTATGAGTGCAGTTCTATATAAAGACACGTTTGTGCAATTTGTTTGTGTTGTTTGTTTGTGTATTTAATTATCAGAGTTGTTGTCAGTGGATACACTGTCACCATTATTTAGACCTTCCCTCCATCTTAAGACCAGAATCAGGTGACCGTAATCCGGTGTCAAAACAAATCCGTAATAAAATAACGTTATGGACCGCAATAAACATTTGAGTATTATTATCTAAAATGCAGATTTGCTTGAATGCAGGTTTATTTAAAACAATGATTCACATTATGTACAGAGGCCAGCACATCAAGCTACCACAATCTGTCAAATTTCTTTGTTTGATTTCCAACTTTAATGTAAAGTAATAAGGTTCATATTCAATTAGGAAAATGTGACAGTTTTGGATAGCTTGACCTGCTGGCGTCTGTACAATACCTGTACAATTTCGTAGGAACGATATTAGGTAAGTTTTAGTGTTACATATGTGTAGGATAAATGATATTTATTTCTGTAAATAGGTAGATCTTTTAAAGACAACTTTACAAGTCAATATATTGCGCCGGCATTTAATAGCTGACGACCTCTGAGATGAAACGCCGAAACTAACTCAGAGAATCGTGGTCTCTTTTAAAGTCCAGACAGTAACAGTACCTGGGTATTCATGCTTAGTAGATACCTAAGTATGTGTTTTATAATGTAGGTAAATCTGAACTGGCCTATTGAAGAAATGGTCATAGCAGGTTGAGTTGATCAGTCCTCACTGCCGGCACGTATTTCAGTCATCGTGTAGCTCAACCAATTTGTTAGGTGGATATAGGTAACCATAGATAAATTATCGTAAGTATGACATAGTTTCTCAGTTGTTATAAAATATTTGGTATCAGAAAATGTTAGGGAAGTAACGCGATAGCTGATTAACATGAATTATAAGTAAGTACCTATACTGTACTCCTTGTTAACTTTTATTTTATGTTTTTAAAATGGCTTAATTATTTATGTACTTTTATAATATAATATATTTTTATTCGTATTCTAGCGTCGAGTCGTAACTGTCCGTTGCCATTACTTAAAATGTAAAAGGTCCTAGCTGAAAACCAGCACTGTAGCTTCACGCTTTGCTTTGTCGTCAACAGGCGCAACATATGGCCTAAAAGGCCCATAGGCCTTTTTAGGTTTCACGCCTAAATCTGTGTCGTGTGCGAGTCTGAAATAAAAATATTTTCTTTCCTTCTTTTCTTTGTCAATCGTAGGTGACAGACGAATTAGGCCAGCCGCACACGGGCAGAAATTCGAATCAGATAATAGATGTCGTAAAGTTAGAGATGTCTTATAGTCTAGAAAATCTTGTGCCAGTTCATTCCACACTCTGTGACCCGACTTACGGACAGAATTTTTTTAATTTAAATATTATATGACAACTGTTAATTTGTTTGAAATAATATTTATGTAAATAGAAGTTATAAAAGACACTTTGTTTTAGAGATTAATACTAGATGCCGTTTCCTTATGGCGACCTCTAAGAATAACCGAAATAAACTCAGATAATCAAGGTCTCTTTTCAAATCCAGACATAATAGTGTCGAGTAGGTACTTGTACTGTACTATCATTACGTAGGCAACGTGTGGAATATCCTTTTGAAGGGAGAGCTATAGCGGCTTTGAGTAGCTCAGACAGAATTGATGGCACGTATAAGTCCTCGTTTCGTAATTGTAAAGAAATTGTGATTATTTGGAGTCTTGTAATTTCGTTATCGTTGACACTACAGAAGTATTCTTTTATCAATAAACAAGTTCATATTCCGGAGCAGTGGCAGTCAGTCAGTTTTATCATTACCGCGTAAAAGCAAATTTGAGTGTAAAACCCTCGAGTGTACGTATCTAGACGTATCCTAATATACATACCATAAAGCTTGTATTGCTTGCGAAGGGTTAGGCAAAGATGTACTAATGTACCTATAATTATTATACCTTCGTTCGTTTGGTCCTCAGACCCATAAGATGGTCACGCATCTATCAAATTAATAACAACACAACATTCCGTCACGCCTGTACTTCTCGAAGGGTTAGGCAGAGGTGTACTGTGGGAGGGCTGATCCCACGCGGAGGAGAAGACAACCGCTCGAACGGTTGCAAGACACAGGAGCGGATGCCAAATCTCTCCTGTGTTGTTGTTGCCCATCAGGGCTACATACGTAACCCCCTTGCCTACCGTTGTACAGACATAGTGCGAGGGGCCCCTGGGGTCGTGGGCGCATAGAGTGGGGGCTCTGGGCGTCTACCAAGCGACCACAGGGATGACAGCGGCACGTTTTGTGTGAATATGCTGATGATAGCCACCTAGGGGGTTTTAGTGCGGTAAAATCAACTCACCCCTGCTGCCCCCACCAGGCCGACAGCCTTATGAAGGTTTTCTACTCGCAACAAAAACATAAAATTACAAAAGCAGAGGTGTACTTAAACACGGCCACATTTCATGTTTGAGTCCCAAGGGTCGCCCCCTATTACATGGGAACTTATTAATACCCCTCTGCCTTTTTTATGGATTTATTCGAGCTACTACTGAGAATTTTATAGAAAAACCCAATAACACTGCTCGATCTGGGAATTGAAGCCGGTACCAAGACTAACAAGACAGTTACGAATTAATTTTTAAAAAAAATTTGAATCTACTTGTGGCGAGTAGTTTTAATCAACCGGTAGGCGCTGTGTCTATATTCTATCGCTGTCAAAACGACTCAGGATATCCTGCAGCTGGTATCAGCCATTAAAACATAACCCTCATGATCTAGACTAGCTGAGGCATAGTTATCCTTGATAAACTGTTATATTAGATACAAACCCTATGACAATGCTCAGTGTATCGCGGACCGTCGTCTGCGCTGTTACCACATCAAATATTCACAGTGCTGAATTAAATTAGAATCATTTTAAATATACTTGAAGCTTAGTGTTGTATACAGAATTAGTTAAATTAATTGTCAAATTAACACTGAACATCGAAGGTTTTAAGTTGTTAACACTATGAGGGAGTTAAACGGTAAGTCTTTTATGCGTACATTATACATATTTATATTTGTTATTATAATTAGCAATCAGTTGATTAAAGCAAACTTTTTTGTTTCTAACTGCCTTTATTAGTGGCAATCAATCTGACAGTTATTAAGAATTAAAAACTTATCTAATTATTATATAAAAAACGCATAAAAAACATACATACTTTTTATTTACCCACGTGTTTTTATTTAATCGCTTTAAATGACCGCAGATAATGTATCTAATATAATTATCTATCAATCGCTACCCAAATATACCTAAGTGTCAGTTTTTAGCGTTGTAAAATTGTTGAATTGACCCCCACTATCACTACTGAAAGAATAAACTATCGTGTTTTTTAATCGGTACGACTCCGAAATAACCCCTCCCCGGCTGCGGATATACAAGAGGAAATCCCAAACTCAAAAAACTAAAAAAAGGTTGTTTGTTTTGATTGAGATTATAGATTGTTAGACTCGTTTAATAAGAATGACATTGTATGGGGAAGGTTACCGAAGATTGTTATAAATTAAATATATAATAAAATACAAATAAACAGATGAAGTTCCGATGTATCGGTGTAAAATGACATCATAAATTATAAAATTGCATTCATTTTGTTGATTTAATTTTTTGACGGTCATAGTCTCAACCATGAACTCAGTTAGGATATCAACATTGACTTACAGAAAATACTTTTTTGTATATTTTATTTTTATAAATAGAATCAATAATTTTGATTAGGAAAAATACCTATTATAAATAAAACCAGTAAAACAAAAATTCTCGCCTTTGGCACTCTTTCTTTGCATTCAATTTTAAATTTCGAAATTGTAATTAAGTTCGATAAGATAGACAGCTGTGAAGATCATAGTCCCGGAGCCTAAGCCTGAAAGGGTATATTTACATGAATCGCGGGCTCCATCTTAAACCCTGTTTAAGCATTCCATCAGACAAGATTAGGATCACACGGTTTAAAGTCAGCAGTAAAAAAGGACAAGGAAAGCTTTAGAATCAGGACCACGAAAACCCACAGCAGAGAAAACCCGTATCCTGAAGCAGGCGACATGTTGCAAAAATTTGGTAAAAATATAAAGGGTTATGTCTGAAGTCAGGCACAGTAAATGAGATAGATATATACTTAGGAGCGACTCGTAGCTAAGTAATAACTAAGCTGATCAACCGGTCTGCAAGGACAAGCTGTGGATGGGTGACCATTGTTATCACAAAGAGACCCAACCGTGCCTTTGAGGGCAAATAAAGCCGTCCAACAACCAGTCTATCCTCAGGATATCGGTGTTACCCAGAAACTCGGTTGCGGAGGTCTGATGGCAGTCGCTGCATGTAAAACACTGATATGCAGCCGCATCTGTTTAGACTGGCAGCTGACCCCAACATAGGTGACATTAGGAAAAGGCTAGGAGGAAGAGGAAGAAGATAGATACATAAATAGTTAGATAGATACACATAGACAGATAAGTAGATACGTATGTAGATACATAACTATCGATAGTTTTAAATAATGAAATGAATCACTTAAAACAGAATGGAAATGGAGCATTTATCGAGTTTGACAAATTATTCATTTATTTTTATAACCTCTGATTGTCAGTAGAAGTAGCAGTAATAGCAGAGTGGTATGACCACTGGACTGGCAAGTCAAAGGTCTCCAGTATGAATCCAAGACCTGTGACGTTTCGAAATCATGTGCGTATTCATTATTAATAATCACTCGCTTAAACGGTGAAAGAAAACATCGTGAGAAAACCTGCATGCCTGAGAAATTTTCTCGAAGGCGGGTCGGCTGATCCGCATTAGACCAACGTGGTGGACTAGCCTAATCTCTCTCATCCTGTGAGGAGAGGAGACACGTGGCCGGCAGTGAGACAGTATATGGGTTGATGATGATTGTCATTAAACTCCTGCGGCGTCATAATCAGCTGACTAGTTCACGCAGAGGTGCCTCTAGCGTAAGATTTTAATGAGTTATTTAAAACATCAGTGCTAAGACCACTGTGCACGGGGGCCTGACTTCGAAACTATATTTATAAAAAGCAAAAAACTAGACTCCTTGGACAAAAAGAAATCAAGAACAATCTTTGTGAACCTATTCCACTATCTAACGCTGACTACCTCATTGGGGTAGTGGTTGTAAGCGCCATTGCCACGCTAGAGAATTTAGGTCCAATTTCCAGGTCGATTCCCAATATTTCTCAGTAGTAGCTGGCAATAGGCTCGTCCCCTAATACCGTATGTATAATATTGCCTATTGCCAACCTAATACTAGGAGTCTAGGACCTAAAAACATAGGAACTCTGGATGTAGATTAGTACAACTCTGTCTTACCTTTCGGGGAATACAGGCGTGCTGTATGTTAACGTCCACTAACGCTGACATAATTTAAACTAATTATTAACTAGGCAACCCTTAATTATGTTAAATACCTATGCTTCGAATTAACTCTTACTGCCAATGGCAATCTTTTTTTTTTGTTTATTATACTGGATTAATTTATTAGTACACATGAACTGCATTGTTTTCATGAACTATTCAATCAAGATGAATACTGTAATTGTTTTTGCAACCGTGCAACTAGTTTTGACTTTTCAAAAGTGCTGTAATGGTCAAATTGAAATTATTTTGACTGTAACGATAGTTTTAAATAGTTTCATTTTAAATAATTGCTGTTATTTCCTAATGTTGATGATACAATGCGTGTGATTTGTTCCGCAATGTCACCATTTGACCTTGGCAATGAAAAAAAGAGCCGAGTCATTTGTAGTCTGTACTTATTTGCATAATTTAAATACATTATGCGGGTTTACGTCAATCTGTAATTTGGCAAGGAAGACTGGTGAAAAATAAGCTGTCAGACTTTTCGGGTTGACGACTAACGATTGTGACAGGAACACCTATGACAATAAGTATGTCATACAAACACTCAATGTATGACATCGGCATCAATTGCCATAGAGAAAGAAAAAAGAAGAATATTATGCATGTCATACAAACATGTATGACAATCGGGAGCCTCTCCGAGGCACGGAGGGTTTCAAGCAATCACAACTGTTTTCTCTGAAATTTAATAAAGTAGAGGCGTACGAAATATACGCACTCATTTCGCCGGTATGTTTAGGTCCCATAGAATAGGGTGCGAGCTTATTGCCATTAACTGGGCACAACAAATCCAAACTGGACACAACAAAACGACAAAACAAAGCCGTAGGGGTTAAATATTACCCACCCACAGATTGACCGTGCAAGCGCAGATAACCTTTACAAATTCATTGATTCATTTATTTAGCCACAACCGCTTCTTTTAGTACAGACGCCAGCAGGTCAAGTTCTCCAAAACTGTCAAAATTTTCCAATTGAATATGAACCTTATAGTTTTGTATTAAAGTTGAAAATCAATCAAAGAAATTTGACAGATTGTGGTAGCTTGATGTGCTGGCCTCTGTACCTAACCTAAAAATAGCTGCCTCAGCGAACGTTTTATTTTTACGTTGTTTACAGTTTGTGGTGTGACATTGGCTATTTGCGACTATTGTGACGTTTACTCCTTGAAGCATGTTATTACGGACTAAGTAGATAGAACATTATTTGTTATGTGTCTTAGTAGGTGTGTTGTTTACACTTTCAGCGAAAAGGCCATCCATTGCTTAAGAGTTACGATATCTCTCCTTATAATTATTATATGAAGTTAATAGTACATACCATCACGCCTGTATTCCCCGAAGGGTTAGGCAGAGGTGTACTAATGTACACACACATTTCGCTGGTATGTTTTAGGTCCCATGTAATAGGGGCCGACCCTATTGCCATTAACCGGGCACAAATACAGACTGCGAGCTGCTACTGAGAATTTCATAGAAAAACCCAATAAGACTTTGCTCGACCTGGGGATCGAACCCAGGACCTCTAGCGTAGCAGTCGCGCTTAGGACCACTAGACTAATGAGGCAGTCTTTAGTCGCAAGTTAATAGTCCAGTGGTTAACATATACTGTTTGTATTAAAACGTTTACGTTTTTCAATATCAAGTATAGTATTTCTTCCGAAAGGTGGTATACCTACGTATAATACATGCTTATTAATAATACCTTGAATCTGTGCGAAGCCGGGGCGAATCACTAGTTGTCAATAATTTACTTTTTCCCTTTAACTTGCTATGCGTAAATCCCAAGACATACTTACCACTCGACAAGAATAGGAAGTACACCTGTTTATGCAGAGGCACGTTACACTAACTGTTTCCTATCACACACCCTAATTTTTAGTTAAATGTGTGACTATCTTATGATATTTGTGGCAAAATAAATGGTTTAAATGGTTTTATCGAACCCAAGGTCCTACGATACGACCAATGAGCAATTAATCATAACATCGAATGACATTTAAAAAGATGTAGTAGAAAAAATACAAGGTGCCTAGCTGTCAAATTGTTAATAATAATATTAATTAATTAATTAAATATGTACAAATCAGCCTATCGCAGTCCACTGCTGGACATAGGCCTCTCCCAAATCACGCCACAACACCCGCTTTTCCGCCTTCCGCATCCAGTCTGAGCCAGCCGCCCTCTTGAGATCGTCGGTCCATCTGACTGGGGGGCGTCCCACATTACGTTTGCCGATTCGCGGTCTCCACTGAAGACTCACCATGTATAAATAAAGGAATATTACAAATAATTTTCGAATTCATGTGTGTATTAATAATTAATGATCACTCGCTTAAACGGTGAAGGAAAACATCGTGAGGAAACCTCTGCCAAGTCTGCCAACCCGCACTAGGCCAGCGTGTTGGACTATAGCCTAATCCCTCCAATTTTGTGAGAGGAGACCCGTTTCCAGCAGTAGTAGGACAGTATATCGGTTGATGATGAAATAAGTTTATCCTCTAAAAAGCAGTAATTTTATAAATATAACAAAATAGGTGTCGTTATTTAACCGTTATGTGTCTAATGTTAGGAGTACCTATAGGAAGTATTAGCTTCGAATATTAAAAATCTTTGAAAACACTCCAACAATAAGAAATGTTGTAGGTACCACAATAATATCATTGTCCTCATGGGACTTGTGGCTAAGTAATAACTACGCTGATCTATCGTTCTGCGAGGCTAAGCTGCGATAGCCGCGGTCGGTCTTTGGATGGGTTAAAGTTTTAACCATCCAAAGACTGACCGCGCATAACACAGCTTAAGTCAAAGTCAAATGTTTTATTTCAATTAGACCATTAAAATTGCACTTTTGAAAAGTCAAAACTAGTTGCACGGTTCCAAGATGTGGGTCTTATGGAGAAGAACCGGCAAGAAACTCCATAGACACTCTTTTTAAAAAACATGATTACAATGATATTCTTAGTTTACAATTTTTGTTATGTTACTGAGAACAATGCAATTTGATGTGTACCTACTAATAAATTAATCCAGTATAACACACAGAAATAATAAATAAATAATAGTTAAAAGTACCTACTACAGGAAAAATACAACATTTTCAGGATATAGTCATAGGCTGAGGTTCGCTATATTTTTTTACTTGGCTACAGCATTCGTAGATAAATAATTTGCTATCTATCAGTGAGAGCATTACACCAATGGGGTCATTAGTTACGGAGATTAGGTACTCTCAATATACAAATACAGCTTTTTATAATTTTTACAAGTAGTATTAGGCACTGCTAATTGTAATTCTACCAGTTAGTTTAGTATCACTTCCTAGTTGTTTTTTCTATTTTTACGAGAGTTAATATTGTTTCTACCAATAAGGAAGCAAGAAGAGAATTATTGAGTACCAAGTTGAATCATAGTTACCTGCATCAGGCGTATTATTTAAATTGATATCGTTGTTAATTACAATTGCATCCCGCCTTCATTTGCCTACGGCTTAACCCAGTATTATAGACAAATAGGGAAAATAATAGGTGCAATTATTTTCCCTATTTTGTCATAAGCATCATTCCCCTTACCATTTTTTATTTTGACTACACGTTACGTGTAGCGGTTGAGTGGTCACCAAAACACTACCGTTGCTCCGGGTGTAGTGGATTCTATTCCCGCCGAATCGGGTTAAATTTTCATACGACACTTGAACCCCTAAACAGACACTGAGGTCGAAATTTATTCAAATCTAAACCTATGTATACTATTATAATCTATGTATTAGAACACAACAGTACTTTTTTATTTTTTTTGAGGTAAACGACTTCTATCGGCTACTACGTTAGGATGGCATATTGCTAAATATTCTGAAGACAAGCAATAATATGAACTTGTCCAGACTCATGCACAACTGACTGATTCATCAACGTAGACGTGCTCTCATGTAAGTCTGACAATAATGAGTTATATTAATTTGTCAGATACAGTACAAGCTCTGCTTAGTTTGGGACTAGATGGTGTTGTGTAAAATGTCCCAAAATATTATTATTATTACTGAAATCGTTACTGTGATTATATATTTTCAATTTTTTTATTAATAATTTAACTCAATAAAATGTAAATGTGAGTATTTTGTAGGCTAAATATACATACTTAGCTTTGAACAGTCTGGTGGCTTTGAGCCTTTTTTATGTGACCTACGGAAATGTTCCTCTGATCTGGTATCGTCGTGCGACGGGTTGATGAGCTTCCTAAATTATGGTTGAGCTACACAATGACTGATGCATGCGTGCCGTCAGTTGGGACTGGTCTACTCAAAGCCGCTATGGCTCTTTCTTCAAAAGGCCATTTCAGACTTTGCCCTACATTGTAAGACACATATTTGTTACTATACATTCTCTGGACTTTAAAAGAGACTATGATTCTCTGAGTTTGTTTCGGCGTTTCTTCTCAGAGGTCGTCAGCCAGGAAATGCCGGAGCCATCTAGCTTAAAAAAAAAATGTAAAATATTGACTTGTAAAAGTGTCTTTAATATATCTATTTACAGAAATAAGTATCATTATCATTTATCATAGAGCCTAAACTGCTGGGGCTACATACTTAGCTAGCTTAGCCGTAATGTTGCTAGTTGATGCCTTGTATGTTGTAAGCATCCACTAAGGTAGAATTTATAGAAATTTAACTCCTAACATGCGAAGCCGGGCGAGGCGCTAGTGTGCTTACATAACTTTCTGTTCCAGTTTGAAGGAAATATTAAAGCCAGTGAAATTACTGGGAAAATAATTACTGAGGTCTGAATCATGTACTGATTTTCCTAGCGTCTATAGGCTGCGGTCCTACGACCAGGCGACCTGTACCTACGTTACCGTCCCATACCCCCATACGACCCGTACCATAGTACAATAAAAAATCATATTAAATATTTAAACTTTCGTCAAGTTACATAAAACACTACAAAATAATAAACCTTAGGTACAGTCTTTTCCAAACAGTGTATTTTACACAAAGCGGCTGCCTTCAGACCTCTTCAACGTAATTTCTCTGCTGAGGATAGACTGGATATCAAGCTTTTTAGGCTTCCAACTTCCACTAGACTAACGATTGTCACAGGTGTTAGTATAGGCTCTCCGAGGCATGGAGGAGTCTCAATGTACTAAAAATGGTCACCATCAGTCCACAGATTTACCGCGGCTAGCGCAGCTTAACCTTACAGATCGTTGATCAGCGGAGTTATTACATAACCACGAGCCCCTCTAAACCTTGAGTACAATCCCTCAAATCATAATCATTTATTATTTGTGAAATATAGGTAGACAATAAATTATCTTATTCACTGTGAGAGTAGGCAGAGACCACCACATAACGTTAAAGGATCCTCTCGTTGTACTTCATCCACCTAAATACAGGTTGAGAGTAGGTAGAGTACGTAGGCTGCGACCTCCGTAGGTACCTCAATAATTGAACAACCAGCGCATTCCTTTCCTGGTGCTGATTACGGACCTTCCCACTAATTAGACTATTTTCTTAAGTAGAACTTGTTCACATTGTAACGAGATTTATACAATTTAAAAACCATAATACACCATTTCGGTTGACATAAAGATAGAGGTCATAGTTAAGCCTCGTGATGGACGCCAGCGGCGACGACTTATTTACATCTTTTAATATTTATAGATTAAAAGTAACTGCTGATAAATTAACATAACACACTCACACATTGACACCCGTTAAGAATAACGTTTTAACTCAGTTTTAAGCGGTTTTTCAGTTACAATTATATTCATACTGTACCTACAAATTGCAGTTACTTCTAAACTTACGCCTTTAACGATTTTTACAATGAAACAAAATGTAGATAAGTCAAGAATCAACTGCAATTAATTACACATCACTGTTTATGCTCGCCGTTATTAAAAAAATGGTAAACAACATAACTCTATACAGTTATAAGTTGTATGGAATTTGGAAATCTATCATCACCTTCTGGAATGTCACTAAAACTAGTTATAATGGTAGGTACTCTAGTGAGGTAGTAGGTGTTGGTACGTATTGCATACATGAAAATAATAAATATAACACTAACACATTTAGATAACATTTTAAATATGCCATTATAGTGATTCTGAATGACAAAAGTTTTGAACTACAAAATCAATCCAAATAGTTTTATATTCATATAAACCATAATAAAAATATATGGTTTATATTGCCGGCAAGAAACTCCATGGTTACTATATTAAATTAACATTCTTAATAATATTATGTTGGATACATTAATAATAAGAGGAAGTAAAAAAAAATTTATATAATATACAAAGCAAGGCATAAAAGATTACTCCGTAAGTAACGTAACGTAACGTATCAACGATCAATTAGAAAACAATAGAAAAACGATTACCCCCTTTATTTAATTAAACGCGTTTTCGTGCTAATAAAGACAAAGTTTTAAACATGTAAAATACATTTTTAATATTGGATTACCTAAAAGACAACATACAAGGTTTGGGCGGAGATCATGTCATACACACTTAAGAATACGGTCGAAATAACAGAAGGAATTATATGTATATAGCACGCTTCAGCTCTCGTTGATCAATCCCAGATACTAAATAGGAGTTTTTAAGATTGGATCCCGCACCGACAAGTGTTACTAAATTCATTCTGTTATGAAAATTGCACATAATAGTTTGGCGATAGGCACGACTAACTCAATTGCACATATATGCCTTCTTTTTTTGGAATACGCATTAGCATATTCCAGCGCAATAAAGGTAATTATTGAGTGCCACTGTATGGCTTGAAATGTTGTCATTAACAAACTTGAAAACATGGTGTAGGTCTAGCGCCGGGTTCCAAGTACCTAGCTCTGTGATCTAAATCGATAACTTATTATCGAAAGAGTGAATACTTAATATTAAAAGACGTTTCTTGTTGTCCAGGAGTGTCAGGTGAGAAGCTGGGCAGGCGGCGAACAGTGCCCGTCATCTACGTGCAGGGAAACCACTATGAAGTCGGATATGATGTGGTTAGTAAGCCTCTTGTACTGGAAGACTCTTGCAAGTTGTCATGCAACTAACGTTGAAACAAAAGGACACCCAATTTTAATACAACTTCTACGCATCAGAGTTAGCGTAGGTAGGGTATAGAGAATTTTCCATACATTGTAAGTTTCATGTATACCCCTAACTCTTATGAATACCCCTCACTAGGGAAGTTGGGCTATTTCGGGACTTCTCTAACACACCGTCTTCCACTTCCATCAATTGTAATAGTATAGGAAGAACATCATGATGGATTTTGAGCTCCCTCAGGTGGCATTTAAGAGAACTCCATACTATCACGGCTGTATTGCCGAAGAGTTTGGAATAAGTACCTACACAGTTCGCCGGTGTTTACTATTGCCATTGCCAGCTACTGAGAATATCATTAAAAAACCAAATAACACTTTGCTCGCCTTTTGAATCGAACCCAGGACCTCAAGGCTAATAAGACAGTCCGCCTAATAGAACACCATATAAAGTTATTGAAGTTCTGTGAAATCTGGCAGTGCCAATCCACACTAAGTTCTGTAGGTATAGACCCATACGCTCGTCAAACGTGAACCAGTAAGCTTGAGTTACTGGTTTACGTTTGACGAGCGAGTGCGTTACACTTACGTCATCAGAAACCTTTAATATCATCCCCCAGGGTCGCACCTTCTCGTCCATTATCAAGGACTTCGTTGCCACTTACGGGAACCTGCGCGACTTCGAGAAGGAGTACAAGACGGAGACAGGCAGGAACGCGTACGAGAAAACGCTGGCTAACATGAAAAAGAGGTTCCCTTACTACGTGAAGGAAATACAAGGGGTTGCTGACGGATCTGGTGTGCCGTTCTATCAGGTTAGTCTCATGCTATTTATAATCCATGTCTTCAGCTGTATCTACAGATTGTTGGCCTAATGCAGGTTGACACTTCATACGCCGTCATGAAAAATATCTCAGGCATGCAGGTTTCCTCACAATGTTTTCCTTCACCGTTTTTAAGCGAGTGATCATTGTTTATAAGCACATGATTTCGAAATGTGAAAAATGTGCGCCTCGGATTCGAGACCTTTGATTTGGCAGTACATGCTATACAATAACAATAACTTTATCATAGTACAATTGATAATGTATTTGAGCAGTGTGTAGTGTAGGGTAGTAATGGATGAACGATTACTTACCCTACACTAACTTTTAATGAGCGAGTAAGCGAGTACGGTTAATATACACTTTAAAAAAAAGTGTTTTTCTTTTTGCTTACTAATTTATACATCGGACGTGCATCGGACTGCTGATCACAAGGTCGTGCGTTCAATTCCCATAGGACACAAATCTTTAATTTATATTTAATCCAGCCTGACTGATCGCAGCAAGCGCAGCTTCACGTCGCAGATCGATTAATCAGGGAGTCATTTTTTTAATACTCATCTAATATACCAACGTTGTGTTCTCCCGCAGCTATTCCTCCTGCAGATGGATGACCTCATAGGCAATGTGAATGACAACCACATCCCTCGCAATGACACCGGCGGCTGCTCCTCCATCGCCATCAAGAACCCACATACTCACACTGTAAGTATTTACTGGTTCTGAATGACCCAGAACAACAGTTACATTAACCCGACCTCTCTTCCTGCTGACCAACCTAAAGAAGTGCAATACATACAAGAGTTTTAAATTGCGTACTGAATTATTGTTATTTAAATAAATAGCGTAAGTCTCCGGAACTTACAAAGACTACTTACAAAGTTGGCAGTATAAGGATCAGAGTCCCCTCACTGCCAACACAACGTTTCCTCGCAATTGCCAACACAACACAGCCCAAAGCTTCTGCAAGGCGGAGGTACTTCCCCAGGCGGGCTGCTCCAATTTTAGTAGAATTACTCCCAATGTGCCTGTCTTAACCTTCAAGTAATTTCACTGCCTTATAAACCGGAACACAATAATGGTAGCAAAATATTGCTTTAGCAGTAGAATATTATTATTAACATTATTGAAATGCAGTGGTACAGTCAACAAAATAGTTCCAGATAGCAAACGACTTAAACATCTAGACTAGGTATTCTAGACACAGATTGCGATACGTATAAATAATTGCGCCAAAGGATTTGATATGTACCTAGCAGCTTGCAATACCTGCGTTTTGACACAAATTGTGTGATACATAATTATACAATCTTTATCAAAACACAGATGTTTAATTAACTCCTTTGTCGACCGTACCAGCCCAGACGAACTCTACAGCATGAGCAGTACTGACCACCTAGAGAATCTTCAATTGTAACAACACCGCACACCAATTAAACTGTTAAAAATTCTCCTTTCAGACTATACTTGGCCATACAGAAGACGCTTTCAGCGCGACCCTGAACCATTTCTATATCATGTCTGCGCATATCATACCGACTCCCGAAGACAAAGAGCATGGGGTGAGTTTTGACAAGTTTTGTTACTTTTAACACTACACCATAGTTACATGGAACAGGTTCCATGTAATGGGCCCCAAGTCTGCTATTTTATAGCGTCACAATCATCGTCCAATGGCTTCAGAATTATTGCAAGACAGTCAAGTAAGTTAACGAAATCTGTCATGTCAGTGAGTACCGTTGAACAACCGTTTTGATATAATTGAAATACAGACTTGGGTCCTTGTTTGTTGTTCGATTTCCAATAGTTTTCCACACTTTTCAATTTTAATTCCTATAACATGATGGTCTGCATATACCTAGTGCCTATATTTATAATAATAATATTTATATAATTACATTCTACCCTTAGATCGCCTAGCGGTCTGAGCTTATCATGCTCACTCCATAAAAACTAGATTTTAATTCTTGAAATGTTAAATTTATTGACTTATCGCTCATCCGTCCAGGCAGTAGAAGAAAGGTTCTCGTCACTTTGCTACGCGGGACAGATGCCCGGGTACACCATGGGGTACAACGAAAACGGCCTGGTGTTCTCCATCAACACTCTCAGTCCTCTGATCCTCAAGTTTGGCAACACACGTGAGTAACTCTATACCTATGATAATCTAATACGAACGAACGGACACCACACTTAAAAAGAAATACATTATATGCTACCTAGCGAGGACTTTCATCACTCGAGCGATGCTGGCCTCCAAGAACCTAGCGGAGGCCGAGCAGACCCTGCGTGACGAAGGCCTGGGCATCGGCAACGGTTTCTCGGTGAACATGATCTGGACCAACTCGTGGGGAGACAGCCAGATCTACAACGTGGAGGTGGCGCCCGACCTCAAGGGAGATAGGTCACAACTTAACATACAGAAGTATGACAAAGAGCCGTTGGTACACTGCAATAAGTAAGTAACATATTAGTCTGTCGTAACACCAGCATTAATAAAATAATTCATCTTAAAAATAAACTACTCAGATGTTAGTGACTGAGTAGTCTTTTTAGGGTTCCACATTTAAAAAGTAAAACTTAGTATCTAGACTGATAGGAAGGTGAAAATAATCCTTACGATTAAATTACGGTGTCCGTCTGGACGATCAGATTACCGAAGTAACTGCCGCATTTATAGTTTCAAATACACTATACCCGACAAGAGTTTACTTCTGCCATCAACCAGAAAAATGTTGAAGATAGAAAAGAAAATAAATATAATGTTCAACCATATTTTTTCCGCAGATATCAGCGGACAAACGTGTCGGAAGCAACGGGGCCCATTATAGACAGCAGTGTGGCGCGGCTCAAGACGATCAGCTCGTACCCCACGCCGCGCCGCCGCGCAGACGTGGCGGAAATCCTTTCCGACACCAGCGGCTCTGACTTCAGATTGTTCCAGGATCGAACTGAAGACGTGATTAAAACTATCGCCGCAGGTAGGTACCACCATCCGTACAAGTTTCCCCTTGAAATCTATCCATATTACGTTCACGACACCTAGACAGAGTACCTAATCTGGTTAAACCAGATTCTCCAAATTTAAATTAGTTTAGAATTTAGCAACTGTATGGCCGACGATTGTAACTGTGGCTTCTAGAGCCTGCACAGCATGAACAGCAACCCTGAGCTTAGGCTATGCCAGGATACCACCAAAAACTCATTCAAAAATATTACAAGCCCAAAAAGATTTTTACAATATTTGTGTGAAATGACACATGTGTATATATAATTATTCTTCTTTCTATTTCTTAAGCCTTGACTTTTTCTTATTTGCTCGGCTCCTAAGTGTGCCCGATATTAAATACCTAGCCTTCCTCAAGAATTGGGCTATCAATTATATAAATTAGGTAGCAGAGCACCTTCAAAAAACAAACAAAAAACTCTTCAGGTTTATTTTATTAGTATATATCGGTAGTAATCTTCGAACTACTACAGTCCTTAGTCCTTATTACAAAACTAATCGGCCACATTATTTTCAGGTGTGTTCGACCTGGACAAGCGTACATGGAGCATCTACATTACGAAGCCAAAGAGTTCGGATCCTGTGGCCGTGCTACCTATAACATTTACCACCTTGGACTATTAGATACCATGTAAATGAAGCTACCATTGAGTATCAAGTATTTAGACATAATTTGAGTGTGCTGTTATGTAATGTATTAAAAACAAATTATATACCTATTAATTATAATCAAGAATAATCAAAATAAAAGTGAATAATGAAACTTATCATAATTTACTGTAATAATTTCACATATATATATTCCTATAGCTTAAACAAACTTTGTTACCATACCAACAAGGGCCATAGACTGTTATTTTCAATTGCATCAGTATAATCATCCAACACAAGAACGGACAGATGTGGTACAGAAAACTAAAAAATCAACAATGATGAAGTAATCGAATAACAGCCTTGACCAAGTTCATGGTCGTACCCATAGCACAACCGTAGACTAGGTTGATACCCCATTACATGTTAACCAAGGTTTTTCACAGCGCCCTGTTAGTTGAATTTGAAGAAGATAGAGAGTTTAAATATGATATACATTGGGGGACTACGAGAGGACACAGACGAAACATGCAAAGACCGCAATGAGAGCTATTATTTATCTAACGAGGCACCAACCAGGGACATTCTACGGTAATATTAGTAAATTCCCTATACTCGTCTTCGAATTAAGCATAGCTCTAGCTAGACCTATAGGAAAAGAGATAGTAGAAATGAAGATCACATAAGTGAATAACACATTAGAAAGCTAATATTATAAATGCGAAAGTAGCCTATTTATGGTAGCTTATTTCGAATCGTTGTGTAAAAAAGTTATGGCAATTCAAAGTTTCCAAGTGAGAAGCGAAAAGGTAAAGCATAACCGGCAAAAATTGATGCGACTATTGAAGTAATTCTAATGACCCATGTCATTAGAAACCTGTGATCTATATTTTTTGTCAATTGTCCTTTATATTCCATTTCACATCACTATTCCAAATCTATTTGTCATAATTATGTAGTTTCACTAGCAAAGAAAACAATAAAAAGAACATATAAAATTAGTTGTATTCATTATTTATTAGAACATGTGTGTTGTTACAATTGATAATATTACTTTATTAAACTAAATAACTATTATCATACAGACTTTTTCATTTATAACATCTCCGTACGTTTTTTAAAACTGCAAACATGGGTAAAGGAATATTTTTTACCGAAATGGGCGTGGGTGGAGAGCTATTATCGTTGTAAGGCAAGGTTAGGGGTTTCAGGAACCATTAATCGAAAGAGTCCATGAATAATTTAGCGTGTTGTTACAAAATAAAACTTAAGCAATATACAGAAGAGCATTCCTATTCCGATTTAAGGTTCGAAGTTCACAATTTGTGATGATTTTGACAACTTGGAATGGTCACTGGTTGGGTTCGAACTTCGATCACTTATTGGTATAGACTTTTGTCTATAAAAACATAAAAATAAAAACATAAAACTGGAATATTTATAGGAAGGTTTGTTTTGTTGTTCGTGTGGGTCAAGCGAGAGGCCGGAGACCCGGTCGAAATACGCTTATAATTGAGCCCACTTATTTCAAATTGTTGGGTAAGGGCATCCTCTCAGGATAAGCGAGATGTTTTAATTATTAACAAAAATATATAGATTTCGGTTATTTAGAGGAAAATTACAT
Organism: Acronicta alni; assembly: GCA_964056405.1. Taxonomy (NCBI): domain Eukaryota; kingdom Metazoa; phylum Arthropoda; class Insecta; order Lepidoptera; family Noctuidae; genus Acronicta; species Acronicta alni. The sequence goes on along the minus strand of OZ043913.1, from coordinate 25,149,542 downwards.
AGATACGTTGTAGGAACGTTTAAAAAATGTAGATACTTAACATATTTTATCTTTAAATAATAAACCAAAACCTAAATAAGACAGATCTGTTTGAGGTTCCAAAGGCGACGTATCAAACGTGCCTCTCGCTCGCTCCCTACACTACTTCGTTTGTAGGATAAATACTGGGGTATTTTTGTAGCCAATATATTATTGCCAATTTTTTATAGCAATGGCGGAAACCATCACATACGTAATAAGATAAGCGACATCGATCTTCATTAAACATGTGACTGCAGGAATAGCTACTTAGCCACTAATTATATAAGACGCTTGTCCTTAGGCGAAAAGAGGCGAGACAACAGTTATATGTTCAGTTATACCATTACGCCTGTACTCCCCGAAGGGTTAAGCAGAGGTGTACAATTAGCACACATTAGGGCGTCGGTATGTTTAGGTCCCATGTAGAAGGGGTTTTACGCGGACGTTGCGATAGCTATTATTGGTAGTTTTTGGTCGGCATGGGTATCTCTCTCCCATCCCATTTCAATCCTGACTCGCCTCGCCCGTAGATAAGCACCTTCAACCACGAGCCATGATTCATGAAAAAGGCTAATAACTTAATTTGTTTGTCATTTCAATGTCATTAAAAACCCCTTTTTTTTTCTTTAGATGACCCTAAATATCCCAGAATTTACCCTATACTTAAGTACACTTGTAACTTGTATAACCTAATTGCCACGTTTAGTATAGTTAACATTACTAGTGTCTGTGTATTTAGGTCTGTGCATTACCCGCAGCCGCACCCTCCCATCGGCGGGGGGGAGGGACCAGATCCGGAGGGACCGAAGCCCCCGAACTTCCTTGTTGGTGGCTTTGGGGGACTGGAAAAAAAAGAAACAGAGACTTATGTATGTATGGTGCAAAATAACTAGGAAAAATATTCAAATGGCCCAGAAACCAATGAGTAGATTTAATTACCTAGACATAGACTTGTGACATAAGGTCCATACAAGTAATCTTCAAATACTGTCAAGTAACCCAATCTACTGACTGATTTGTTATTGGAAACGGCTGGAAGTCTGTAAGATTCGACCAAATGGAAAATATGTTGAACTGACTTGTTCCAATCTATATAGCCATATCTATACAGCATTATTGTGTTTGTTTTAAATGTTATTTTCTTTCTTTCTTCTTTCATTAGGAAGAAGTTCAATCATCAAGCCATATACTGTCCCACTTCTGGGCACTGGTCTCCTCTCAAAATGAAAGCCACCACCATGCTGGCCTGATGCAGATTGGCAGGTTTCACACAACATCAAGAAAATCTCTCAGACATGCAGTTTCCTTACAGTGTTTTCCTTGACTGTTTAAGTTAGTGATAATGTACTATTAATATGCATCATGTCGTCATATCGTCGCCAAGGTTTGCCTTTCTTTCGTTGGCAAACAATAAGGCAGTTGTTACTGCAAAGGATATATTCGCGAAAAACACTTACCCGCTGCCAGGTGGCCTGAAGTCCCTCACATACTTGTCCCCATGCTTACTGAAGTTTGGGTTGATCAATGACTGCACCCTGAAATAGATTGTCATAAAACCATTTAGAGTAAATCTCTTTTATGTTTAGTGCTAGCTAAATCACCTAAAAGAAACCATTTACAAATGTTTTTTTATATTTACATTTATGTATGTAAATATCTATTAACACAAATATAAAATATTGTACAGTGTACATGTTATAATGTTTGTGTGCTAACATAAATCAACAAGGTCACTGGTCACAGGCTTATCAGTGTTTTTCTAATAGGTGCATATAACTAATTACACATGTGTATTACATTTTTGTTGTTATATGTCGCCTAGTTTGTTCAACATAGTCTGGCTGTGGTAGATTATAGCAGCTGAATCCGCAACTGCTCATCATAATATTTATTATGCATGCCTGAAGGTAGCATTTTTATCATTACATATTTAGGCCACATTAAACCTCTATTATAAGAGACTTAGGGAATAGTGGGAGTAATTCCATTTAATTTGGAGATCCCCGAATCCCGAATGGGGAAGAACTCTGCCTTGCACAAAACCGAAGTGAAATAACACTGCTTTGAGCTGTGTTGTGTTCCTAACAGCAGGAAGAGACCCGTGCGCTGTAGACCGTAATAGTTGCGAAATAAGTAAAACTACAGAGATAACCGAAGGCGTAAACAAATTGCAAATTAACACATGTGCAGCTTGAGGAGATAATAAACATCGCAAGTCAGCGTGTCGATATAATAAATTTGAGTGTAGTTTTTGTCGGAACATTGGCCATCTGAGAAGGATGTGTCCTAAACGGACAGGGAATACGCCTGTACATGCGAGACTATTTTCAGAATGTGCAGATATATTCGGAGAGCATTGCTGCAGGCAAAGTTCAAGCGGAGGCAGCGGGATGAACAGCAAAACACAACCAGGACGCGGCCGGTGCGGGAACCGCAGTGGGCGCAGAGGCAGCAGCGGCGTCGCCCGCGTCAACGGGCGGTCGAGCGGACAACGTCCGGGTACATACTGGGTGCAGGAAGCAGCTGACGAGCTACCGTACGAGCACACGAGAACAATAGGCGAGACAGGTGATAAGGAACTCAGTGAGGAAGAACCAATGTATCAAATGTCATTAACTAAGTATAAACCGGTGCGTATTACATTATTGGTAAATAATTGCTTGTTAGATATGGAAGGGGACACTGGTGCTCCTTTGTCGTGTATTAGTAAAGATACATACAGTAAATATTTTACTGGTTTAACAATAAAACCGTGTCGCATACATTTAAGTTTTTATGACGATTCAACAGTTAAGCCACTTGGTTATATAGAAACTATGGTTCAATATAGAAATAGGAAAAAAATGTTAGACTTGTATATTTTTGATAATGGAACTACTAATTTGTTAGGACGCCAGTGGTTAGCAGAATTAAGTATAGACATACCGAAACTTAGTGTGCATTGTATGACTAAAGATAGCTGTAATACGAGTGAATTAATAAATACAATAATTTCCAGGCACAAAACTTTGTTCGATGGCACGTTGGGTCGGTACACCGGCGGCTCGGTGAGCCTCTGTGTGCGTCCGGGAGCGCAACCTGTGTTCTGTCGCGCACGGCCGTTGCCGTACGCGCTTTCAATGGCTCAGCCAAGTAACGTTACAGAATTAAAATCATTTTTAGGAATGGTAAACTTTTATGGTAAGTTTATAAAAAATCGGAGTACATATTTGAATCCATTTAACGAATTATTAAAGAAAGGAAAACATTTCACGTGGACTAGAAAACATAGTATAGCATTTAGTCAGACTAAGAAGCTATTGTGCAGCACGGACGTGCTCGCACATTACGATATGTCGTTGGAAACAACGATGACGTGTGACGCCAGTGCACACGGTCTGGGTGCTGTGCTGTCGCAACGCACGCCAGCTGGGGTGGAGCGGGTAGTAGAATATGCGTCGCGAGCTCTCACCTCTGCCGAAAAACATTACCGCCAAATCCACAAGGAGGCGTTGACTATAATTTTTGCTGTTGATAAATTTCACCAATACTTGTACGGGCGAAAGTTTACACTGCGTACGGATCATAAACCGTTAGTTAGTATTTTTGGTCCCAATTCCCAGCACCGCGGCAAGTAGGTTACAACGCTGGGCAATAAAATTATCAGCATATGACTTTAATATTGAATATGTAAAAATTGATCAGACTACGGCAGATGCACTTTCACGCTTAATAAAAATGCATAAAGATTCTGCGTCAATTGATGAATTACCAGAACAAACATATTTACATTTTGCGACAGAAGCGCTCCTTTTAGACTATAACATTTTGAAAAGAGAGACATTTTCAGACCCTTTACTAAGTCGAGTGATTAGTTATATTCGTGACGGTTGGCCGAGGGAGGCAGAAATTAAAATAAAATGTCCATGCTCACTAAAATGTCCTGCTGATGGTGGCGTTGTGTGTCAGGTCGTTTTATTCCCTACAACATGGTTGAGTCAAACAAAGTCGATACACACGTCATACTCGTGAACGGATGCCGTCTGTCGGGGCTGGTCAGCTCTTACTGTCAATGGCAATCTCTTTATTATTTTTCCTTTTCTGTTTAGTAGACTGTATTAATTTAATAGTACACATCGAACTGCATTGCTCTCATGTAAGTCTGACAATAATGTTTTTTTAATTTATCAGATATTACTGAAATCGTTACTGTGATTATATACATATATTATTTTTTCTTATTATTTAATACTTTAACTCAATAAAATGTAAATGTGAGTACTTTGTAGGCTAAATATACATACTTAGCTTTGAACAGTCTGGTGGCTTTGAGCCTTTTTTTATGTGACCTACGCAAATGTTCTTCTGATCTGGTATCGTCGTGCGACGGGTTGTTGAGCTCCCTAAATTATGGTTGAGCTACACAATGACTGATGCATGCGTGCCATCAGTTGGGACTGGTCTACTCAAAGCCGCTATGGCTCTTTCTTCAAAAGGCCATTTCAGACTTTGCCCTACATTGTAAGACACATATTTTGTTACTATACATTGTCTGGACTTTAAAAGAGACTATGATTCTCTGAGTTTGTTTCGGCGTTTCTTCTCAGAGGTCGTCAGCTAGGAAATGCCGGAGCCATCTAGCTTAAAAAAAAAAAGTAAAATATTAACTTGTAAAAGTGTCTTTAAAAGATCAATTTACAGAAATAAATATCATTTATCATTTATAAAGAACTTAAACCTTACTTAAATCGAAAGAATGAACTATATACCGAGCTAGGATGTATTTTGTGGGGCCATAGGGTAGTAATACCTTTAACTTGTAGGGATATAGTTCTTAGAGAATTACACGACTCCCACATGGGAATAGTAAAAACAAAAGCTATAGCAAGAAGTTACGTGTGGTGGCCGGGGATCGATGAAGCCGTCGAAGCAGTGTGTCGTGCGTGCACCGTGTGTGCCGCCGTGGCTGACGCGCCACCGCAACACGCGCCCAGGCCGTGCCCGAACAGACCTTGGTCACGACTACATCTTGACTTCTTAGGGCCATTGTCAGGGATAACTTATTTGATCATTGTTGATGCCGGTTCAAAAAGGATTGAGGCTATTACGTACGACAGCACAAGCGGTTATAGCAGTATTAAATTTACTCATTTTGATTTTTTATCACTTTTGAAACCTTTATAACTTTTGTTCACTGCTGCTGAGCAATATGCACCTTTTTATTTATTTTCATACAAGATCTGTACTATGAAATGACATACATTTTATTTGTATACATTCTGGGGCATAGGCCCATAGAATTTTTGGTCATCTCCTTTTGCTGGACCTCACTCGGGAAAGTCTTCCTTCGACAGAGGGAAGGAAATAAATCCATACATATAAAAAATGAAGCGGATCTCAAGCTCGACGTAGAACAATGACTAAACAAGGACATTGTATATCACTCTGTTTTACTTTTGTATATTTTATTATTATTTTATTCGCACCTGCTCTTTTATTGTAACATATTACAAATACATCATCAATTCAAACACACACAATTGCAGTCATCTAATACAAATTACATTTCCAAACACAACTACACTTAGTAAATACAACAAATAGTGGTACTTTCATACACATAGTGGTTTTACATACATATTATTATTTGTTAGGCATATCCATAGTCAATAATTCAGTTTTAGATTTTATCATATCAATTATAGAAAAACGCACTTTAATTTGCAACAAAGGAAAGTATCTTGGGCTTATAAATGGCTAATACAAACACACATTTTTCAACACAAATAGATAATTTCACAGTGGCACTATCACATCACTGTGATACATCCGTATCACAGTCTAAGCGATGCCTTAGTGTGTTTTATGATTTCGTTACAGGTATCCACCTGTACCGAAATCATAAAACACACTAAGGCATCACTGACAATTATTACCCAAAACATCCGTAGCATCTATAAAAACTTAGACGGCTTCCAGGCTCAACTAGCTCGGCTTTCATGTGAAATCAATATTATTATTCTGACGGAATGCTGGCTCAATGATGACAAACCAGTTCCCTCTATAGAAAACTATAACACATACACTAGCAACAAATGTTTAAATCAAAACGACGGCATTACAATATACGTTAAAAACCATCTCCAGTGTACCTACGGTCGAAGAACCGGACCCAATAGGTGCTAATTTCCTTCTGTTAAAAATAGGTACTGATACCTGTATTTTAGCATCCTATATATCCCCATCAATATATTGCATTGACAGTTTCCTTAACTCTCTAGAACATACTTTAAGTAAAATAAAATATAGCAACATAATTCTTTTAGGAGATATCAACATCGATATAAAGCCTAACAATAGCGACAGGAATAGTGCATCATACCTTAATCTCACTGCAGAGCTGGGTCTTTTACCGGGACATACATACCCGACAAGATCGCATAATTGCCTCGATCACGTAATGATTAATACCTCTGTGTGTCCAAAAATCGTAGTTATAGATTCCACAGTCAGCGACCATTCCTCCGTACTGATATGTCTAACTAATACCCCTTAATCAATAAATATAGTAAATATGCGAGTAGATACACTACAAAAGTCAATTATGAAGTTAAAAAATACAGATTTTTCCTTTATATCACATAACTGTAATGCAAACGAAGCCGCAACACGGTTTGTTGAGTTTCTAATGTCTACGGTATCTCAAAACTCTAAAACAACAAAAGTCCCTAACCGAAAAGTAATATTGAAACCCTGGATCACACCTGGCCTCTTACGGTGTATTCGACACAGGGATAAACTCCATCAAAACTCTTTGGCAGACCCAAAAAACGGAATTATCGAGATAACATACAAAAGGTATCGCAATCACTGTAACCTACTACTCAGAAAATTAAAAATCGAACACGATAGTTCCGCGTTAAAAACTTTAAAGAACAACAAAGAAACATGGAATATTGTTAAATCCATAACCAACCAAACCGGACAAAAAATATCAGCTGATAAACTCCTACCTACCACTGACCATGCATCAACTGAGATTGAACAAATAAACCATTATTTTTCGAGTGTTGGTAAAAAATTAGCTGACACTATTATCCAAAATCGTGATTCCCCATCCTCCCCCTACAAATTTAAAACTGCCTCTGCGCTCCATTCCATGGTCTTACTTTCTCCTGACGAGGCCGAAATAGAGCCAGTGATTAATAACTTAAGAAATGATTGTGCCACCGGTTGGGACTCTGTCTCGGCTAAACTCCTCAAACTTGGTAAAGCAGTACTAGTTCCACCACTAACAAAACTCATTGGAGTTTGTTTTGAGCAGGGAGTTTTCTCCCGGATCTTCAAGAAATCTTTAATAACACCTGTGCACAAGGGAGGTAGCCAGGATGATGTTAAAAATTATAGAACAATCTCTGTATTGTCTGCACTCTCAAAAGTATTGGAAAAGATATTAAACCGTAGACTCATAAAATATCTGGAGCACAACAAAACAGTATCATATAGGTTTTAGGTCTGGGAGAAGTACTGAAGACGTAGCACAGCAATCTGTGGAGGTGGGCTTAAGTAAAATAATTCACTGGCTAGAAGTAAACCTTCTAACTCTTAATATATCGAAGACCTCTTATATACAGTTTACTTTTTCAAAAACCAAACCCGAGGTAGTAAGTCTCAAGGTACACTCATGTGGTCATTCCAGCAATAATATTCCATGCCCATGTCTTTCAATTTCACAAAAACAGACAGTGAAGTATCTAGGTATAATTTTAGATGACAGACTTAGCTGGCGTCCCCATATTGAACTGACCACCTCCAGGGTTAGAAAACTTATATGGGCTTTCAAGAAACTTCGGCACGTGGCCGACTTTAAGCTACTCCGTACGGTTTATCTTGCACTTGCTCAGTCGATCATGAGCTACTGTGTCACAGCATGGGGAGGAGCTTGCAAATCATCCATGATTCACCTGGAAAGAGCCCAGAGATCCCTATTAAAAGTCATGAGTTTTAAACCATACCGGTTTCCTACAAGAATCCTCTATGAAAATTGTAAGGTACTGACAGTGTGCACACACACAGACATATACCCCCCACACATGCACACGCACGAACACAAACACACACACACATACATACATATACAAATATACACACACACCTACACAGTACATATTGTAGCAAGTACACACTCAAGAGCAATTTACCTATTTTTGTTTGTTTTTATTGCATAACAATGTTAATGTTCCACAAGCAGGGAAGACACTGACTCCTGTAACACAGGTTGTTACCTAGCTCAGGAGTCAGGGTTTCAAAAATACTGTATCCTCTTATTTTTGTTAATAAAACATTTTATTATTATTATTTCCTTTAGTTAATTTTTTTCTTATAAATTATATTTTTAAATATTCTTATAAAATAAATTAAAGACAAAAACATTTAAAAATATAAAAAATACTATTTTTATATAATAGCTAGTTGGCTGTTAACCTGTTATCAACACTGTACTGATCAGCCATTAATTTGTACCTATATAAAGTCAGCTGGCAGGCAGAGGATACATAACTGTAAGATTAATGTCTGCATAGCCTAAGAGCTGTCCGGAATGTACCATAAATGTTCATGACCTAACAACTATTAATTGAATATAAGCATTGTGGCGTTATACATTAATGTATTGTCACCATTCCAAAATAAGAAAGTACCATCCTCGCCATGACAGAAAAAGTTAACCACAAATTGAAATTTCAAATACTTTTGGCATCTGTGTCTATTATCTGTCAGGAAAAATATGTTTACTTACAGTAGATAGAAAAAGTTGACAATACCCCAGAACCATCCAAAAATGCTGAATGGGCTCTTCTCAACGACTGTACCATCTGAAAATGTTAAAACTCATAGTTTTAAATGTTTATAACTTTTAAAGCCACGCGATAAATACCTAATGCTTATGTTTGATGCACTAAGGAAAGTCCTAATAACATACTTAATATTATTCTTCTGATTGTATTCAAAATAACTTTAAAAACAAGAGAATGATACTGATATCCAAACTATTGAATGAAATAATGAGGTCGATCTGCTGTTTCAAGATAAACTCTAACTTCCTGGAGTTATGGCTTAACAATATTAAATATTAACACACACTGACGTGGCCTACATAAAACAAAGTTGAATTTATCAAGTACAAAAAGTAAACAAAACAGATATTCACGAAGAGAGAACACAAAATAAATGATATACAAACCTCCCTTTACATATACCATCGTTACGAATTCGATATTTTAACGTTACCAATTTTTATTACAGGATTTTTTGAAAAAATACTGTACAAATCCACAAAACACAATATTCCTGCTGTGACCTGTGACTGTGACTCACTTAATCACTTTGGTTCAGGGACGTGAGAGTGAGCGTTGCGGCGACGAACCGTTTACAAAGACCGTTTTGTGTTCTGCGACGATGAAACTGTTTTACGTCCTGGGTTCAAACAGTCTTCGTTGCACAAACCAGTCCTCGAATTACTTGGTGCGATTTTTTATTTTACGACTATGAAAATCGAAAGAACGCAATGGTTCAATTATCTATCACACTCGTTCCGTTCGTCGTGTCGCGTCGCGTCGTCCATAACTTTTAGCGTTCGTTTACAAAACAGTCCTTACAATAAAAAAATAACTTTCCGTCACTGCAATACAGTCGATAATCTATTACCAGTGGTGAATGCTGTCGTTCGTGATGGGACGGTCAAATCCGTGCAACCTTATGTGTGTTGACTTAAAATTCAAAGTCGACTGCATGAACGATAAATTGGGATTTACGCTAAATTTCCTGGAATTCTCGCCGGTGAGCGCGTCTGCGCGATTATTTCATAATTGTTTACATTTTTTGGGCCAGTTAGTTGTTGTTATTGAGCACGCGCAGAGAACTTTGGTACTTAATTGTTTTTTTGTTGTTGTTTTGTTTGAAAATAGTGCTGGAAATGTTTAAGTGTAGTGTTGAAGTGTGTGTAGTGTACATATTGTGTTAAAAATTAGTAAATAGAATAGGTAATAATACTAATAAATACTTAACGTAAATAAAAGTCTGTCCCAGCCAGTCCTAAGCCTGGAAAAGTATGAAGGAATGTTCATTTCATCTCATAGTAAAGTCGATCGTTGATAGTTGTAAAAACAAACAAACTGCAACTATTTCACTCAACGAAAACCTCGAAAACGCAATTCTGTTCCATGTTGGATAAGTTTCATCCTTTAAGCCGTCTTAAAACCAGTTGCAACGACGACCGTTTTTTGCAACCGTTGTCGTCGTTAGGAAAACGGTTGCGTTCCGTTCGTCAAAAATTCGACAACGACCCACCACTATAGGGACTTGAAAACGAAATTTATTTCGTTCCGTTCCACAAAATGTTATCTCATATGGTTCCAAAATTTATAACGTTACTGGAACTTTATGCAATGTATAACGTTATAAAATTATAACGTTATAGAATAACATTTTAGCAGAACAATATTTTCCATAACGTTACTGACTTAGTAACGATACTAGATATATCGTTCTGTTACGTAACAGTTCCACCTGCGTTATAGTTTAACGTTATTCTTTCACCCCTGCACACCGTGCGGCAGGGTTGCCAGATGTACTATTTTAATTGTACTCATACGATTTTTTGGCATTTTTACTTATGTACGATTGCTAGAACATATCCCGGAAACATTTCATAAAGAAACAAACGTCATCCACCAGCAAGCATGAAGTTCGAGGAATTCCCAACTACCTAACGTGTGCCTAGATCTTTTACTTGAATGATCATTTGTGATGTGATAAACGCTGTATTTGTTTGTATTTTTACGAAACATTACTCCTAATAAAATAAACTCCATATTATTATATCAAAAATATTTAAAAAAATGGATCCGGCCACTGGGACCGCGGTTCGAGTTAATTGCGGTCCCGGTCGCCGGAATCCTCATTATTCAACCCATGTGTAGAAAAAATATAATCTTACAAGTTAAGTATTTACGTTTATATTTAAGTACAGTATTTATACTATTCTAATAATATTAACACTACTAAGTACTACTAAGAATCAACAAATTAATAACGTAAACAAACAAACAAAGTATAAGATAAAACAATGTAAACAAGACAACTATACTTTTTTTTTTTTGTTGTATCTGCGACATGGCAATCTGTTTCTGGAACAATAAGCCACTTCTCTGGCTGATCTGAGTATCTGTTCGATGTTATCTACGAGAGTTATGAACTGTTGAAAAGTTTTTTTCCAGCAAATTCTCTCTTTGTCTCATTGTGGGAATCTTTTGGTGAGATTAGGGATGTCATATCTCTTTAGCCGGGTATGTTGTAGTCCACCTGTTCCGCTCAGAGTCTGGGCAAGTTCATTTACATGGGTTGTTAGCTTCTCCTGGTATTTCAGGCTGCCTTGGGTTATTTCTTGCCGGACAGTTTTTATTCCAAGGTCTAGGTACATGTATTTATTGCTAATACACTGGGGGATACCGAACATTGTTCTAAGTGCTTTACTCTGAAATCTTTCTAGTATGTCAATGTTGTTATTGTTGGCGGTTCCCCACAGCTGTATGCCGTAGGTCCAGATGGGTTTTAATATTGTTTTATATATCAGCATTTTGCTACTGTCATTTAGCTGTGAGTGGCGTCCTATTAGCCAGTTGAGGTTGCGGAGTTTTAAATCTAGTTGTTTTCTTTTGGTCCAGATATGCTTTTGCCATGTCATTCTTCTGTCCAAGTGCATTCCCAAATACTTTGCGTTATCTGTTTGAGGTATTGTTTTGTTGTTTAATTTAACGGGGGGGGGGGGGGCAAGTTTCTCTCCTGAGGGTAAATGTTACATGAGCAGATTTACTTTCGTTTGCCTTTATTCTCCATCTTTTCATCCACGACTCTATTTCGTGAAGTTGATTTTGTACCAGAAGTGAAGCAGTTTCTGGGTTAGTGTGAGTTGCCAGCAAGGCCGTATCATCAGCATACGTCGCGGTTGTCGTGTGATCGTTTGTTGGTATGTCTGCTGTAAAAATAAGGTATAAGATCGGGCCCAGTATACTACCCTGCGGGACACCTGATGTGATTTTGTGAAGGTCGGAGAATTCCTCGTTATACTTTACTCGATAGCTTCTTTTGTCTAGGTACGATTTGAGTATGTGGAGAAAACAGTGTGGGAGCGTCTTTTTTAGTTTAAATATTAGGCCTTGGTGCCACACCCTATCGAAAGCCTGGCTGATGTCAAGGAATACTGCTGAACAATAAAGTTTATTTTCTAGGCCTCGGCTGATAATATCGACAATGCGGTGGACTTATTCAGTTGTACCATGCTTTTCACGAAAGCCAAATTGGTGTTTAGGTAACACTGTACTTAGATGTTCCTTCATTCGATTAAGAAGTATCCGCTCAAAGAGTTTTCCGACTACTGCAACAAGCTAATGGGCCTATAAGAGTTTGTCTCTTGGGCAGGTTTTCCGGGTTTTGCTATCATAACTACCTGTGCGACCTTCCATTGGCCAGGAAAATGTTCAAGTTTCAGGCAGGCATTGAATATGTGTACTAGTTTCATGATTCCCTTGTATGGGAGATTTTTCAGAAGTGTTGCATCGATAAGGTCATATCCAGGTGCTTTCCCTTCCTTTAAGTTTTTTATCTCTCGGTATACTTCTTTGGGACTAGTACTTTTCAGGGGCAAACACATTTGATTTGCTGTTTCAAGGTACTCTTTGGTTTCTATGCTATGTTCAATGCAACTCTCAGGGAGTGGTTGAAAAACGGTATTGAGATGTTCTGCAAAGATAGTTGCCTTCTCGAGGTCAGATCTGGCCCATCCTCCCTTATTGTTATTGATAGGTGGTACGTGAGTTGTAGGATGCTTTAAGTTTTTGGTGACTTTCCATAGCGAGTAGTTTGTTCCAATCGTTGGATCAAGACTTGAAAGCATGTTTTGGATGTTGTCATTTTCATACTTGTTTATAAGGTTTTTAAGTTCCTCCGAAAATCTATTGAATATGGTTTTATCGCTTGGATATCTTGTTGTCTGCCAAATCTTTCGTAGTTTACGCCGCTTCTGTATTTTCTCCTTTATCTCTTTTGGATATGTGTTGTGTTTTGGTGGTTTCCCTTTACCTTTTCGTTTGGTGGTAGCGATGTTAACAGCATTATGTATGAACCTGTTAAATTTCTCCACCTCATCTTCCAATTCTTCTGACGTGCCGATTTTGTTTTTTAAGGCCGTTTCTGTTGTTATTACCTTTCTGTAAATATCCCAGTTTGTGGTTTTTGAGTATATTTTTGAAGGTGGTTCTACTAGAGTTACCGTTGAGTTAATATTCAGGATGACTGGAGTGTGATCTGAAGAGAGGTCAATACATGATTCTATCGTTACGTAATTACTATCTACATTATTTGTAATAAAAAAGTCGAGCAGATCGGGGATCTTATTTCTGTCGGTAGGCCAGTAAGTAGGCTCTCCACCAGACAGGCATTTTAATTTCATATTTTCCGTTACTTTGAAAAGTTGCCTTCCTCTCGTCTTGGTCAATCTGGAGCCCCAGTGAAGGTGTTTTGAGTTCCAATCACCAGCACTGATGAATCTTTTACTAAGTGTAGAAATGTAGTTTGTGAAGTCTTGTACTGATATTGTATGTTTAGGAGGACAGTAGACAGCTGATAATACTGTTTCGTGTTTGTCATCTAGTAGTGCAATAGAAGTTGCTTGACTTTTGTCTGTGCAATATTCCACCATGGAGTAGTGCTTGATATTTCTTTTAATAATTACTGCAGTGCCGCCGTGACTGTTTCCTGAGGGATGGTTAGTCGTGTAGATCGTATAGTTATTAAATGTAACATGAGACTTTGAGGTGAACCTCGTTTCGGATATTAATGCTATGTTGATCAATTCTGTTTGAAGAAAGGTTTCAAGTTCTTGACGTCGTTCCGTCAAGCCGTTGGCGTTCCAAGTGATTACTCGGAGGTTGCGATTTATTTATTTACAAGGCTGTTGACTAGTTGGACCATGCGGTCCATCATTTTTTCCATCATTGTGTGCTGTATTTTTTCTAGCATCACTTCCATTATGTTGGTCATGTCATTTAGGTCGTTCTTTCTCTCTAATGGAGAAGTCTGGTTCTAGTAGCCTCAGCGAATGTTTTCTTAAAATTAATATCACGTGGAGTGTCATTGTCTATGTTGTTGATCTCTAATTTCCTTGCAGGTTGTTGTTCTTTGGACTTGGGGGCAGTCTTCATAATTCTTTCTTTGTATTGCTTGTAGATTTTGCAACCTTTGTAACTAGCTGGGTGTTTCTCCTCACAATTTGCACAAGTGGCTTCAGTATCGGGTTTTTTGGTGCACTGCGTTGTCGGGTGGTCTTGGCCACATTTGACGCAGCGGAATGGTCTGTGGCAGTGATTTTTTGAATGTCCAAATCTTTGGCATCTTTTACATTGGAGAATTTCCTTCTTTTTATAAGGGGCTTCAAATGAGATTTTCATTTGGTTCAGATATCTAACGTTAAATATTATGTCTTTATTGTTTTGCTTTGGTTCTAGGTCGACGTAGAATATAGGCAGAGGTTCTTTTGTAGCTCGGTGTCGTACATTAACTATATGTCTCACTTGATGTCCAATGGATTCCAGATTTTTTGTTATTTCTGAGGTATCTTCTGTTGCGTGCAGCCCACGTAAGACTACCCTGTATGCTCTGTCACTTTTTAGCTGGTATGTATAATGTGAGATATTGTTTGCAATAAAGTTTTCTCTGATGGCTTTGTATGTTTGTATGTCTTTGGGCATAATCTTTATTATGTGTCCAGATCTTAGTGTAGTCATGTTAAATAGATCAGGTTCAATGAGTTTATTCAGTTTTTCCTTTAGGGAAGCTATGTTTAGGACACCTGTCACGAAGACGGGTTCTGGTTTTGGTATGTATTCTTTACCTTCTGATTTAGTATCCTTTGTAGACTCTTCGGTGAGAATTTCGAAGCTGTTATGTGTGGATATCAGAAAAGCCGAGGTGTTTTTGATCTTTTTATTTGCTTCATTTTGTATTGGGCTTGTCTCTTTACGTTTCTTTCGCCTAGTAGGAATTTTATCTTTTTGCCATTCCTCTATATCTGTGTTTTTTGGGTCACTCATCTGTTTTTCAACAGGCTTTTGAATTTCCTTAGGTAGTGCCCCTAGTGAGTGGCTCCTTGTGCTTTCGGACATACAAGGATGAAATGTTTGTTGGATCAGATTTGGTCTTTGTAAAGTAGTAATTTTATTATTTTGATTTTGAGAATTTTCCATGAGATTCCCACGAGTATGTAAACAGTCACAAGAAGGGTGACACCCATCCCCTCAAGAAGGCAGATACACACAACGTTTGCCAGGTCCGTCGCGGTTGGCGCTCGAGACTAGTTACCTACTTGCCATTCATCCTATAGGCGCGTCTCCCACCGAAGGATTAGGGTAATTTTTGAAGAGATATTCTTTCTCGCGACCCAGGCGATGAAGCCAAGGCCCCCGATCACGATTTACGCGGTTGCGGGTTGGGTTGATCATTTCCTACCAACCTCTAGTCAGACTTAGGTCTTCGGTGTCAGGTTAATTTACCACCGCCTGAGGCTCGGTGTTGTAATTCCTTTAGCACCACCCGGGGGATACGAGAGACGGGAGACAACTATACTATAAAACTATCTTAACCTATATACCACGTGTACTGTTCTATTTACACAACATTAATAAAATACTATTTTTAGTATGTGCTACCTATTGATTGGTTTTTTCCGTAACAAAGGCGCTGACGAAAAGCCGCCCGCACCGCGGCAAGCGTTCTCGTAAAGAAGCTATACCACAGTTCCCAATAAATCTAACAGACATCATCAAATAATCTAGTACCACTGCTACTACTACTTATTGGTCAGCTGTTCCGCTAAAGTTCACTTTCGCGGTCAACCTATTATACCTGCAAACGCGATGCACTTAACCTTCACGGTTGACCAGTTTTCACCTTTATCTCTATAAGAATAGAGTCAAAAATTATTCAACGGCCAACGATCTTCCAAACAAATTACGGGTTCGATCAAAAGTAAACTAGAAAAGATCAGACAAGATGTAAATACGAAGAAATTACGCGGGAGTCGGGAGTCGCGGCGAGGTGTGACCTTACCGGCCTAGCGATAAAACTGTAAACGTTGTATAACAAAATAAGTAATGTTACGTTTTGAGATATAGTTATAACATTATTATATAACGTTCTGTTACTAATTTCGTTCTGTTATGTCATAAAGTTTTAACAAAATAAAGAATTTCGTTACGTTCCCAGTGGAACGTTACAAATTAACGTTACGAGAACAGTACATAACGTTATTTTCTATAACGTTTCAAGTCCCTGCTTTAGTTTCATAATTTGACAATGACAATTGTCAAAAATGTCAATGTCAGGGGCGCCGTCAGTCAGTATAGTCTCTTATACTCATAAACATAATTTATTAGTCTGTGTCCGAGTTGAGAAAACTTTTCGTATCCAGCTTCTACCAGCAGCCTTTGGAACTCCTAAAAATAAAAAACTCCTTTTTTTTTTTTTTTTTTTTTTTTTTTTTTTTAAATTTAAATCGTGCAATCAGTCACTGGACTATGAGCAGATGTGTTGGAGATCGGTTGAGATCGGGATAGTGATAGTACCCCATCGGGACTATCTCTTCATTATACGGTTAGATATTATAATTCCAGTATTTCACGCCTTTTCAGCCTTCTTAGAGTTCGAGGAACAGTAAGTTCCACGGCCAGTTCATTTGGGTGGTGTAGCAGTCGTTTTTTATAATTTGCTGAGAAAGAGATTATTTCTTCCTTCACAGTGCTAATCTTCAGGTGGTCATGGACTTCTGAATTTTTTATAAACCATGGGGTGTTTGCTATTTGTTTGAGGATGGAGTCTTCAGCTCTTTGGATTTTCGCTAAACTGGAGTCGCAACCCGATCCCCAGAGTTGAATGCCATAAGTCCATACCGGCTTTAGGGTCGTTTTATAGATCAGCAACTTGTTGTCAAGTGACAGTCTGGAGTTTCTGCCCAACAGCCACGAGAGTTGCCGATACCTATGGTTGAGTTCATCTCTTTTGGATTCTATATGTTTCTTCCAAGTTAGTCTGCGATCAAGATGTATCCCAAGGTACTTCACATGATGGCAGTGAGGTAGTGGGTGGTCCCCAAGGGTAACTGGTGGACAGTCTTCCTTTCTGAGAGAAAAGGTGACATGTGCAGATTTGGACGCACTTGCTTTGATTCGCCATTTCTTGAGCCATTCACTTATATTAGAAAGACTGTTCTGAAGTGTTTGTGAGGCCTCCGTTGAATTACTACTAGATGCGAGTATAGCTGTATCGTCAGCAAATGTGGCTATGGTTACATCGGGATTTCTTGGTAGGTCTGCAGTATAAAGGGTATAGATTACTGGACCAAGTACCGACCCTTGGGGTACACCAGCATGTATCTCATAGAAAGAAGACATACTGTCACCTTCTCTAACTTGGAATATTCTATCCGATAGGTAGGATTGGAGAATGCTAAAATATGTATGGGGTAAGTACGATTTGATCTTGTAGAGCAATCCCCTGTGCCAAACCTTGTCAAATGCCTGTTGTATGTCGAGGAATGCTGCCGAACAGTATTGTTTTTTTTCCAGTGACGTCCTGATAGCCTGGCACACCCTATGTATCTGTTCAGTTGTGGCATGTTCCTGTCTGAATCCAAACTGGTGTGATGGGATTATCGATCGATCTGAGAGAGTACTTAGTAGTCTTTTGAGGAGGATTTTCTCAAACAATTTAGACAGAATTGGCAAAAGGCTTATGGGTCTGTATGATGTAATGGCATGATTTGGTTTCCCTGGTTTCAACACCATTATTATTTGAGATACCTTCCATATAGCGGGAAAATGACCAGTTCTCAATATACTATTAAAAAGAGAGGTGAGGTATATTATGGCTTTACGCGGAAGTTCCTTTAATACCCTACTATCAATTAGGTCGAACCCCGGGGCCTTTCTGTTTTCCAGGAGGTTAATGGTGTTATGTACTTCTCTTGGGGATATATGCTTTATAGGTAGGTCCATTTGGAAGTCTTGGCTGAGGACTTGGTCAATGTCTCTTTCATCGTTTTCCGAGTCTGGTTTGTTGGGTGTAAATATTTGTGCCAAGTGGGCGGCGTATGCATTAGCCTTTTCTCGTGTTGTCCTGGCCCAGGTATTGTTGGGGTTTTTGATTGGGGGTTTGGGAATAACTGGGTGGTTAATACTTTTGCATGCTTTCCACAGCGAGTAGTTGGTAGCATCAGTGGCTGTTAAGGACTCTACATATGCTTCAGCAGTAGCGTTAGTCGCCTCTTGAATCATCTCTTTAAGTTCTCGGCTTGCACGATTGAATGCCCTCTTGTCTTCTCTATGCTGGCTTACATGCCATACACGTCGAAGTCTTCTTTTTTCAAGAATTTTCTTTCTTATATTTTGAGGTACAATATTGTGTCTTGATTTTGACGTTATAATTTCCGGTGTACATTTCCAGCAGCTATCTTGGATTGCTGAAGTAATATGAGCGGCAGCATTATCAATATCGTTACCGGATTTTAACAGTATCTGACATTTAAGATTTTTATTTAATAGGTCACGAACTGATTCCCAGTCTGTGTATTTGTTATACAGCATTGGTCTAGATTCATACTGTAGGACTGAAGTGCTGACTTTCAGGATAACTGGGGTGTGGTCGGATGATCCATCTAGGCAGGATTTTATTGAATAGAATAGTCTGGATAGGCCCTTCATGACAAAGAAATCAAGTACGTCTGGAAGTCTATTGTGGTCGGTAGGCCAGTATGTTGGTTCTGATGTAGCAATAGGTGTAAGATGAGAGTAATCGATACACTTCTTGAATTCGCGGCCTCGTGTGGTTGTCAATCTGGAGCCCCATTGCGGGTGTTTGGCATTCCAATCACCCCCGGCAATGAAACGTCCTGAGAGGGTATCTAGGTATTCAGTGAATAGTCTTTCAGTGATTTTGTGTCTAGGTGGGCAGTACACGGCCGAGATGTTGAAGTCCCCGTTTTTGTCTTCGATCAGCACAGAGGTCGCCTGGATATGGTTAGTTGAGAATCCTGGTAGTATATGGTGTTTTATTGAGGATTTTATAATTATTGCAGTACCTCCGTGGGCCGTGCCATCAGGATGATTTGTGTAATAAATATTGTAGTTCTTGATCTTAACCGAGCTTCTTGCTGTGCAATGTGTTTCTGATACAAGTAAAATGTCGAGATTATGTGTGTTGATTAGAGTCTCTGCTTCACCCTTATTGGGAGCTAGCCCATTGATGTTCCACGTTGCTATTGTTAGAGTATTCATTTTGCAAGTTTTTCGACAAGTGATACTATGAGACTCATTAGGGTACTCATTTGTTGTAGTAGAATGTCAAATTTTTCGGATTGCTTTGTGAGTATATATGCCAGAGAATGACTATTTGTGGTGGGTGGGATTGAAGTGTGTGTTTCGTGGTTCTTGTATGATGGTTTCATGACATCAGCATATGTAGCCCTGCTTTCTGCTTTCGGCATTCTCTTAACTTCTGGATAGCATCTGGGGGAGTTTTCGCTGGGAGGAATTTGATATTGAGGTATAATTGGTACTTTTTTTTCCTGGGGTTGTAATTTTCCTGATTTTCTAGCCAGTATCTCTTTGTATACTGTGCATCCCTTGTAGTTGGCCGGGTGCGGACCTAGGCACAAAGCACATACTGCTGGGGTGTTACGATCTTTCTTAGTGCAGTCTGATGTTTTATGTGATTGCCCACATTTAACACAGCGGAACGGTTTGAGGCAATAGTTCTTAGTGTGTCCATATTGTTGGCAGCGTTGGCATTGAACTACAGAGTTCTTCTTTTTCGGGTCTTCAATGACAACTACCTGATTGTATATAAATTTTATATCCTTGGCAGCCTTGTTATTTGGTCCAGGTTCGAGGTTAAGGAAGAACGTTGAGGTTGGTATTTTCTCGGGTCCATATTTAGCGTTAATAATTTCCCCAGTTACTATGTTACCTGACCTTTCCATGGCTTCTTTTATTGCAGAGTGGGGTGTAGTATGGTGGAGGTTTTTAATTACGAGTCTACAACATCGTTGATCTTTCCAGTTGAAGGTATGGCCTATTAGACCATTTTCTCTAACTACACTGATAAGTTTCTTGTATACTTCAACATTGTCAACACTGATTCTAAGTTGATTTCTGTTTATAATTTTGAAGGTAAATAGGGATTTCTCAATTGTAGTCTCTAGGAGTTCTGTGAGTTTTGGAATGTCGTCAATGCCATATAAAATTATGGGTGGTGGTTTACTTGGAAGCTTAGCCTTTGGTTGACCCTCTGTATCATCTGTCAGATCTATGGGCAGTTGGCTAAATCTATTAGAGGTTTCTAGGGACTCTGGAGAGTCGGGCATTTTTCTTTTTTTTGTTAATCTAGCCTTTGGTATTCTCTGCCATGGAGGTGGATTAACTATGGGTTGGGAATCTATTTCAGTAGGATTATTAAGACTACTAATACTACTGTTAATATTTGCAGATGGTGGGTTTCCTGGTGTTTTTTCCCGAGGCTTTACTTCGACTTCACTGTAGGATGATGAGCGTGGCCTATTGAACAGAGCTGGGTGGAACACCTGTTGTGTCAATGTCTTCTTTATTTCCTTATGTTGCAAAACTTTGCCCCCCCCAGAATACGTAGGGCAGCCTGAGCTATGCTCAGGGAGGGATTCTCCGACTTTGTCGGTACCCTCCTGGGGTAATTTCTCTTTGAGTCTTGCTTCCATTATTACTGTATTTTTCATTCAGGGTTGAGTTCCCCTATCTGGTTATTCGGTTATGGCGCCGAAGACTCGCCTTCGCCCTTCACACTTAGCTGTTGTAGACACGAGGTAGGTTATAGGCAAGCCTCTAGTTAGGATGTCTACAACATTGCCCAGGGGGAACGACCTACAAGATTAAATCTTGCAAGCCCATCACTAGACCGTGTCGGCAGTCTAGTGATGGCGGGGACGTGATATGAATAGGACTTTATGGTGCGCGCCTAATAGTCTAGTCTTGCTTCTAGACGTACGCTTCCGGCATTTCTCAGCTTTTTTTAGATGTGCGGTGACCAGCCTCACCACACACCACTGAGACCCTGGCACCATTTCCCCCCCATAAAAAACTCCTAATTTAAAAATAGCATTATAATCCAGCGCTTTCTGTAGTAACACATTTTAGCGGAATCTAGCGCTTTTCTTGAACTGATCTATTGGGGCGCTACCCAATACTCAAACAGAGTTTGACTGAAGGACTTGTATTTTTTAAGGTCACGACATAAATAAAAATATCAAACGGAGCTGGCATGATATGGCACAAAGGCCTCTGAAGCGATGCCAAAAATATTTCCAAAAAAAAAATGACAATGTGAAACTTGTCAAATTATCTAAAATTAATAGAAACACAAACACTAAAAATTTAGAAATGTTTTCGTGTAATTAGCCTTTAAAAATTTCAATACAGAACATGTTACGTTCTGGAGAAACTTTAAGTTTGTTCTAAATGATAAAACTCCTACATTAAATGCAGTAAATGTACCCTGAATCTAAGTAGTGAAAATCCGGGAAAAGGTACTAAAATGAGCTTGAATACTATTAAATTAGTTACATTCGACGTTACAAACACTCTACTGAAGTTCAAGGTACCAGCATGGAAATGTTACGCGATGACGGCCCAGGCGTACGGATTCAAAGGCACTGAGGAAGATGTCAAAATAAAGTTCAAAAAAAGTTTCAAACAAATGTGGGAACAACATCCAAACTTCGGTAAAAACTCTATCAAGTGGGAGGATTGGTGGCGCAGAGTCGTCTCCTTGACACTCAAAGACCACCTGCCCAACAGTGCAGACTTGGACATTATTGCTAACAAGCTTATCAATGAGTTTAGAAGCGACAGATGTTGGCAAATCGCGCATGGCAGTGACAAACTGATAGACCAGTTTAAGAAAAGAGGCATATCTGTTGGAGTTATCTCAAACTTTGATCCTCGTCTAAATGAAATTCTTGAAAATGTCAGTTTGCTTAAAAACTTTGATTTTATTGTAACTTCTTATGAGATTGGATATAGCAAGCCAGATGAAAGAATATTTAAGAGTGCTATTGACAAGTGCAGTACAACTGTACTGCCATCAGAGGCTCTTCACATAGGAGATGATGTGGTTAAGGACTACGAAGGGGCAAGAGCTGCAGGCTGGCATGCATTGCTGGTCAATGCTAAACTGAAACCTGAGTCAAAACCATCACAAGAGCATGTATTCCATAACTTGGAGGAATTGAGTTCAACTGTACAGAAGAGCCAATTGAAATTGTGATCCAAATATTATAGTGGTACATAGTTTTATTCATACATTATGTTCCTGTATATGAACAAAGTTATGACATATTAATCATTGTTATATACCTACCTATTACTTAAAAGCTTAAATAATCTTGACTAGTGTTATCTCTCAAGTAACATCAATATAATGAAGCTGGTTTTGATGTGTTTACCATTGTCTTGTATCAGACAACAGATATAAATTTTGACTTGTCTGGTGGTTCACATGTTAATACTAGTAATAACAAAATAATTTTATAATACACATTAAGGAGCTTATTCAAAAAATGAAAAATATTTAAAATGCTACATATTTAAGTATACAAATTTATTTGATTATTTATTTGATAGCTAAAAGACTTCAAAGCCTGTTTTATTTAAGACTAGTTGGATTATACACTATCCCATAAATATTTTCAATAATGTGCATTGTGTGAGATTTTGATTCAAGACCCGATCAGAACACAGCATGTACCTGTAAAACAATTTATTTTGCTTTAAAAAAAAACAATGTCAAAGTTAAATATTTTCTTTCAATCCTGACCACTTCAGATTTGATAAGTCTCAAGTTCATTTGAGGTAGGGCATAGTGGGAGTAATTCCACTCAATCAAAGAGTAGAATAATATACTACTTAAGTATGATGCCCTATTGGGCCATTATTGGCCTTGCCGAAAATCGAAGTGACTTAACACTAGGGTTGCCAACATTTCTTCAGCGAAATATAGTATTTTTCAGACGAAGCTATACAAAATATGATAGATACTTCAAAATTAAATAGGATTTTACGGAAAGTATTTATATGCACTACTTGTATTTTTAACAATATTTTGTCTAAAATAATAGTGTCATATTATTATGCCTTATCAAAAATAAAGCAGACCAAACCAAACTCTTTATTCTTTGCCCTAAAAATCTAGAAAAAATATGTGTTCAGGTATCTAATAGGTACAAAATTTTTGTAAAGGCGAGTTGCAATTTTGGAGCCAAAATTTTAGTAATATTTTAAGGAGATGTCCGCCGTGTTCCGTGTCATCCACCCTCGTTATCGTCGGAATGTGCCGCGTATGACTGCGATACACTTCCACGACGTGTGCCACGACTGCTGCAGAGCGTCCTCCCAAGATCATGATAATCGCCGGCTCGTGTCTGTTCACCTTGGATTGCAGTTAGGTCTTCAGCTCTTATGCGTCAGCAGTGTCCCTACAAGCTGATCCGTCGTTTTGGCCAGTCAATCATCATACTAATAGGTATTATAAATGTGAATGTTTGTTTATTTGTTACTCAATCACGCAAAAACGGCTGAACCGATTTGCATGAAATTTGGTATACTAATAGTATTTTTTTATTCTGTAGTATATCTGCGATCAGTCCAATTACTATAAACAGATGTGTTGTTTGATATACTGACGAGTCGAATGTGCCTTCCAGTGAAGGCATCTACTCAGGAGGCTATTGTTTTAATTTGTTGTATGTAGTTGTAGTATGTCCTTCCTTTTCAGTCGCTTGGCATATCTTTCTCTGATTAGTTGAGCTGTCAATACATTTGGGTGAGTTTTAAGCCGGGCTTGATATTTTTTGGATGATGTTACGATTTCTTCCCTCACAGTGTTCATTTTGAGATTATAATGAATCTCATTGTTGGTTATCAGCCATGGTACGTCAGCGATTGTTCTAAGAATAACATTCTGCATCCGTTGCAGTATTAGTAGATTGGAGTTACTGGCGCTGCCCCAGAGCTGTATTCCGTACATCCATATTGGCTTAAGGATTGCCTTGTAAATCAGGAGTTTGTTGTCGATAGAGAGTTTGCTGTTGCGTCCCATCAGCCAGTATAGGTCTTTATACCGTATGTTGAGTTCGTCTCTTTTTGTTTTATATGGTGTCTCCATGTCAATCGTCGATCAAGGTGTAAACCAAGGTATTTAACAGTATCTCTATGAGGCAAGGTTATGTTTTCCAGCCGTACAGGTGGGCAGTTTTCGTTCCTTAGGGTAAAGGTAACTTGCACAGATTTACTTGTACTAGCCTTTATTTTCCATCTATGTAGCCATTCAGTCACTAGATCTAGGCCTTTTTGGAGGATGTTTGTTGCTTTCAGTGGGTCTTTGTTGCTAGCTAGGATGGCGGTGTCGTCTGCAAAAGTAGCTACAGTGACATTATCAATTTCAGGGAGGTCTGCAGTGTAAAGCGTGTATAGAATAGGGCCTAACACAGAACCTTGCGGGGCGCCAGCCTTAATTTCATAAAATTTTGATGTCACTCCAGCCTCCCTTACTTGGAATAGCCTATCATCTAGGTAAGACTGTAGTACCAAGTAAAAGCTATGTGGCAGGTTTGCTTTAATTTTGCAAAGAAGCCCACGGTGCCATACCCTATCGAACGCTTGTTGAATGTGAAGGAATACAGAGGAGCAATATTCTCTGTTTTCGAGAGCACTTCTTATTTTATTGCATACTCGATGTACTTGCTCTACTGTAGAGTGCTGTTCTCGAAATCCAAATTGGTGGTCTGGTATTAAATTATTTATTGATAGTAGTGGCAGTATCCTTCTAAGCAGCACTTTCTCAAAGAGTTTAGAGAGAATTGGCAGCAGGCTAATCGGTCTGTATGATGCAACCTCGTTTGGTGGCTTTCCTGGTTTACGTATCATTAGGATCTGAGATACCTTCCATAGCCTGGGAAAATATTGGACTCTGAGGATACCATTAAATAAGATGGTCAGGAACATTATTGCCTTTTTTGGTAACTGAATAAGTATTTCCTTAGTTATTAAGTCGAAACCAGGGGCATTTCTATCTTTTAACTCTCGTATTGTCCTGCAAATCTCCATTGGCGTCACTGGTTTAGGTGGAAGTGAAAGTTGGAAGTCATAATTTATACTTACTTCGGGATCATTTTCAGTTTTCTGCATTCTGGTGGTTGATGTCATGGGGAATGAAGACACTGGACAGGTGTGCAGCAAAGGTGTCAGCTTTTTCTTGTGGTGTGCGTGCCCAGCAATTATTACTATTTCTTATAGGTGGTTTCGTTTCCTGCGGTCTGTTGTATGACTTTGTGAACTTCCACAATGAATAGTTTGTCGATGCTGTTGCAGTTAGTGAATCTAATTTCGATTGAAGGGTCGTATTATGCCATTCCTGTATGGTTGTTTTTAATTTAGAGGTGGCATCATTGAGAGCAAGTTTGTCCTTTGACTGTATACAAATAGTATATGACCGGAAATAAAGTATAGGCTACTTTTATCCCAGAAAAATGACGGAAAATCCCGAAAAACGGATATAGGAGAACTACTTACGGGATTTGGATGAAATTTCATACATATATAGTATGTGACCGCGAATAAAGTATAGGCTACTTTTTATCCCAGAAAAATGTCGGAATATCCCGGAAATCCCTAAAAACGGATATAGGAAAACTACTTACGGGATTTGAATGAAATTTCATACACACATAGTATGTGACTGGAAATAACAAATAGGATACATTTTACCCCAAAATTATGTGGGAGTTTCCCAGCAATCTTATGTAGACCCTACTTACGGGATTTGAATGAAATTTCATACACACATAGTATGTGACCGGGAATAACAAAGATACATTTACCCCAAAATTATGTAGGAATTTCCCAGAAAGCTTTGTATAGGAGGCTACTTACGGGGTTTGAATGAAATTTCATATACAATTAGTATGTGAATGGAATAACATATGTGCTACTTTTTATCCCAGAGAAATGTGTGAATATCCTGGAAACCTCTAAAAACATATCGGAGAACTACCTACAGGATTTGTATAAAATATTGGTACACTAATCGTTTGTGACTAAACGCTGGCATATTAAATACTTAATCTCGGAAAAAAGCGGGAATTTCCCTAACATTTTAGTACTTCTTATCCCATGAAATCAATTCGACAACAAATGTGTTACTAAGTCTACGCGTATGAAGTCGCGGGTAAAAGCTAGTCTCTAATAAAATCTTTATTCTTTGCCCTAAAAATGTATAAAATTAAAATAATAATAATAATTCCAATTTGTTAATGGTTCCAAATCCAAATGATGCATAATTTGAAAGTTTTGAGACATTAATGTTCCAATATACTAGTAGAACACTGGCGCACTGTTACTGTCCATCTATTTACATTGGAAAATTGTTCCGTAGTAAAGATCCTAGCATTTTATGGTAATATTTGCACAGATAAAGACGCAAACATTGAATCAAGTTAGTATTGTATTGTACTATTATACGATGTGTATTTTGTATAATATAAAATATTATACGGAAATTTAGATTATTTGATATGGTAACTCTTATTTTGACAATGGTAACAAAAAACAACAAAATATCAATAACACTGAATGTGAAATTGTGAAGTACTCGGAAATCGGAATTGAATTGACTATCTATCGATCCAGTATTTCAGACACAGACTACATTAATTTTGAAACGGACAATTTCAGAATAAATTTCAGTTTTGAGTTCCACGTCTTTATCGAACTTTCAATCTTGTTATTCATTTATGAATTAATAATTATGGGAGACAAGGCATCGAATGATGTCGAAGTAGAGTTTAATGAGAGCCAGCTGGCGGTAGATCCTGACAGCGGAGAAAGTAAGTTATAATCTTTTCACCAAACTGATTATGCTTAGGGGGCTGCCATTAATTAGGAACATGATGTGATTTTAGCGATTTTTCGTCTCCGCCCCCCTCCTTGGTGAGATGGCTGGCATATCCTATAGGTAGGTATGCGAAATGTAGTGTAAATACCTACTTTAAACAGTCCTTGATTACGTTGGAATATTAAAAAAAAAAAACACAATTGATTATATTTCAGACTATTTGACCCGGTTTTCTCTCAATTTTAGTTTCTTGCCGAAAAAACGTATTATTTGCCGAGACGTGACTGTCCCCTACATGAGATCTGGTGAGATTCGATTCACACCCTTCCCCCACCTTAGAAACGCCTCATGTCATGTAATTAATGGACGCCCCCTTAAAAACTTGTATATAGGCTAGGTTTTATTCAAACTGGGTATATAACTTGGGTATAATGTTTCATGTTATATTATAACTATTGTGAACCTATTTGGACTAATTCTATATTCTCAATTTATAGAATTCCTTTATGGTCATATAAATTTGGTTGGTTTCAGACCCTTAGTTCTGAAGATTCACCACAAAATGCATTTTGCAGAATTTGTTTTGTTATTTCCAAAACCTTTAAAATACTTCATGAAAATCCTCATCAAGAATTCAGAGCATGACATTTTGAAATAATCTCTTACGAACTTTTAATGCTTAAATAGTAATAAAATAACTACTTAATATTTATGATTTCAGAGCGTCCAATTATGCTTCTGCTTCGCCGCCTCATCAGGAATAAACAAAATACAGTCATGACCAATGCCCAAATTGTTGACATACTTGAAAGGGAGTTTGGAATTGATGTTAAATCAAGCCATGAGCTGGAAGTAGATATATACATCAAAATAATAAAAAAATACCTTAAAGACTGGCCACAGTGGGAGGAGTTAGAAAGAATATCCACCAAACTGAGCAACATAAAGGATTTTGAAGCAGTATCAAAGGTTCTCAACCACAAGTATAAAAATTTGAAGGAGTATCTCGGTGTTATGCTTAATGCTGCTAAACCGTTAGCCAAAGAAGCAGTGAAGAGCGTAACCACAGAAAAATCTAAAAAGGAAACAAACATTGACTCGAGCGATGTTGTTATGGAGATACAATGCACAAGGGAACAACTCTACCAACTCTTCTACAGGCGTCCACGTATGGATCTTAATAATTCTGTATTCAACATGTCCATTCTTGAACCATCTCGAATTGTACTGAAAGCATTGACTTTTGAAGAAATTCTCAAAGCAGGGTGGGTAAAAATCGACATTAAACTACCACACTTTACATATGTTCAAGAAGTGATGTACATACTCAGGCATGTCTTAGTAAACAAAGTACGTAATGAGAGCACCACTAAAGACATCTCTTTAAACACCAACCTACAAATGAAGGCTTTCAAAAAGACTAAAAATTACAGAAGAAATCAGATAATAGCACAATTCAATGGTATTCTAGATGAGTGTATAACAACAAATTATGAGATGTATTCCATATTGAATACCGTTTTTGACATACTAAAGCAACAATTACATGACTCAAATATATACAAAGTACCAGGGAACTACAGAAAATTTGCCAGCAAATATAAATATGTGAGGTATTTTTATGCTGAGAATTTGAACAGCAATGATGCTAGATACGACTTACAGCTGGAAGAGGTGGTGTCTCCAGGATACCAATTTTACATCGGCAAGATTGGAAAGATGCAGAAACCCCTGCGTCCATTCGCAGAATGGTTCAAAGTTGAATGTTTGATCTGTAAAGTTAAATTCACTGGGACACTTAATATAAAAGAAATTTTGCAAGCTCATTTCAATGATCACCATCAGAAGGAGCCTGAGTGGCAGTGCATGCATTGCAAAAAGAAATTCGGTTTTGACTTCTTGGCAAAAAATTATTGGAGTCATGAATGTTGAGCTCAGATGAAAAAAAAATTTTTTTTGAGATACTGCCACTTTTTTCATGCAGTCTGAAGCTAATCCTAGTACTTAAGAATTATCAAGTCTCGTATATATCCAATGGTAGGTTCGTATTAGTAGAAATAAAAAAAAAGTTACCTGCCTTAGAGGTAACGGCAGGGACAAAGATTAATGTGTGATTGTTAATGTGGTTTAAATGTCAAACCCGAACAATACTGAAGTAAGATTGAAAATTAACCCAAAGTTGACATTTGGTGACATTTATGATCTCAACTGCGCTCAAATATTATTTTATGTACAAGAATAACACTGTTACAAATCACATTCATCCCCAGATAATCAAAGATCATTTATTGATAGTAAAAAGCTGTAAAAGCACATTTACAGATGGAGCGTAAATTTTTCAGGATTTCAGGATGCAATATAACTCGTTGCCAAATTTTGTGGAAAGTTCAACGGTTTGGGCGTGAAAAAGGTAACAGATAAACAGTTACTCTCGTATTTTTTTATAATATTATATACGGTATATTATAATACGGTAGTTTATACAAAATACATGCCTCTACATGCATTAGGTACTTCATGCTTATTATTAATTAGTTTTTTTTTGTGCGTTTACAACACACAAATTTCATAATAACTACCTATAATTCATACCAATATTTGTTCCGTGCTGGGATGGAACCCGCGACACATAGCGCAGAAGCGGATCGCTCCGCCACTACGTCAAAAGTGTCGTCAAATCGTGTAGTTTTTTACTAAGATTTAGATTAAGCCATATAAACTTATAATAATATACTATGTATGTACTTACATGTATGAATAAAAAATAAATTATGCGATATTATTAGGTACTTAATAAAGTTCTTACTTACATAAATTGTGTTGTTTTCTTGTCAAAGTCAAAAGTCAAATATTTTATTTCAATTAGACCATTAAAATAGCACTTTTGAAAAGTCAAACTAGTTGCACTTGGAAGGGGTTGTATTAACATCACGCCTGTATTCCCCGAAGGGTTCGGCAAAGGTGTACTAAGTACACCGACAGTTCTTCATCGGTATGTTTAGGTCCTATTTAACAGGGGGAGTATCAAGAGTTCACTAGCGTTTCGGAGTCCACGTTTAAATAAGTTTCTTGTGTAGTTATTTATAATAGAGGACCCGAGCTACGCGCCAAATAAGCCAAACTTTTATGGAATGTGGAACTTCATTGCGGATTGTCTGCCATCTAGGGAGCTCGCAGGGTTTGTTATTTTTATTTATTTATTGTATTTTATGAGATACCTACATAGTAGATATTACTTATAAATAAACACAATACTTAAATATTGTTGAAACATTTAGTTATTTATAAGGAGTGTAGAGTAATTATTTTATAGTAAGTTATGTATGAGGTGTGGACTCATACCGACTAAAAACTGCACTTGCCCTGTAGTCATGGCCATGGAAGTCTTCTTTGACCATGCTGTCATAATCGTGGGGAGTATGTAAATGGTGGTTGTACCTACCAATCATAATTGTGTGTGTATAGTATGGATGTACAGGACTGTAGAGTGTAGGCTATGGTCTGGTACAGCCACCGGACCCCATCAAAGGGCGAGGCTTCTCCTTGCTTCCTTCTCGTAGATGTGAGCGAACTCGCGTTGCTATCTAGGGTCAGTAGGTACCTATCTGGTCGAGTAAATACATAAATGACATGTGTACATACATACATACATACATAAATGATCTCCCTTATATGATGGCCTCCTTAACAGATATTATTCTGTTCGCCGATGACACCTCCCTTATTTTTAAAGTAAATAGAAAGGTTACACATGCCAACGAAAGCCTAGTCCTTCTCTCTAAGTGGTTTGCAGTAAATAATATTGTACTCAATGCCAACAAAACCAAATGTCCCCCAAGTAGAATTAAATTTAACGCTTGAAGGTAATAAACTAGACACAGTTAAGGAAACAGTATTTTTAGGTATTACTATAGACAGTCAATTGCAATGGGGCGCTCACATTAAGGCCTTGTCGAGTAGGTTGAGCTCTGCTGTATATGCGGTTAGAAAAGTTATGGAGCTTACCGATGTTGCTACAGCTAGGCTAGTATACTTTGCATATTTTCATAGCATCATGTCCTACGGCATCCTTCTATGGGGCACAGCAGCTGACAGAGATTCGATTTTTATTCTACAAAAGAGAGAGCTATCCGCGCGATCTCTTAAAAACATATTCAAGGATATCAATATACTGACAATGCCTATATTTGATATTTTATATCTTCGCAAAAATCAGCAAAATTATAGTATTAGGTTCATTTTTGGGTAATGGGTAGGTAATAAGATTTTATAACAAGTTGCCCAAATCTGTATTAGAACTTACCGATGGAAAGTTTGAGGCACATGTTAAACGCATCCTAATTAAGACAGCTTATTATAAAGTACAAGACTATGTCGATGATAGGGACGTTTGGGGATAGTTGGACTGATATTTCTGCACATGTGGCTTCCCTGGAACCTCTGTAACGACGTATGAATACGTCTTGTAGCTAATCCCAATTTAGTCATTTGTTATAAATTAAATATCATTGTTTTTGACTTGATACTTACATCTAATTCATAAATCTTGGTGACAAGTTTTGTCAGTTGCTTTAAATGGTTTATTAGTTAGTACCGTTTGTAAATGGGAGAACTGTTTAGAACTTTCTTTTATGCCTAGCTGTATTTTATATATTGTGTGTATGTCTTCGCAACATTCCTAAATTGTTCTCTCATGTAAGTATCCAATCCAATTTATAATCCATCATTGTACAAAACAAAACGATATTTTAAAAGAGTAACCATGGAGTTTCTTGCCGGTTCTTCTCCATAGGAAACGACTAATTTGGAACCGTGCAACTAAACTCGACATTTCATAAGTGCCTGTTTATGGTTTATATGAAAATAAAACTATTTTGATTTTTTGAGTGTGGTCTCCCGAAGTCAGCGGCCAGATGTCTGTCGGCGCCCAATGTGTTTACTACGGATCGGGAGACAGTTCATGACGTAAATTATATTTCAATTCACAACATTATTCTAGTAATAACAAAATAATTATAATACACATTAAGGAGCTTATGCACGATTCACAATTCGGCTTCCAACGTAGATTGTCAACAGAGAGTGCCTTCATTGAATCCTCATTCATAATGTACACTGTTCAATACTACACAGATAGGAAAACGCCCGTTTACGCCTGTTTCCTTGACCTCTCCAAAGCGTTTGACCTTGTGTCGTACGATATGCTTTGGAGAAAGCTGAGGGACAGGAACGTACCGACGGAAGTGGTGGACATCGTGAAGCACTGGTATGCTAACCAAATAAACCATGTTAAATGGGCTAATGCACTCTCAGACTCATACGGGTTGGAGTGCGGTGTGAGACAGGGGGAGTGACGTCCCCACGGCTCTTCAACCTGTATGTAAATGACCTACTAGTGGAGCTTAGCGACAAGCATGTCGGATGCAGAGTAGGTGGTGTTAGTGTGAATAACATAAGCTATGCTGACGATATGGTGCTGCTGGGCCCTATTGCACGGTCTATAGGTGAGTTACTGAAGTGTTGTGAGGTTTGTGCAGCTAGACACGGATTGCTATATAATATCACGAAATGTAAATACACGGATCAGGCGTTCGCGGTCCAGCCTACTTCTGGTTTAAGTCATATCTAGAAAATCTAACACAAATAGTTCAAATAGAAAATTACAACGCGGAAACAAATGAAATAAACATAATACGATCTCAAGAAAGGAAAATAACGTGCTCTATTCCCCAAGGAAGTGTATTAGGATGTATATTATTCCTAATATACATTAACGATTTACCAAAAACCCTAAATAAAGAACTAACCTTGCCAGTCTTATTCGCAGATGATATATCCATACTTATAAAATATGAAAATACTAATACCCCTAATCCTATACTACAAGAAACCCTACAAACCGTAACAAGTTGGCTTTATGACCATAACTTAGAGATAAACTATAGCAAAACCAAAACAATACAATTTAGATCGTACAAAAAACCTGCAATAGATATAAACACAACTTTTCAAAGTACTCCCTTAGAAACTGTAGAGACATTTAAATTACTTGGAATAAACATAGACACACACATAAACTGGAAAACTCACATTGAATCTATTAAATCCAAACTATCCAAATTTACATACGCTCTTTTCCAACTGAAATGTAGCACAGATATAAAAACGGCACTATCCGCATACTATGCCTACGCTTATTCATGGCTGAGGTATGGTATCATGCTATGGGGGAATAGTGTAAATAGCCACGATTTATTTATATTACAAAAAAAGTGCATTAGAATAATAGCCCAAATAGATAACCAAGATAGCTGCAGGCCTTATTTTACAAAGTACAACCTATTAACACTCCCATCCCTATATATACATGATATTAGTTTATTTGTGTTCAAAAATATACATTACTTCACAAAAGTAAAAGACACGCACAATGTCAATACCCGCCATAAAAATAGACTTTATTTGCCACATTCTAGAATAAAAATGCTTAACCAGAGTCCCTACTATATGGCAGTAAAGATATATAATAAATTACCAATAGATATAAAAAAGGAAATCAAATTAACACATTTTAATAGAAAATTAAAAGCATTTTTAGTAAAAAAATGCTTTTATTCTCTAGATGAATATTTTGAAACAACAAAAATTAATAAATAAAACATTTAAAAATACAAAGCCAAAAAATAAATAATAAAATATAATATAAATTAAATAATAACTTTAAATAAATAATAACTAGATACCTACATTATTATAGTAAAAAAAAGGGTTTCATGTTGTTACTTTATAAATGTACACCTTTGTATATTTACACATGAAGCATTAAAATACTTTGACTTTGACTTACATGGTATTAAGGCCGGTGGTAGACATTGAAAGGGAGCGCAGGGCGCTATCGGTCCGAGGTAATATGCTGGCACGCAGATTTTCCCGATGTAGTGTAGATGTCAAAATCACCCTTTTTAAGGCATATTGCCAAAGTTTCTACACGGGTAACCTGTGGGTTGCGTATGCCAAAAGAGCGATAGACGCTCTGCGCGTCCAGTATAATAATGTTTTTAGGGTGCTGTTGCGAAGGCCTCGTTTTTGTAGTGCTTCGGAAATGTTTGTGCAGAATCGAACCGATGGCTTTCATGAGGTGATTCGCAAAAAATCTGCTTCTCTACTAAGCAGAGTACGACAAACTAGCAACAGTATCCTCAAAATAATAAGAGAGGATATTACATCTCCGATTTTAAAAAAGATGGTGAGGACGGTGATAAATTAATAAATCACCAATATTTGTCATTTTACTAATAATAGTTTGTAAGTCTTTGTTGTAATTACTAACACATTGGATCTTAGTTATCTGAATAATAAGTTTTATTATTATTATGTCCTTTATTAATCTATTTTCTTATATTTTACATTTTTAAATATTTTTATAAAATAAATTAAAAAACAAAAACATTTAAAAATATAAATATGGAGGCCCACCGGTATCGGGAACAGGGTCCAAGCTACCGGCGGTCAGGGCTCCAGAGAGAGGAACCTCCTAACAATACGGGCCGTGTCCAGCAGTACTGCTTTCTGGATCAGGCCCTTGACCCAGCCGCCTAACGAGAGCCTCCTGAGGTGTTGGTCGAGGCTCGTGGCTATTAAGCCATTGGCTGACACGACTATCGGTACAATGATCGCTGTGTCCACATCCCACATGTCGACAACCTCGCGAGCCAAGTCAAGATACTTGATTTGCTTATCTTTCTCGGCTTTATTATAATTCAAAAAATGCAAATACCTACATATCAAATTTATTTGATTATTGAAATTATTTATATAAGGTGCATTGGGGCAATTCCGATAGAAATTTCTGCGAGATGACTAGAGGTGAACATTTCATTTGATTATTTGGGAATGCTCTATTTTACGAGTCTTACTGTTTTAGATCTGCATAGATATTGAAAAGCCTTTGAAAAGCATAAATTATATTTTAAAATATATCGTTGGATTTGCTAAAGAAAGTGTTTTAAATAAAGAACCATATTTTTGGGTCATAATGGATAATTGCGAACTATCCCCGCGATAGCCCACATATTTCCGGAAGAACTCAAAAGTCGCCTTTATTGCATTTCAGCTAGAGTTTACATTTCATTTTCCATCGTACCTACTTGCCCCATAGATTTTGATATTGTAAGTTTTTTAAATAATAACCGTAAATTTGAATTCCTATAACTTTGTATTACGGAATTACCCCAGAAAAACCTTGATGTTCAGACATACGTGACAGTGGTTCTCAACATATCTTTTGAGATTTTAGGAAACTTAAAACTGCACGATGAATAAACAAAATTATTTTTAAGTACTTACTTATTTTCTTAATGTCTTTTAAAGAATGTCAATAATAAAATAAAACAAAAATTCAGTGAGATCAACTTTTTATAAGTAAGTACGTAATTATGTAGATATTCTTCACATTGAGTAAAGTGGGTAACAATTAGAATCATTTAAGAATCAACAAATTATATTATATTATCATATATAAAAATGAAATGAAATTAAGTATTAAAATGTCTAAATGTATAAAAAAATATGTACTTAGGTATATAAAATATATTATTATATTTAAATTGTATTAACAATCCTTAAAATCTTGTACTCCTATGCAGCAGCATATGCGGTAAGCTCCCCATTTCTTACTTTCTGTATGGCAGTGGCTAAATCTTGAGAAGTGTATGTTTTATTTTAAATAAGTACGAGGCATGATGACACTGAAAAAAGAAATAACTTTTGTCAACACAAAAAATGCAATAATTAAGCAATAACTGAGGAATACCATAGACATACAACTGCAGAATACGTTATACACCATGCAGTGTATTAAGGGGAAAAAAATGGTTACGGTTTTGAAATCGGTATCCATAATAGGGGCTTGTGAGAGGGGGGGGGGAGGGTATTTTTTGAAAAGTGGGGGTGACTCTACACTACTCCCTCACCACTCCCCACCTCTCACAACCCCCATTATGGATACCGATTTCAAACCCAACCCAAAAAAATAACTAACAAAGTCGACATGTACAAAACAAAGTTAAGAATTTTAATTAGCCCCCGACCTAACTTTCATCACACATATCTAAGAGCATTCCCATTAATTCACCATTCAAAGAAAACAAAAAAAAATCAAAATCGGTTCATCCGTTGGGCAGCTACGATGCCACAGAAACACCACACACACATACAGAAACGTCAAACTTATAACATTCCGTCATTTTTACGTCGCGGGTCAAAAAAACGAACGATACACTTTGACAACTATTAACAATTACAGTAGGAAAACGTAAGTGGGGTTATTGCGAAACAATCATATCGAAATAAACCCGGAGGGGTAAATCAGAAAAAAATAAAAAAACACAGTTGGTACCTTTGATTATATACTTGTCTATAATCAAAGGTTGGAACCTTATATTCCTATTATCATTAAGCACAAAACAAAAACCTATCATAAAAAAAACAAACATTGAAATAACTTACCAGGATTTGGAGAAAACTATCTTGGGGTTATTACGAATCACCAAAATTCGGCGCGAAATCACTTCTTTTGAATAATTTGACGACACTCGCGTGATGTTAGCGCGAGCTAGGGATGTGAAAAAATAATCGATTATGGAAATAATCGATTAAAAATCGATTGTTATAAAGTAAAAATTGATTTTAAAATGTGATTTTTTTTAATTTATAATCGATTAATAATCGATTTTTTATAATCATTTCATTTTGTTGATTTATTTTAATTTGATTATTCCAAAACTTTAATTTGTATTGATTTTATAAGAAATTACTATTTCAGTACGAATTTTTTTTTCGAATTTAAATAATTTAATTTTGTTGATTAATGTAAAAAAAATGATTATTTTAAAACTTTAATTTGTGTTGATTATATAAGAACTTACTGATTCTGTTGTTTATTTTTAATGAATAAATCTATTGATATAATGCATATGGCCTATAAGTTGAAATTTAAAAAATTTGGAAAAAAGCTATTTATATAATAAAATCGATTTTTATCTTAAGAAAAGTCGATTATTTATTAATCGATTTTTCAAACGTAGAAAAAAATCGATTAATTGAAAATCGATTTTTTATCTATAATGTCACATCCCTAGCGCGAGCGACTCGCAACGTCTCTCGAGACAAGCAAATCTAAGATGGCGCTTTGCCTAATGTTGCCAGCAGGAATATATTGCTGCGTTTGGTAGATTTACCCCACATTTACTAAGATTTTTTTCAAGTTACCTGAGCAATAGACAACAATACGTGGATACAAGATATGCGGGATACAAGTCAGATCCATATTTTACAAGGTCTGGAATAAGTCAGGGCAGCAATCTCGGTCCTTTAAGTTTTATTCTTATGATTAATGACTTACCGGAAGTTGTTAAGGACGCCAAGTGCTTGTTGTTCGCTGATGACTTGAAGCTGTCTCTAGCGATACGCAGTGTGGATGACTGTGCTAGGCTGCAAAGGGACATTGACAGAGTGGTGTGCTGGAGCAAGAAGAACCGCTTACAGTTTAACGCCTCCAAGTGTGTGATAATAACCTTTTCGCGCGCTCATACTCCTATCCTATATAATTATGAGATAGAAGGTACACCAATGGCCAGGGTAAAAGAAGTAAAGGACTTGGGGGTACGTTTCAACACGGAGGTACAGTTTCGTGATCACATTGGTTGCTGCAAAAAAGCTTATCGCAATTTAGGCTTTATGCTCCGATTGGTGCGGGAGTTTAATTATATAAAAGCGATTGTCGCTTTATACAATAACTGTTTGGTTAGAAGCCAACTAGAAAGTAACGCAGTCATCTGGGCTCCACAGGAATCTAAATATAGGTTTATGCTGGAACGGATACAAAATAAGTTTATAAGGTACTTGTACTTGCGACTATATGGGGTATACCCATTTTATCCGCTAATGTACCCCATTTTATTTATTTTGGGTATGGTTGGATATAACGAACTGAGGGTCAGGAGGGATCTCGCACTCACATCGTACATATTCAAGGTATTTAGAGGGAGGGTACATAATGCGGATATTTTGGGGTTGATAGGATTGTGTGTGCCGGATAGGTACGTGTGGCGACGACGGAGGCCTCGACTGCTGGTCGAACCGCGCGCTCGTACTAACCTTCTGCGTGAGGCGCCTCTGACGCGTGCATTCCGCACTCTCAACCTCTTAGCTAGTGACATAGATCTATTCCATTGTACTCTGAATGAATTCACAAAGGTAGCAATGTATATAATTTGTTATACACAAAGTTGTTAATACTTATAAAGTAAAATTGTTTAACTACACTATCGCATTGGGGGATAAAAAAAAACCTGTAATGATAGCTGTAAGGTGGAAAAAAAAAAAAATAATATTTTTTTTGCATTTTCGGAATATACCCATTTTCGAAATAGCCCCAATGCATCTTATTTATTTGATAGCTAAAAGACTTCAAAGCCTGTTTTATTTAAGACTAGTTGGATTATACACTATCCCATAAATATAAAACATTCAAGACCCGATCAGAACACAGCGTGTACCTGTAAAACATTTTATTTTGCTTTAAAAAAAAACAATGTCAAAGTTAAATATTTTATTTCAATCCTGACCACTTCAGATTTGATGTTTCAAGTTCATTTGAGGTAGGGCATATTGGGAGTAATTCCACTCAATTATGAGCTGCCCTATTGGCCTTGCCGAAAATCGAAGTGGCTTAACACTAGGGTTGCCAACATTTCTTCAACGAAATATAGTATTTTTCAGTCGGAGCTATACAAAATATGATAGATACTTCAAAATGAAATATTATTTTACGGAAAATATTTGTATGCACTACTTGTATTTTTTAACAATATTTTGTCAAAAATAATAGTGTCATATTATTATGCCTTATCAAAAATAAAGCAGACCAAACCAAACTCTTTATTCTTTGCCCTAAAAATCTAGAAAAAATATGTGTTCAGGTATCAAATAGGTACTAAATTTTTGTAAAGGCGAGTTGCAATTTTGGAGCCCCTACATGGAGATTCTAAATGTGTAAATTCCCAATTACTTAATTCATTTTCTCAGTTAATAATTAGGTACCAACTATTTAAACAAAGGTATCAAATAGTAGCAAACAGGTATTAAATTTTAGTAATATTTTAAAGCTGATCCGTAGTTTTTGCCAGTCAATCATCATTCTAATAGGCTTTGATTATATACTTGTCTAGATGGAGCAATGCAAACAAACGACACGCGAAAACTGTCCCCAAATTGCGTGATATGTGTGAGTACCGCTTGTGTACTTATTGTAGTCAAACTGTCAAGGTGTGCGTGTTTAGGGATGCCTGCTCCAAATTATTAACTTTCCTTTTCTCCATTATTTAATGGGATGATAGTTAAAGGAAATAGGCTGAATAAAGTAATTGTTTTGTAGATTAGTGTTTTATTTATTTTAGTAAAAACAAAAAATACAATGAAAAAATATATACAGCAATTTATAGATCAAAATCCATCTCTTTGTATTTGTTTTCGGAAAAGTTTTTTTTTTAATTTCATTTCGTGTCCGCTGTATAATGTCTCTCCAGTCTTAAGAAATCTGAAACCCAAAATATTTGAAAGAACTAACAAAAATACTATTTAGTGAATGACTTCATTTATTTTGTGAAGGCAAGTTATCATTTACTGATCAAATAAATTATGTAGGTAATTATTAAAATACTTAATAAAATTTTCTGCTGATCGAAAGATGATGAGATGAGATGAGAGGGAGGGCGCTACTGTGCCACTGTTTACATCGAGTCCGTATATTATGTGAAATAAAAAATATATCTACCGCAAGACAATAAGTGAAAGTGTGTAAAAACTGTTATTTAGATTATAAGCTGTGAGGATTATATGGAGGTTTTAGTGAAAACTCAGACAAATTGATGAAATTTCAAAAATAAAAAAATAACGTACATTCTGTGACTATTAATTCAAGTGCTAAACTGGAAAATCCAAATACTCGTAGTGACTATAACACGAATTCCGGTACAACAAGACCACATTTTTAACATAAAACTGTGTACATTTTGTGTGAAAAACTAATTGACAATAAAAACGAAAAATGCTAATCATCTTCCTACACAAATAGATAAAAAAGCGCCATCTACCAGTAATCAGAAGAACTACTTCGTCGACGAAGTAGTTACAAATCCATAATTTCTAACCCATGATAGAAGCGAACGAGTCGACCTAGTGTAACGTACTACTGCAACTAGAGGGCGCTATTTACACAAATCAGCTGCCGATCTTATTAGATAAAGACTATAATATAAACTTGAAACACTCATTATGGCACCTTTATGCGCTGGATGTCAGCAGAAAATCGTAAATAAAACATACCTAATCTGTGTATTATGTAAAAGTACATACGATTTAGAGTGCGCAAATGTTTCTAAGTAATGATTACTTTATTAACTCGATGACAATAGAGCATAAAAAAATACTTATGGAAATGTCAAGCTTGCCGCTACAAAATGCCCAAAGGGGATAATTCAAATACACCAATACGACCTCACTATGCTGAAACTACCCAAAAAATACTTACACCTTCAGAAAATAATAATATCACCATTAGAAAAAGGACAACAAACGCCAGAAATGACACCGCAATGTCAGAAGACCTTAGTTTTCTAGGCGAGACAATCCACACCGAAGACAAAGAAACAGAATTAACACTGAACAACCTTAACGAAATAATTATAAAAAATCTTAAAGAAAATAATAAGCGAACTATATGCGAACTAAAACATACAATACAAATTGAAATAAATAAAGCTATAAATAAACTAAGAGAAGAAATGGAGCAAAAGACGGACACCCTAACAAAACAAAATGAACAAAGAAAAGAAGACATACAACAAATAAACCTAGAAATACAACGTATAAAAGTAGAGAATGAACAACTAAAAAAAGAAATATATGACTTATCCACTAAAATAATACCCTCCGGAATATGTTGCAATGAAAACAACACGAAGAAAATAGTACTCTACGGTTTTGCCGAATATGACAGAGAACCAGAATTTAACCTACACAGCAGACTTATTGAACTATTCCGCGATACCATTAACGTAGATCT
The DNA here is from genome assembly GCA_964056405.1 of Acronicta alni. NCBI lineage: Eukaryota > Metazoa > Arthropoda > Insecta > Lepidoptera > Noctuidae > Acronicta > Acronicta alni. Next base: position 25,108,393 of record OZ043913.1, on the reverse strand, counting down.
GATGGGCTACATAGAGAATGTACATAAAATAGGCAAAAAAACAAACACAAACCGACCACTGGTCATCGAATTATTGAGCAAAAGAATGGCTAAGTACATAATAAACAATGGACAACACTTTCAAGATACCAGATTATCAATATCAGATTTTTTAGACGACAATGCGAAGAAATGATTAAGGCTCGGAAAAATGGCTCATATGCAATAATTAGAAATAATAAATTGTTTATAGACGGGAAAAAGGTTAATATGAAGGATGTAATGGATAAAAACCAAAACGACAATACAATATCACATTTGAAAGAGAACGAGAAAATAAATCACAGCAGTTACCAAGCAACCTACGAATTTGAACATATCGAAAGTAGTCTTTATAATTCTAACAATTCCTTTCGAAAATACAGATCTACAGTTTAATATATTATTTCAAAACATACAAAGCCTCTTTAACAAACAGCATATCTTGGAAGCCTTTGTAGAACAAAACCCTTTATATAAAGCAATATGATTATCTGAATCCTGGCTTTCACCTCAAAAACTAGACACCGTGCAGATCACCGGCTATAAAATCGCATCTTCTTACTCTCGGGTCAATCGAACTGGCGGAGGTGTGTGCATCCTACTACAGGAAGATATCGACCACAAAGAAATAATCGACCTTACAGACATGTCTATTGAATATGTTATAGAAGTGTGTGCATGTGAACTACCTAAACAAAATATATTATTAATAACTGTATACTGGAATAGAAGAGAGGAAGAGGTATTTATAAACCAACTTAAACTAATATTAAAATATATAAACATGAAACATTCAAGAAACAATGTAATTTTGGGTGGGGATTTCAATATTAATATTTTAGATAATAGACTAAAAAGTAATCAATTCTTAGACCTTATGCTGGAATATAAATTCACACAACATATAAAATACCCGACACGTATCTCAACAAATGCGTCAACATGCTTAGACTTAATATTTACAAACTTTACAGATGAAAAATTATTTACAACAGTACAAGAATTAGGATTTTCGGATCATAGTGGAACTATTATCCACCTAGTACTACCCGAAAAAAATAAACAAACTACGTGGTGCACCCAAAAAAAGAATATACAATACCACAAACATGCAAAAATTTAAGTCTAAACTATGTACCCTAAATTGGGATGATATTTTATTAAATAATCAAAATATAAATAAAAATTACGAAGCGTTCCAAAATACATTACATAATATTCTAAATGAGTGCATACCAATACAAAAAATAAAACTAAAACCGCAACAAAAAAAACACTGGTTAACAGTAGGCATTAAACTCTCATGCAAGAACAAAAGACTATTAAAAATCCTGACTCTAAAAATAAACAACCCAACAATAACACAATATTATAAAAAATATGAAAAGATATTAAAAAAGACCGTAGCAACTGCAAAAAAACTACATTACAAACATAAAATCACAAAATCCGAGAATAAAGTAAAAACCATGTGGACTATTATTAATGAAAGAACAAACAAAAAAGTAAAAAAAGATAAAGATAATATAAAATTAGAAAAAAATAATAACCTCATAACGAATTGTAAACGAATAGCTAACTATTTTAATAACTTTTTTGCGTCCATTGGAGAAATGACCTCTCAATTATCCGGTATAAAACCAAACGGTGCTCCTGTTCTTAATCCTATCGAAAATACCATGTTTCTCAGCCTAGTAGATCCTCGCGAAGTAAACAATCTCTTAAAACACCTAAAAAGCAAAATAAGCCACGGAATAGATGAGCTTCCACCTACCCTACTCAAATATTGCGCAAATGAACTGACCTTACCATTTTATATCTTAATAAACCAGTCATTTGAATAAGGCGCTGTCCCTGATCAACTAAAACAAGCTATAATCAAACCAATACACAAAAAAAATATGCAAAAACTGACGTCAGCAACTACCGCCCTATAGCTTTGTTACCCACCGCTTCCAAAATTTTTGAAAAAGCTATGACTAATAGAATATACTCATTCTGCGAAAAATATAAAATATTCGATGCTTGTCAGAACGGTTTCCGCAAAAACAAATCAACCACTTTAGCAGTATATAAATACATCCAGGAAGCCCTCAATATCATAAATAACAAACAATATGCTGTTGGTGTATTACTAGATATGACCAAAGCCTATGACAAAGTGCAATTTGGAATATTACTTCATAAACTGTATGGAGTGGGTATACGTGGAAAAGCTTACGATTGGCTTAACTCATATTTAACGGGCCGACAACAACTTGTGGAGATACAACACTTCAATGAATCTACTAACGAAATCGAAAACATCCGTTCAGATAAAAAAGACCTAAATGCTTCAATTCCTCAAGGCAGTGTTATAGGATGTTTATTGTTTCTGATCTACATAAACGACCTGCCTAACCGTTGAGGGACCATGCGTCCTATTCGCTGATGACATCTCTCTACTAGTTTCATGCAAAACCGATTTAAATTTAAACGACAACTTAAATTCTATACTCACCAACACAGTTGACTGGATGAATGATCATAACCTCGAAATAAATTTCTCTAAAACAAAACTAATATCTTGATTTCTGACATTTACGCGAATATTATACATTGAAATAAAACTACTTTTCACGGATTTTATCGCGTATATTGATATTATTAATCCCGACGTTTCGGACCCTTTACAATGTAGGGTAGCTGTCAGTAATTATATCATCAAGACGCCCACCACCTCGTCTACCCGTGACCATGGACGCTGTAAAGGGTCCGAAACGTCGGGATTAATAATATCAATATACGCGATAAAATCCGTAAAAAGTAGTTTTATTTCAAAACTAATATCCTTCCACCCCCGACAAAAAATACCCCTAAATATAAACTTCATTTTCAAAGGTATAAAATTAGAGGTAGTGAACGAATTTAACTTATTGGGACTGACAATAGACACTCATATTAATTGGAAACCACACATAAAGAAGTTGAGAGCAAAAATATCAAGTTTTTCATATGCCCTATACGAAATAAAAAAGACCACAGACAAACAAACAGCACTTATTACCTATTACGCATACGCCTACTCTTGGATCAGTTATGGTGTAATATTATGGGGAAATAGTACAGACGCATCTACTCTCTTTATCCTCCAAAAAAAATTAATTCGTATATTGGTCAATATTGAAGAAACTGGCTCTTGAAAACCGTATTTCCAAAACCTCAAAATTTTAACCCTACCATGCATTTATATTCTAGAACTATGTAAATTTGTCCGAAAATACCCTGAATTCTATAACAAACGCGAAGACATACAAACCAAAGTTATACTTAGACATAAAAACAGATTAAACCTACCAACATCTCGACTACATATGCACTCCTCAGGCCCACTGGTCATGTCTATAAAAATATACAATAAACTACCAAACAAAATTAAAAATGAAAATAGGTTTAATATCTTTGTTAATAAATTAAAACACTTCCTAATAAGAAAAAGCTACTACAGTATAAAAGTATACCTTGACGATAAACTATAATAACCCATTAAAAATATGATATAATATTTGCTAACAATACAGATATAATTAAATTTAATTAAAAGTAAGTAATATTATCAATTATATATTTAATAAATATTCTAATAAACAAATCAAAATAAATAAACACCGAATAAAATAAAATAATAATAAACATACTATATTGAGAAATATAAAAAAAAACAATTAAAAATAAGAACCATTAACACCAAAAACTAAATACAAAAATAAAATAGAATTTAGCTATAATGGGAAAAAACGCATAAATAAATTCTCACTAATTGCATTAATTAGATTATGAATGAGACATAATAAAAAATATATACCTAATAGAGGTGGTTAGAAAATAAATTAGATACACTTAACCACACTTAACCTACTCATTGTGATAAAATAAAAAATAAATAGTGCAATAAAATATTATAATTAAAATCGTAATTAATACGTAAATATAATAAATAAAACGTATAATAATAAATAATATTGACTTCAACTTGGAAAATATAAATAGAACAAAATAATATAATAGATGCGTTTTACCTGAAATAAAACGCGTATTAAACTACTTACCTTATTAGAAGCTTAATATATTGAGATAGGCACTTCCGGTTTCCGTCGTATTTTACCTCTCTTTCTACCTTATATATCGATCTCTTTCGCACATCCCCTCCTTTCACCAGGCAGGGCGCGCTGTTGAGCTAGGCGCACAGCGAGCCTTTGTTCGTCATTGCGACGAAATATACACCAGGCAGGCATAAAAGCTAAGCTTCTAATAAGGTAAGTAGTTTAATACGCGTTTTATTTCAGGTAAAACGCATCTATTAAACCACTTGACCGTTATTAGAAGCTTAATATATTGAGACGTGTTTGTTATCGCCTGGTGAAGGAAAATTGAGCCAATGTGACTTGTATGGAGGAAAACTGAAAAGGTAGATGAGCGAAAAACAAGGTTCCAAATACATACGTATGTAGAAAAAGTAATAACAATAATAACTAGACTTGGCTCGCGAGGTTGTCGACATGTGGGATGTGGACACAGCGATCATTGTACCGATAGTCGTGTCGGCCAATGGCTTAATAACCACGAGCCTCGACCTACGCCTTAGGAGGTTCTCGTTAGGCGGCTGGGTCAAGGGCTTGATCCAGAAAGCAGTACTGCTGGACACGGCTCGTATTGTTTGGTGATTCCTTTCTCTGGAGCCCCGACTGCCAGTAGCTTGGACCCTGTTCCTGATACCGGTGGATCTCTTATATATGTATATTTTTAAATGTTTTTGTCTTTTAATTTATATTATAAAAATATAACTTAGGAGACCACTGAACATACGCTTCCCAGCGTTGATGGGATACCAGCAGCTTTTATGAGGAATTTAATCCACCGAACTGACCGGGATACGTCATTATAGCGCCTTTTATTAAGGGCTGTAATCTTTTGAATCTAATAGACAGGGTTCATTTTAAATTTTCTGAGTTTAACACCCGTTTCCAACGTGATGGTCTATATTCCATAAGACCTGTTTTTCAACCAAAGTGAGGTCATAATATGTATAATAACATTATCAGTGTTGATATTATACTTTTGAGAACGTAAGGTCGTCAATTCTGTAACCTGAACCTTACTTTACTTTTTAAATACAGTTCAATTTAAAAACAAAGTCACTCTCGCTGTCTGTAGGTACGCTTAGACCTTTAAAGGTACGCCATGGATTTTAATGCGGTTTTCAGCAATAGATAAGAGTGACTCAAGAGGTAGGTTTATACTATGTATAATATACACATGCATGTTATCAGTAACATTGCACCCGTGAGAAGCGGGGGCAGGTTGCTAGTTAAGTATATAAATATAAGGTAGTAGGCAAGTTCATGTGCCAAACTGGTGCATTTGGAGACTTCGGGTTTTACATAAACATAAGTATATAACCGAACTTCTTCACTTAATTTGCTAGATAGCTTTACTTATTTAACGTATAGAATAACAGACTTAGGAAGGGGAATGATATAGTTATACATATGTATAACTATGCAAAGATGTACATACATCTTTGTATTAAAAATTAACATAATCATCAGCCCCTAAACTGTCCCACTGCTGGGCACGGGTCACCTCTCACAGAATGAGAGAGATTAGGCTATAATCTGCTTGCCTAATGCGGGTTGGGAGACTTCAAACGCTGTCGAGAAAATCTCTATGCAGGTTTCCTCTTCATGATGTATATTAATACATCATGGGATAATATAATAAACCGGGCATCAAACAATACTTATTGATAGACAAAATTACTGACTGAGCAGCAAAATTCTACATACAGATATCGGTTAGGTTAGGTTAGAACTGTGACCACACATCGCACGAGCCGAGCGAGCGAAGCGAGCGGTGCCGCGGTAGCGGCCGGCGAGTGCCAGAACCAAATCAGAATGTTTTGAGACTAAGAGGATAGGTAACTAATGACTAAGGTAGTATCATTCAGACGCTCGTTAATTGTGGCCGACTTACTGATTTAGAAGACAATGTAGATTTTTGAGGCGAATAATGCTATTAAACATAAGTAGGTATGTTTAATTAGCACCCCTGTATAATTAGTATTACGTTACTAGACTCAAGATGCAAGCTCAGATAAAAATTGGGCTATTCTGATCCTTCTAGTCGTATCGGATTTATTATTATTGTTTTGCTTGTGCCAAATACTTTCAGCGCTTGCAACGTATAATTAGCACCCCTGTGTTTAGGGTTCCATGACCTAATTTACTTACCCTCAAATGTCGAGAACTCCAGAACCATGTCCTGTACTTTCGGCGGAAGGACCCCAGTGGTAGTCTTCCATTTCCTACTAGCCTTTTCACAACTATGTTGGGGTTGGCTTCCAGTCTAACCAAATGCGGCCGAGCGTAAGCATTTTACACGAAGCGACTGCCATCAGACCTCCGCTCAGAATTTCTTGGTAATACCGATATCCTGAGGATAGACTTTATATAGAATATATTTGTGAGAATACGATAAATTTTGAACAGAATTTGTTGTTGGTCCAACATGCTTAGAATTATGTTTCTGAATTTAGGAGGAACCTGATATTGGACCCTCACCCCTCCCCCCCCCCCCTTCGTTGCGAAGATAAGCTACTGCAGACCGGTTGTCGGTCTATGAGCTTTCGAATCTGTATCTCTGAATTGTAGTTGAAGCTATATTCCAAGGAGAAACATCTTCATTGTGGTGTGCGAATCAGAATTCAAAAAGAGAATTCTGAAGCCACCTTGGTATTTGTACCCGAACGTTGAGGGGCGAGGGGGGGGGGGCAGGGCTGTAAATTTCGACAGAGAATTTAAATAGTTGAGGGTTGCCCTGCGATTTAACTTGCCTTGTCTGATAATGCTCGACACTTCAGCCGACAGATATTTGTAATATGTAGGTCAAAAACTTTATAATGATGTGCAAGGAGAACAATCTCTGCAAGATAAATCTGGGATATAGTGTTGCTTACGGGAGGGGATGAGGCTAAGAGGTATACTACCTTCAAAAACCTTGGTAATTTCATTTGACACAATATTATTTACGACATTTGAATTGATTATATTGTCTGGTGTTCTTACGATGCCTTGGTCGAGAGGGTATGCGATACCCTGATATTATTTTTAAAATAAATCTAGGACTCCCATTCTCCTTCATCGGAGATTTCTATAACTTTTATATTGACCACATTGTTAGATGGTGATTAGGGTTGCTTTTGACCTTTAGGTTTTGTCCAGGATCCATGAGATGGAATGGACTTCTGATTTAAAATGTATGATATTTTAAATATAGGTAATTGTACCGTTATGACCCAGACTACCCCGCGAGGGTAGGAATCGATTGCAATGCCCGCAAGAGCTTGGCGCAGACCCACAGTAAGAGGTATGTGGTGCTAGATAATTACAGGCATACCCCTACGAGGGGAACCGTGCAGTATTAGCTGGTTTTTCTCGGAAAGCATATCACTGCTGGACTGCTTAACAGGCCAAAGCATTTCTTACCTGGTAAAACTTCACGTTTAGAAATATTGAGGAGTTTTAGCACAATTAACCGTGACCACCATGCGAGGGTTCGTCTAGTGTAATGCCCGTAAGTGCTCGGCGCAGTCTTACAGTAAGTAGGTATGGGTACCATGCGGTGGTACATTGTGACAAGATCCCTGCCAGGGCTACCCTGCGAGGGTAGCCGTGCAGTTAGAATTATTCTGGATTACTGGCACAAATGTTCGTGACCACCCTGCGAGGGTTGGTTTCGAGAGCAATTTCTGTAAGTGCTGGGCGCAGGCTTACAGACTGTTCATGGTTAGAATTATTCTGGATTACTGGCACAAATGTCCGTGACCACCCTGCGAGGGTTGGTTTCGAGTGCAATTTCCGTAAGTGCTCGGCGCAGGCTTACAGACTGTTCATGGTTAGAATTATTCTGGATTACTGGCACAAAAATGTCCGTGACCACCCTGCGAGGGTTGGTTTCGAGTGCAATTTCCGTAAGTGCTCGGCGCAGGCTTACAGACTGTTCATGGTTAGAATTATTCTGGATTACTGGCACAAATGTCCGTGACCACCCTGCGAGGGTTGGTTTCGAGTGCAATTTCCGTAAGTGCTCGGCGCAGGCTTTCTGTAAGTGCTCGCCCTGCGGAGGTAGCATATTAAATGGTTTTGCTCTGGAGCATTACCAATGTGGCAGTAACACAGTGCCTCGGAGACATTCTTACCTATTATAGCTTGTAGGTACCATGCGTTGGCACATTAAGCATTTATAGCTTACTAGTTCAATTATACCACTCAGACATATTTGAAAAAGTTTATTACACACGATCATAGGTACTGGTATGATTATATTACCATCACTTCGATGGTAAGTGACAGTCGCAGACATGCTACCGCGTTGTCAATTGCGCGTTATTGCTTAACAGCAGGATATTAGCTGATGGTAATTTGATACTAAGCCGGTATCTACATCACAACCATCATCGCAAAAGTTACGAATAATATCAGAAAAATACGTAAAAATGTGGAACGCTACTAAGCCGGTATCTTGTACCTATCGTTCCAATTTTAGTATAAGTACTGCCAAAGCAAGTACTTCATTATAATTTGTCTTACTTGGGTAACACGTTAAAACTAGTTAGTAAAAAGAATTATACTTGTCAGATAAAATAATAAAAAAGCAGTCGAAGCTGACGGTAGGAAAAAACAAAAATAAACCAACAAACGCAAATTAAACATCAGAATAATAAATGGTAGAAAGATTTATAAATATTCTATAAATATTAAATAAATAATTACCGAACGGTAAAACCGTTAGAAAAATAAAGGAATATTTGTGCAACTTACGTGTACGTACACTTTAAAATATTACACATGTGTGAATTTGGTACACCTGCACGTTTAAATTAGTAACTTAAGTGCTTTGGAGCACAGTTGTTATCACGACGGAAACTTTCAAGCCAATGACGAACAAAGGCTCGCTGTGCGCCTAGCTCAACAGCGCGCCCTGCCTGGTGAAAGGAGGGGATGTGCGAAAGAGATCGATATATAAGGTAGAAAGAGAGGTAAAATACGACGGAAACCGGAAGTGCCTATCTCAATATATTAAGCTTCTAATAACGGTCAAGTGGTTTAATAATATATTAATAGTTGTCTATTTATAGTATTAATGTTAATGTATTTTTATTATTTGTCTTTTAGGTATGCTTTAAAGATTAGAGTTTTATAGTAATATTAAACAATAAATTCAGGCTACCAGCCTCTAAACATTTATGTACGCCATTAGTGGCAAAACATGTAGCTACGTAACTGAGTTTTGTAAAAAGATCATGCATGCAAACAATGTATTTTGTCTTGTACTGTACCACTCATGTTTTAACATAATAAACTATCTTTATCTTTATCTTTATCTTTAAAAATATAAACACGTCTCCCTCTCTCCTACTAAGCTGTGCTGTGCCCAACAGGGTCCATAATTGATTCCTAGATTAACCTACCATCTGTTTTATATATTTTTGTACATTATGGAATGCAATAAATGAATATGAATATGACTGATATTTTCATTTTATCTCCCATAGTTTTGTCAAATCTCCCTTGTAATAAATTGACAACACCGGCTAATCTGTCGAACCTACAAATTAACGAATTGAAAAATTGTGTTTTCATAAAATAATAGAGGTTAAATAACAAAACTTACTGATGTAATGTGATCTTAGTGTAATTATACGGTTTTCCCACATAATTGCGACACAATTTGACAGCACATACCGACATATTTAATTATTTTTCGAGAACTCGACACCCTGAAGTGATCCAAATGACACTGACGTAAGTGAGAAGAAGAGTCTACCAATTTTAGTAGACTTTATTTGGGCCGTTCTGTACGTTTCAATGTGGCATCTAGACAAGTATATAATCAAAGCTAATAGGTATTATAAATGTGAATGTTTGTTTAATTGTTACTCAATCACGCAAAAACGGCTGAACCGATTTGCATGAAATTTGGTATACTAATAGTATGTGACCGGAAATAAAGTATAGGCTACTTTTATCCTAGAAAAATGACGGAAAGTCCCGAAAAACGGATATAGGAGAACTACTTATGGGATTTGAATGAAATTTCATACATATATAGTATGTGACCGGGAATAAAGTTTATGCTACTATAGCGTGTGGCCATTATTATATTATAGTAGGCAACCCCGGTTAGTGTATTTCCCTTGTCGCCCGTTAGAGTGCGCGGGAGTACTACGCGCCGCTGCGCGCGCAATAGTTTAGTGGAGAACGAGACGCGCAGCGCGGTGCCACGGTCCCCGTGTTTTCCCGCGCTTGTGCCTAAGATTGTGTTAGTTAGTGAGTTCAATCAAGCATTCGCCCTGTTCAACTTTATGTATTTCTTTATTTCAAGACAATAAAGTACTTGTGCATGCAATATGCAGTGTTTTCAGACCACCCCAACGGCCTACCCAACGCTATAAGTGGCTGCCCAACGTGTGTACTGTTGTGTTCTTCGGTATCATACGAGTAGCTTGTGTTCTACCTATCGTATCAAAATGCCGCGAACACGGTCTGAAGATCGCTCGAGGTTGAACAATGATGGCGGCCCGGCCGCTCCCACTAACATTACAATGTCTCAAGAAACGCTCGCAAGTTTGCTCAATACTATGCAGCAAACCCAACAAGAGTTCTGCCAGCAATTATTACGCGAGGTGCGATCGTCGACGCCGCATAGCAACAATGTTTCTGAAGTCCAAGCAACGAGCTTTGCATTTGGCGCGAATGGAAACTTCGCGAAGTGCACGACGCGCTATGGCGGACGCGCCGATGAGTCTTTGGAAAACTTCATAGATGCCGTAGTTACCTACAAAGATTGCGTCGCCGCTTCTGACGAAAACGCCCTACGTGGATTTTCGATGTTGTTGGAGGGGCCTGCTGCAGTATGGTGGCAAGGTGTAAAGCGGTCCACCAAGTCCTGGTCGGAAGCCCTAGAGCGAATAAAGAGTGCCTTCGGCGACCGTGACCCGCCACACCGACTTTACATAAAATTGTTCTCGTTGACTCAAGGAGAGGAGCATACCGACTTGTTCATCGCCAAGGTACGTGCGTTGTTAGCAAAGTTCCCAAAGGACGACCTATCAGAAAAGGTGCAACTGGATATGGCGTACGGGTTGCTCAGTCAACGCATCAGGAAGCGAGTATGCAGAGAGAACGTCAATAGTTTCGAGGAGTTACTGCACAAGTGCCGTAACGTGGAAGATTCCCTGAAGGAGGCTAGCCCAGGTCAGCCGAGTAGCTCGTCTCTAGCGAGGTCACGTGCGCAGACGAGTACACGAGCAGTGTCGTCGTCAACGTCGTCGTCGCCGCGGAATGTACCGGCCGCCGGCGCTACGGCCGTCGCCGAGTCCTCCGAGACAGCCACCGCTACCATCGTCAAGGGCAAGAAGCAGTTCTGTACATATTGCAAACGTTCAGGCCACGTAAAGGATGTGTGCGAGAAACTTAAACGTAATCATGATAACAGTGATAACGGTAATAACAATAACATAAAGCTGAAAAGTGAAATAAAGTGTTACGGATGCGGGGCCGCGAACGTTATTAAATCTAAGTGTGAAAAGTGTTCGGGTCAACAAGCATTTTATTCGGTTGACAACACGTCGCTTATCGGAGCCCTAGTTCGCGACAACGGTCATCGTAAAGCGCGCGTAATGTCTCGCGATCGTCGTGCGCAGTGCGAGTTCGCGCACGCGGGCCGGCAACGGAGCCCCTCGGCCTGCTCAGACGGCTCGGTCGACACCGCTGCCCCCGCCGCCTCACCCGCCGCCGCACGCTCACGAAATCGCGGGCGCTGCTTCGCCGCCGCCCCCGCCGCCGCTTTCCCCGCCGCCGCCCGCGCTGTCGCGCATTCGAGCCCGCATCGGAGTCCCCCGACGCGCTCGGGCTCCGCTGCCGTCCCTGTCCCCGCGTCGCTGCAAGGTAACCCTGCGCATGCCGCGGGTGATTTAAGTTACTGTATTGATAATAATGTTTTAAATACTTATAGCGTTGGGTAGGCCGTTGGGGTGGTCTGAAAACACTTCATGCCGGTTCACAAGTACTTTATTGTCTTGAAATAAAGAAATACATAAAGTTGAACAGGGCGAATGCTTGATTGAACTCACTAACTAACACAATCTTAGGCACAAGCGCGGGAAAACACGGGGACCGTGGCACCGCGCTGCGCGTCTCGTTCTCCACTAAACTATTGCGCGCGCAGCGGCGCGTAGTACTCCCGCGCACTCTAACGGGCGACAAGGGAAACATACTAACCGGGGTTGCCTACTATATATAATAATGGCCACACGCTATACACTCCCCCTCGAGTCGTGAGAACGCCCTCGCTCACGAACTCGCAAAAACACAAATTAACAAACTGGGCAAACGTGCTTTCGTGGACGTCCTCTGTGTCTTTTCGGAACCACGGGACGAGGAGGCGACTCATCGCGGTTATGGAAACGCGTGAGCTCAGATACATGAAACTTGCCTAAAATAACCTCCGGGTTATCTAATTCTGCGATGCAATAGGCTGTAGGACTAACCCTTTTCGCAATGACATACGGACCATCTCTTTTCGGAATGAACTTAGCGGATATATTCTTAGCTGTATTACTAAGGACATGAGACTTTAAGAGCACCTGATCTCCAATCTCAAAAACTTCGGCAGGCTTCTTGGACTTATCCGCACATTCCTTGCGTCGGTCCTGCTGAGCTTCCACTCTTTCTCTCACAGAAACTAAACTATTAACAAAACTCTTCAAATAGGGTGTAATTTGAGGAACAAAATTATCCTTGTTGAGAATCGACCTAATGTCGTATTGCACGTCGAGCGGCGAACGAAGCTCCCTAGCAAACATGAGGTAAGCTGGAGACGAACCAGTAGTTTGACACACCGACGAGTTCATGGTAAACCTTATTGCAGGAAGGTGCTGTGGCCATGACGAGTGGTTGGTATCAACTAGACGTGACAACTGAAACTTCAAATCCCTATTTTTGCGTTCAGCTGGATTAGCTGACGGATGGTATAAAGGTAACAACTCCTGACCTATACCTAGAATGAACATACATTGCTGCATAACAATTGAAACAAACTGGACGCCATTGTCCGATACAATGCGTCGGGGAAAACCATAACGGAGAAAATATTCTTCAATTAACGTACGGGCGCATACCTCCGAGGTTGCCTCCTTCAAGGCGTACAACTCTGTCCAACGGGTCGCTGTGTCTTCTACCAACAATATCCATCTCTCACCGTTGTCTCCTTTAGGGAGCGGGCCGAACAGGTCTATGGCCAACACTTCTCCCCTTTGGTTCAAAACAGGAGTCTGCAATAATCCCGATGGCTTTGTGTTTGAGGACTTGTACCTTTGGCAGGTGGCGCAGGTCTTGATATAGTCAGTAATGACCCTACGCATACCTGGGAAATAAAAACCTTGAGCAACCCTACAGTACGTTCTATCGACTCCATGATGACCACCTATGTCAGAGTCATGACATTCCTTTAAAATCTCGGAGCGGAGAGAAACCGGAACCACCAGCTGTGGCTCCTCACTATCCACATCAGGATTATATCTATATAAGACGCCTTGCTGTAAGAAATAGCCTCTTTCTGACCAACGCTTGGCTCCTACAGACTCAGCATCAGACGTATCTTCCAGATCACTAACAATTTTCTTTAGTTCCAGGTCATCGAGCTGCGCACGTCGGAGATCAGCTGGACTTCTAGCAGGTAAGTCCACGACGACGGAACAAATTCCACACTGACTTTTATCTTCTTCCTTACAGGGTGGACGGCTGAGTGTATCTGCAATCACATTGGCTTTAACAGGCGTATACTGAAACTGAATGTTAAAACATTGTAGTTTAAGAGCCCATCGAACGAGCCTACCCGATGGCGACTTCAGAGTAAGGAGCCACTTTAACGGTTGATGGTCGCTGCCTATAATGACCTCATGACCTTCGATATATCCTCTGAAACGTTCGACAGCCCACACAACAGCGAGCGCCTCTCGCTCTGTAGTGCTGTAATTCCTCTCGGCTGGAATGAGCAGACGGCTAGCATACTCTATTGGGCGTTCGTCTTTACCCTCGCCCTGCAACAATACAGCACCTATGGCGTAGCTGCTAGCATCCGTCCTTAACACAAATGGCTTACTATAGTCAGCTTGAACAAGAATCGGTGCCGAAGACAACCGCGTCTTCAACTCTTGAAAGGCACGAGCCTGGTCTGGTCCCCACGACCATGGCTGATTCTTCTTTAGCAAGCGTGTTAACGGCTCAGCGACAGCAGAGAAACTAGGAATAAATTTTTTTAAACCACGAGCACGTCTGTAAAAAGGTCCTAAGATGACGCAGCGATGAGGGTGCCTTCATGTCCAGGACAGCACGGACCTTATCTTCGTCAGCTGACACACCATCCTGTGTTATAACATGACCGAGATACTTTACCTTGTCTCGTGCGAAGACACACTTTTCTCTATTAGCGCGTAACTTGAACAACTTTAACCTCTCGAATACAGTGCGCAAATCTGAGACATGCTTCTCGAAGCTACCATCTGAAATCAACAACAGATCATCCTGGTATGCTAACAGGGTCACATCCTTCAGCGAGGCACCTGCGCGAAGCCTATGTATGAGACGCTGGAACGTTGACGGGGCGTTTTTCAAACCAAACGGCATACGCTTGAACCGAAACGAACCAAACGGCGTCAAGAAAGCTGTTTTGTCTCTGTCTTGTTCACGGACAGAAACTTGCCAGAAACCACTGCGCATATCAATCGTACTCATAAAACAATGCTTTTTTGTAGACTGAACAAGCTCGTCTATCAATGGCATCGGATAGACGTCGGTTTTCGTAACCGCATTGAGCTTCCTGTAGTCGACACAAAAACGTACCTTACCATTAGCTTTCGGCACTAGGAGCGCGGGAGATCCCCAAGCGGACTCACACTCCTCGACTATGTCGTCTGCCAACATCTTCTCGAGCTCTGCCCGCATGACCTCTTTCTTTGCAGGCGTCAACCTATAGGGCGGGACAGCAATGGGGGGGTTATCACCGGTATCAATAATATGCTCAGCATATGGAGTCGCGTCTCCCCCTGGCTCAAAGATATCCTCATATTCCACGAGGAGGTTGGCAAGAACCTGACGTTGATCGGAAGTAAGCGAAGTCGCCTCATCATCCCGGAGCACCTCTAAAGCGGCACATGAAGATACAGGTAACGAAACTTTTTCAAACTGTATTTCGAACATTTGCTTACTATTCTCGGCAAAGTGCCATTTACTTTCACCAAAATTAAACACAAGGTTAAATGAGGTAAGAAAATTAATACCTAACAAACTTTCATTATTGTTAGTTTCAGGAAATATTAAAAATCTAACAACTCTAGTTTTATGGTGTAGTGTTACCTTTACCTCCGTGGTAAGTACATTCATCTCCCTACTAACACCATCCGCCAACCTAACATTTTGCGTTGCCGGCACTAACGGGTGTCCTAACCTGAGTAGAAGAGCGTAGAGCGTGTGACCGGCTATACAGCTCGTAGCTGCAGAATCAACGAGCGCAGTACCACAGTTTCCCAGAATGCTTATATTTAACACGGGGCGACGAAAAGGTAAGTTACAACTATAACCATCATCTAAACTAGATACACAAGTATTGTTTACACAAGAAATATTTTTGTCAACATTAAAGTTACGTAAACCTCCTACGGCAGATATAGGGTTAACTTGAACAGACAAACAATTATCATTAACATGATTAATATTAAAATTAAACAAACCACCCACGGCACGTGTGGGGTTAACATTAACCGATACACAAGACGTATCATAAACACTACAATCATTTACAGTATATAGCGTGTGGCCATTATTATATATAGTAGGCAACCCCGGTTAGTATGTTTCCCTTGTCGCCCGTTAGAGTGCGCGGGAGTACTACGCGCCGCTGCGCGCGCAATAGTTTAGTGGAGAACGAGACGCGCAGCGCGGTGCCACGGTCCCCGTGTTTTCCCGCGCTTGTGCCTAAGATTGTGTTAGTTAGTGAGTTCAATCAAGCATTCGCCCTGTTCAACTTTATGTATTTCTTTATTTCAAGACAATAAAGTACTTGTGAACCGGCATGCAGTGTTTTCAGACCACCCCAACGGCCTACCCAACGCTATAAGTGGCTGCCCAACGTGTGTACTGTTGTGTTCTTCGGTATCATACGAGTAGCTTGTGTTCTACCTATCGTATCAAAATGCCGCGAACACGGTCTGAAGATCGCTCGAGGTTGAACAATGATGGCGGCCCGGCCGCTCCCACTAACATTACAATGTCTCAAGAAACGCTCGCAAGTTTGCTCAATACTATGCAGCAAACCCAACAAGAGTTCTGCCAGCAATTATTACGCGAGGTGCGATCGTCGACGCCGCATAGCAACAATGTTTCTGAAGTCCAAGCAACGAGCTTTGCATTTGGCGCGAATGGAAACTTCGCGAAGTGCACGACGCGCTATGGCGGACGCGCCGATGAGTCTTTGGAAAACTTCATAGATGCCGTAGTTACCTACAAAGATTGCGTCGCCGCTTCTGACGAAAACGCCCTACGTGGATTTTCGATGTTGTTGGAGGGGCCTGCTGCAGTATGGTGGCAAGGTGTAAAGCGGTCCACCAAGTCCTGGTCGGAAGCCCTAGAGCGAATAAAGAGTGCCTTCGGCGACCGTGACCCGCCACACCGACTTTACATAAAATTGTTCTCGTTGACTCAAGGAGAGGAGCATACCGACTTGTTCATCGCCAAGGTACGTGCGTTGTTAGCAAAGTTCCCAAAGGACGACCTATCAGAAAAGGTGCAACTGGATATGGCGTACGGGTTGCTCAGTCAACGCATCAGGAAGCGAGTATGCAGAGAGAACGTCAATAGTTTCGAGGAGTTACTGCACAAGTGCCGTAACGTGGAAGATTCCCTGAAGGAGGCTAGCCCAGGTCAGCCGAGTAGCTCGTCTCTAGCGAGGTCACGTGCGCAGACGAGTACACGAGCAGTGTCGTCGTCAACGTCGTCGTCGCCGCGGAATGTACCGGCCGCCGGCGCTACGGCCGTCGCCGAGTCCTCCGAGACAGCCACCGCTACCATCGTCAAGGGCAAGAAGCAGTTCTGTACATACTGCAAACGTTCAGGCCACGTAAAGGATGTGTGCGAGAAACTTAAACGTAATCATGATAACAGTGATAACGGTAATAACAATAACATAAAGCTGAAAAAGTGAAAAAGTGAAATAAAGTGTTACGGCTGCGGTGCCGCGAACGTTATTAAATCTAAGTGTGAAAAGTGTTCGGGTCAACAAGCATTTTATTCGGTTGACAACACGTCGCTTATCGGAGCCCTAGTTCGCGACAACGGTCATCGTAAAGCGCGCGTAATGTCTCGCGATCGCCGTGCGTGCGAGTTCGCGCACGCGGGCCGGCAGCGGAGCCCCTCGGCCTGCTCAGACGGCTCGGTCGACACCGCTGCCCCCGCCGCCTCACCCGCCGCCGCACGCTCACGAAATCGCGGGCGCTGCTTCGCCGCCGCCCCCGCCGCCGCTTTCCCCGCCGCCGCCCGCGCTGTCGCGCATTCGAGCCCGCATCGGAGTCCCCCGACGCGCTCGGGCTCCGCTGCCGTCCCTGTCCCCGCGTCGCTGCAAGGTAACCCTGCGCATGCCGCGGGTGATTTAAGTTACTGTATTGATAATAATGTTTTAAATACTGTAAATGATTGTAGTGTTTATGATACGTCTTGTGTATCGGTTAATGTTAACCCCACACGTGCCGTGGGTGGTTTGTTTAATTTTAATATTAATCATGTTAATGATAATTGTTTGTCTGTTCAAGTTAACCCTATATCTGCCGTAGGAGGTTTACGTAACTTTAATGTTGACAAAAATATTTCTTGTGTAAACAATACTTGTGTATCTAGTTTAGATGATGGTTATAGTTGTAACTTACCTTTTCGTCGCCCCGTGTTAAATATAAGCATTCTGGGAAACTGTGGTACTGCGCTCGTTGATTCTGCAGCTACGAGCTGTATAGCCGGTCACACGCTCTACGCTCTTCTACTCAGGTTAGGACACCCGTTAGTGCCGGCAACGCAAAATGTTAGGTTGGCGGATGGTGTTAGTAGGGAGATGAATGTACTTACCACGGAGGTAAAGGTAACACTACACCATAAAACTAGAGTTGTTAGATTTTTAATATTTCCTGAAACTAACAATAATGAAAGTTTGTTAGGTATTAATTTTCTTACCTCATTTAACCTTGTGTTTAATTTTGGTGAAAGTAAATGGCACTTTGCCGAGAATAGTAAGCAAATGTTCGAAATACAGTTTGAAAAAGTTTCGTTACCTGTATCTTCATGTGCCGCTTTAGAGGTGCTCCGGGATGATGAGGCGACTTCGCTTACTTCCGATCAACGTCAGGTTCTTGCCAACCTCCTCGTGGAATATGAGGATATCTTTGAGCCAGGGGGAGACGCGACTCCATATGCTGAGCATATTATTGATACCGGTGATAACCCCCCCATTGCTGTCCCGCCCTATAGGTTGACGCCTGCAAAGAAAGAGGTCATGCGGGCAGAGCTCGAGAAGATGTTGGCAGACGACATAGTCGAGGAGTGTGAGTCCGCTTGGGGATCTCCCGCGCTCCTAGTGCCGAAAGCTAATGGTAAGGTACGTTTTTGTGTCGACTACAGGAAGCTCAATGCGGTTACGAAAACCGACGTCTATCCGATGCCATTGATAGACGAGCTTGTTCAGTCTACAAAAAAGCATTGTTTTATGAGTACGATTGATATGCGCAGTGGTTTCTGGCAAGTTTCTGTCCGTGAACAAGACAGAGACAAAACAGCTTTCTTGACGCCGTTTGGTTCGTTTCGGTTCAAGCGTATGCCGTTTGGTTTGAAAAACGCCCCGTCAACGTTCCAGCGTCTCATACATAGGCTTCGCGCAGGTGCCTCGCTGAAGGATGTGACCCTGTTAGCATACCAGGATGATCTGTTGTTGATTTCAGATGGTAGCTTCGAGAAGCATGTCTCAGATTTGCGCACTGTATTCGAGAGGTTAAAGTTGTTCAAGTTACGCGCTAATAGAGAAAAGTGTGTCTTCGCACGAGACAAGGTAAAGTATCTCGGTCATGTTATAACACAGGATGGTGTGTCAGCTGACGAAGATAAGGTCCGTGCTGTCCTGGACATGAAGGCACCCTCATCGCTGCGTCATCTTAGGACCTTTTTACAGACGTGCTCGTGGTTTAAAAAAATTTATTCCTAGTTTCTCTGCTGTCGCTGAGCCGTTAACACGCTTGCTAAAGAAGAATCAGCCATGGTCGTGGGGACCAGACCAGGCTCGTGCCTTTCAAGAGTTGAAGACGCGGTTGTCTTCGGCACCGATTCTTGTTCAAGCTGACTATAGTAAGCCATTTGTGTTAAGGACGGATGCTAGCAGCTACGCCATAGGTGCTGTGTTGTTGCAGGGCGAGGGTAAAGACGAACGCCCAATAGAGTATGCTAGCCGTCTGCTCATTCCAGCCGAGAGGAATTACAGCACTACAGAGCGAGAGGCGCTCGCTGTTGTGTGGGCTGTCGAACGTTTCAGAGGATATATCGAAGGTCATGAGGTCATTATAGGCAGCGACCATCAACCGTTAAAGTGGCTCCTTACTCTGAAGTCGCCATCGGGTAGGCTCGTTCGATGGGCTCTTAAACTACAATGTTTTAACATTCAGTTTCAGTATACGCCTGTTAAAGCCAATGTGATTGCAGATACACTCAGCCGTCCACCCTGTAAGGAAGAAGATAAAAGTCAGTGTGGAATTTGTTCCGTCGTCGTGGACTTACCTGCTAGAAGTCCAGCTGATCTCCGACGTGCGCAGCTCGATGACCTGGAACTAAAGAAAATTGTTAGTGATCTGGAAGATACGTCTGATGCTGAGTCTGTAGGAGCCAAGCGTTGGTCAGAAAGAGGCTATTTCTTACAGCAAGGCGTCTTATATAGATATAATCCTGATGTGGATAGTGAGGAGCCACAGCTGGTGGTTCCGGTTTCTCTCCGCTCCGAGATTTTAAAGGAATGTCATGACTCTGACATAGGTGGTCATCATGGAGTCGATAGAACGTACTGTAGGGTTGCTCAAGGTTTTTATTTCCCAGGTATGCGTAGGGTCATTACTGACTATATCAAGACCTGCGCCACCTGCCAAAGGTACAAGTCCTCAAACACAAAGCCATCGGGATTATTGCAGACTCCTGTTTTGAACCAAAGGGGAGAAGTGTTGGCCATAGACCTGTTCGGCCCGCTCCCTAAAGGAGACAACGGTGAGAGATGGATATTGTTGGTAGAAGACACAGCGACCCGTTGGACAGAGTTGTACGCCTTGAAGGAGGCAACCTCGGAGGTATGCGCCCGTACGTTAATTGAAGAATATTTTCTCCGTTATGGTTTTCCCCGACGCATTGTATCGGACAATGGCGTCCAGTTTGTTTCAGCTGTTATGCAGCAATGTATGTTCATTCTAGGTATAGGTCAGGAGTTGTTACCTTTATACCATCCGTCAGCTAATCCAGCTGAACGCAAAAATAGGGATTTGAAGTTTCAGTTGTCACGTCTAGTTGATACCAACCACTCGTCATGGCCACAGCACCTTCCTGCAATAAGGTTTACCATGAACTCGTCGGTGTGTCAAACTACTGGTTCGTCTCCAGCTTACCTCATGTTTGCTAGGGAGCTTCGTTCGCCGCTCGACGTGCAACACGACATTAGGTCGATTCTCAACAAGGATAATTTTGTTCCTCAAATTACACCCTATTTGAAGAGTTTTGTTAATAGTTTAGTTTCTGTGAGAGAAAGAGTGGAAGCTCAGCAGGACCGACGCAAGGAATGTGCGGATAAGTCCAAGAAGCCTGCCGAAGTTTTTGAGATTGGAGATCAGGTGCTCTTAAAGTCTCATGTCCTTAGTAATACAGCTAAGAATATATCCGCTAAGTTCATTCCGAAAAGAGATGGTCCGTATGTCATTGCGAAAAGGGTTAGTCCTACAGCCTATTGCATCGCAGAATTAGATAACCCGGAGGTTATTTTAGGCAAGTTTCATGTATCTGAGCTCACGCGTTTCCATAACCGCGATGAGTCGCCTCCTCGTCCCGTGGTTCCGAAAAGACACAGAGGACGTCCACGAAAGCACGTTTGCCCAGTTTGTTAATTTGTGTTTTTGCGAGTTCGTGAGCGAGGGCGTTCTCACGACTCGAGGGGGAGTGTATAGCGTGTGGCCATTATTATATATAGTAGGCAACCCCGGTTAGTATGTTTCCCTTGTCGCCCGTTAGAGTGCGCGGGAGTACTACGCGCCGCTGCGCGCGCAATAGTTTAGTGGAGAACGAGACGCGCAGCGCGGTGCCACGGTCCCCGTGTTTTCCCGCGCTTGTGCCTAAGATTGTGTTAGTTAGTGAGTTCAATCAAGCATTCGCCCTGTTCAACTTTATGTATTTCTTTATTTCAAGACAATAAAGTACTTGTGAACCGGCATGCAGTGTTTTCAGACCACCCCAACGGCCTACCCAACGCTATACTACTTTTTATCCCAGAAAAATGTCGGAATATCCCGGAAATCCTGAAAAAATAGATATAGGAGAACTACTTACGGGATTTGAAACTTATATAGTATGTGACCAGGAATAAAGTATAGGCTACTTTTTATCCCAGAAAAATGTCGGAATATCCCGGAAATCACGAAAAATGGATATAGGAGAACTACTTACGGTATTTGAATGAAATTTCATACACACATAGCATGTGACTGGAAATAACAAATAGGATACATTTTACCCCAAAATTATGTGGGAGTTTCCCAGAAATCTTATACCCTACTTACGGGATTTGAATGAAATTTCATACACAGATAGTATGTGACCGGGAATAAAGTATAGGCTACTTTTTATCCCAGAAAAATTTCGGAATATCCCTGAAATCCCGAAAAAACAGAAATAGGAGAACTACTTACGGGAATTTGAATTTGAAATTTCATACAAGCAGACTATGTAACCGCGAATAAAGTATAGGCTACTTTATGTCCCAGAAAAATGTTAGAATATCCCGGAAATCCCGAAAAACGGATATAGAAGAACTACTTACGGGATTTGAATGAAATTTCAAACTTATATAGTATGTGACCGGTAATAAAGTATAGGCTACTTTCTATCCCCGAAAAATGACGGAATATCTATAAAATAATGTGAAAATTTCCCAGAAAACTTATGTAAAAGACTTACGGGATTTGAATGAAATTTCATACACAATTAGTATGTAACCTGGAACACAATATAGGCTAATTTTTATCCCAGGGAAATGTGGGAATATCCCGGAAATCTTTAAAAACTGATATCGGAGAACTACCTACAGGATTTGTATAAAATATTGGTACACTAATCGTTTGTGACTAAACGCTGGCATATTAAATAGGTACTTCAAATCTCGGAAAAAAGAGGGAATTTCCCTAACATTTAGTACTTCTTATCCCATGAAATCAATCCGACAACAATTGTGTTACTAAGTCTACGCGTACGAAGTCGTGGGTAAAAGCTAGTCTCTAATAAAATCTAATAAAATCTTTATTTATTCAAAATTTAAATAATAATAATAATTCAGTACTCCTTGATACGGCGCGTATTGTGAGGAGGTTCCTGTCTCTGGGGCCCTAACCACCGGTAGCTTGGACCCTGTTCCCGATATCGGTGGTCTGACTATTTCTTTAATTAAATTTTTAAATGTTTTTGTTTTCTTTTTTTGTAAAAATATAATGTAAATAAGAAATTAAATAAATACGAAAATAATAATTCCAATTTGTTAATGGTTCCAAATCCAAATGATGCATAATTTGAAAGTTTTGAGACATTAATGTTCCAATATACTAGTAGAACACTGTTGCAGAACACTGGCGCACTGTTGCTGTCCATCTATTTACATTGGAAAATTGTTCCGTAGTAAAGATCCTAGCATTTTATGGTAATATTGAATCAAGTTAGTATTGTATTGTACTATTATACGATGTGTATTTTGTTAATCTAAAATATTATACGGAAATTTAGATTATTTGATATGGTAACTCTTATTTTGACAATGGTAACAAAAAACAACAAAATATCAATAACACTGAATGTGAAATTGTGAAGTACTCGGAAATCGGAATTGAATTGACTATCTATCGATCCAGTATTTCAGACCCAGACTACATTAATTTTGAAACGGACAATTTCAGAATAAATTTCAGTTTTGAGGTCCACGTCTTTATCGAACTTTCAATCTTGTTATTCATTTATGAATTAATAATTATGGGAGACAAGGCATCGAATGATGTCGAAGTAGAGTTTAATTTATTTATTTATATATTAATAGCAAACTTTACAGCTTTTAAATCCGAGAATAATAATCTTACTAATACAATCTTATATAGCCCATTACAAAGTTTGACACATTACAATTTATACATAAGGCAAGATAGGTACATGCATTTGTTGGTGTGACTGTGAAGTGTAAGTGGAGTGTATGTGTAATGTGTGTATGATATTATGTGCACTGTTCTGCTTATTGGTTAGTATTTATAGGTAGGCCTAATTCCTTCGATACCAACGCACTGAATTTATTACGGCTGAGGAAAAAAATATCCAGTTGTTTAAATTTTGTCTCATACGTGCGCACAATTCGTTGCAAGACAGAATGTCTGGAGTAATTAGTGCGCGCTGTGCCAGCATCCAAGCAGCGCATGTGTCTAGTGCGAGTACTACACGCGCATACTCCAATTCGCGCTGACAGATCGGAACAGTCCAACACTGTGTTAACTATGTCAAACAACAGTCTCATGTCAGTAATTAACCGTCTATCCTCGAGGGAGAGCAGATGGAAGAAACGGAGTCTGGTCGCGTAGTCTCCTTGCCTTCTCAGGCGATAGTTTAAGCGGCGTGTAAAACAGCGTTGCACAGATTCTAGTTGGGCGATATGCGTTACATAGGACGGAGACCAGATTGGTGAGGCATACTCCATAATACTGCGAACATAAGCGAAGTACAGGACTTTCAGTGAATTAATTTTTTTGAAGTATTTAGTACTTCTATGAAGAAATCCTAGCATCTTGTGGGCTTTTTGGGTAATATATTCGAAATGAGACATGTATAATAGCTTACGATCCAACATGACACCGAGATCGCGGACAAGTTCAACCCTAGGTATGATACTGTCGTTCAAAACATAGTTGTAAGTTAAAAAGCTTTTTTTCCTAGTGAATGTAATTGTCTGGCATTTATTAACGTTCAGGTCGAGACAATTACGTTTACAATATTCCGCGAGTCCATCAAGGTCTTTCTGAAGCTTACCACAGTCAGCCACAGAACGTATGGGCATGAAAATCTTTTTATCATCTGCGTATAATAAAACCTTGGAATATGTGAAACAGGCTTCGATGTCGTGAAGGTAAATGTTAAAAAGCAGGGGACCCAGATGGGAACCCTGCGGTACACCTGAGGGTATACTTTCAAACGTAGATTTGAAAGCGCCAATCCTAACTGCCTGTGATCTATTTCTGAGGTACGATATAAGCCATCTCAAAAGATCACCGTGCACACCGATACTAGACAATTTGGATGCGAGAATGTCGTGATTAATTCGATCAAAACATTTGGAGTAATCGGTGTACACGACGTCAACCTGGAACCCGTTATCCATATGTTGGGCAACCAAATCAGTGAAAACGGCAAGATTAGTAACTGTAGATCTTTTACGCATAAAACCATGCTGTGAAGCCGGGATGCAAGCCGCGGCAATTGGATACAATTGGTCATAAACAATTGATTCAAACACCTTCCCGAAGACAGATAGTATGGAAACCGGCCTATAGTTTTCCACTTTCTCTCGTGGGCCACTTTTATGGATAGGTATGACATGTGCCTCCTTCCATTTTCCAGGGAAAACTCCTTCTTTAATTGATCGGTTAAATATTATGGATAATGGAAGGGCAAGCTCTACGGCACACAATTTAGCAAGGATTGAGGGAACACCATCGCTACCAGCACCCTTATTAAGGTCTAATTTCTTTAGATACTTCTCAACTAATGCCTGTGAAATATTAATAGAATTAATTGTGTGTATGTAGTTGGGAGAGGTTATGCCTAAGTTACTATGTTGAGAGGGTTGTGTGGAGTAGACCGAGAGAAAATAATCTTGAAAAATACTACATACCTCCGATCCGCCACTAGCTAAACGACCTCCGAATGATACCTGAGCAGGGACCACACGGTCCCTACGCAAAGAATTTGTATATGACCAGAAACGCTTAGGGTTTTTTGAAATTGAACTTTCACAAGAATTTATATAACGTTTCCAGCACTTATCCTGCATGTCCTTTTGACGTTTTCTTAGCAAAGCAAAGGCATCATAATCCAATGGGTTTCCAAATTGCTTCCAGAGTCTGTGATACTTGGATTTCTCCTTGATTATTTTAATTAGTGGCTTTGAAAACCAAACCGGGTAACCACAACCATTACTCATGAAGCAAGGGATGTCATCGTCAATAATAGCTTGCAATTCAGAAATGAAACAGTTAACCATATCATCAATATCACCGCACTCAAGTTTAGCGGACCAATCTATTGAAAGTAAGCGTGAGCGTATCTTGTCATAATTACCCTTCCTAAAATTAAAAACTTTGGTTTTAGGCTCCTTGAGCATATTATTTAATAATAAATTTGATATTTCCAAGTCAAGCGCAGGGTGATGAGGCATATCCTCACGGGTTAAGGGGAGACTACAGCGCTGAGAAGTTACTTCCAAAGTACAAAACACAAGGTCCAGGAAGCGATTATTGCCATTAATCACGGTGTTATATTGTTCCAAGCCGGAATTAGATAGTGTGTTCAAAAAGATTTTCTGGAACTCATTGGTTATATTAAAGGGCAATCTAGAAGAGCAGTCAGGGTTAGCTATCCAGTCGATATTTGGAAAATTAAAATCACCTAGTAAGAGATAATCTACTTCCGGATGCCTATCAATAAATTGACGTAAATAAGCGGTTAGGTCGGCTACTTGTGCATCGTGAGAGTTTCCAGATCCGGGCAAATAAGTGCATATGATATGTAAGTCACGCGCCGCGCGCATGACCCGAGCCTGCAGCACAACATGAACCAAATCGTATGGGGCATCGTGCGGCGGGGAGATGGCGCGCGCTCCGAGCTCGCGGTGCGTCAGCAGCATGACGCCGCCACCCAGCACACGCGAGACGCCACCACAGCCCCGCCGCATCGCACTTTTGTTTATAGGCCGATCCCGCCTATGCACGTCATAACGGCCATCACACACCTCCAGATCACCAATACTCTCCAGAAGCCAGGTTTCACATATCGCCACAATATGATAATCGTGAAGAAGGAGGCCCTGATAGAATTCCGATAGTCTACCGCGAATGCTACGGGAATTTTGAAAATACAATTTAAAAATCATGTATTACAGAGATAAGATTCTGTTACCCAGAAAGTAATATTTCCCATAGCGGTCGCTGCAGACGTCATTTATTAGCCTTAATAACCATGAAAGAACAGACAGTGCAGATGTGTGCGAGTAGTATGTGTGTGATTTGTGTAACAATTGTATGTGCAACAACTTATACAAAATTAAATAACATAATAGTATTTTCCCATAAAAGAGTGAAAACATGCCAATTATAATTAAATAGTTTATAATGTCATCTACATCTACTGAGTTTTCGTTAATTTGTCTAATTGATCTAAATTGAAGATACGCATAGCGTGGGCCTTGTTGTGTTTCCGTATGTATATTTTTGCATTTCTGGTCCAAACATTCTGAAACCCCAATTCTTTACACATCATCCTAGTAGCTTTTAATAAGCCTTTGTTAAAAGGAGTTAAGTGCTCATTAATGTAGATAGGTTTACTTTCACCAGGAATGTTTATATCAGATGAGAACAAACCGCGTTTCTTCCGAGCTGCGCTTAGTAAGCTGTCTCTGAGCTGGGTCGACTTAAATTTGACGATGACAGTCTTCGGGAGTCCTTCGTTTTTATTACGGGATGGAAGTCGCGTGGTGTATTCAATGTCTTCTTTGGTCACCGCGACCCCAAGCACTGTCGCGATCTTGCTTACAATAGGCAACAATGTTTCGGATTTTCTTTCGGGTATCCCGAATATTTCTAGATTGTTTAGTCGGGCACGCTGCTCGACATCATTCACATTTCTGTGTATATTTTCAAAGGCTGATAATTTAGAATTAATTTGATTATTTTCAGTTTCTAAATTATTGATTTTTAATTGTAGTGTTGAATAATCCTTGGATAAATTATTAATTATATGAATTTTTGATTCATTCTCAGCTATGACAGCGTTAAGAGTTGATTCTAAATATAGTGTCTTCTCGTTCAAAGTTACATAATGTTGCTTTATCTGCTGAACTGATTCTTCAAACAAATTAATTTTAGTAGCCAATTCAGTTAAAATATCTTTCTTGATGTTATCTAATTTAGAATCAAAGTAACATCTCAAGTCCATCAGCTGCTTGGTAATGTCGAGATGAGGAATTGGCATACTCGCACTAGATAGCGTGTTATCTTTGTTCTTCAGTTTGTTTACGCGTGAAGTGCTGCCGCGCGTCATGTTGACATTATTACTATGTCCGGCATCAACATCGTCGGTATTTCTTGGACTAGTGTGATTGTAACGTACCGGGGTAGCCGAGTTGTCGCCTTTCGGGCGCAAACAGATACATGATGGGCACGTCCATTCTCCTTTAAATTCTTCGTCCAAGTTATTAAAAGCATCACGAGTCATTTTAATGCATAACAAATCAAATGATTTACGGCACTTACAGCATTTCATATAGTGCATGTCTATAATTTTATTGTTGCAACCAGCACAGATAGCCATGATAGTTAAAAAAATATATATAATGCGCAGGGTAGAAGCTTGTTATATATTGTATTCCAACAGTAACAGGTATTAGAACTTAAGTAGCACAGTGTACAACGGAGTCAAAATCCTCGTGCCCAGAAGAGCTTAAGCGCCATGAAATCCGCGGCGTTTACGCGTTGCGACTTGGGAACTTCTGACACAAAGCACTTCACTTCTTAAAAGAAATCGTGTTAACTGTTTTGTCTTTTATGATGTTAAATCCACTTTTTTTTTAAATCCACTAACGAGAAATTAATAATTTTAACACTGCAAGTTCGCACTGATGTTACAATATTCAGTTTATACTGTAGATTCCATGTAGAATAACTATTTTATTAGTAAACAAAATATTTTGCAGGAGCACAGTATCTACCGCCTTGCACGTTTTTTCGTTATATTGGCTGGCGGTAGATCCTGACAGCGGAGAAAGTAAGTTATAATCTTTTCACCAAACTGATTATGCTTAGGGGGCTGCCATTAATTAGGAACGTGATGTGATTTCAGCGATTTTTCGTCTCCGCCCCCCTCCTTGGTGAGATGGCTGGCATATCCTATAGGTAGGTATGCGAAATGTAGTGTAAATACCTACTTTAAACGGTCCTTGATTACGTTGGAATATTAAAAAAAAAAAACACAATTGATTATATTTCAGACTATTTGACCCGGTTTTCTCTCAATTTTAGTTTCTTGCCGAAAAAACGTATTATTTGCCGAGACGTGACTGTCCCCTACATGAGATCTGGTGAGATTCGATTCACACCCTTCCCCCACCTTAGAAACGCCTCATGTCATGTAATTAATGGACAACCCCTTAAAAACTTGTTTATAGGCTAGGTTTTATTCAAACTGGGTATATAACTTATATTAACTTATTAACTTATAATATGTTATATTATAACTATTGTGAACCTATTTGGACTAATTCTATATTCTCAATTTATAGAATTCCTATTTATAGAATTTATGGTCATATAAATTTGGTTGGTTTCAGACCCTTAGTTCTGAAGATTCACCACAAAATGCATTTTGCAGAATTTGTTTTGTTATTTCCAAAACCTTTAAAATACTTCATGAAAATCCTCATCAAGAATTCAGAGCATGACATTTTGAAATAATCTCTTACGAACTTTTAATGCTTAAATAGTAATAAAATAACTACTTAATATTTATGATTTCAGAGCGTCCAATTATGCTTCTGCTTCGCCGCCTCATCAGGAATAAACAAAATACAGTCATGACCAATGCCCAAATTGTTGACATACTTGAAAGGGAGTTTGGAATTGATGTTAAATCAAGCCATGAGCTGGAAGTAGATATATACATCAAAATAATAAAAAAATACCTTAAAGACTGGCCACAGTGGGAGGAGTTAGAAAGAATATCCACCAAACTGAGCAACATAAAGGATTTTGAAGCAGTATCAAAGGTTCTCAACCACAAGTATAAAAATTTGAAGGAGTATCTCGGTGTTATGCTTAATGCTGCTAAACCGTTAGCCAAAGAAGCAGTGAAGAGCGTAACCACAGAAAAATCTAAAAAGGAAACAAACATTGACTCGAGCGATGTTGTTATGGAGATACAATGCACAAGGGAACAACTCTACCAACTCTTCTACAGGCGTCCACGTATGGATCTTAATAATTCTGTATTCAACATGTCCATTCTTGAACCATCTCGAATTGTACTGAAAGCATTGACTTTTGAAGAAATTCTCAAAGCAGGGTGGGTAAAAATCGACATTAAACTACCACACTTTACATATGTTCAAGAAGTGATGTACATACTCAGGCATGTCTTAGTAAACAAAGTACGTAATGAGAGCACCACTAAAGACATCTCTTTAAACACCAACCTACAAATGAAGGCTTTCAAAAAGACTAAAAATTACAGAAGAAATCAGATAATAGCACAATTCAATGGTATTCTAGATGAGTGTATAACAACAAATTATGAGATGTATTCCATATTGAATACCGTTTTTGACATACTAAAGCAACAATTACATGACTCAAATATATACAAAGTACCAGGGAACTACAGAAAATTTGCCAGCAAATATAAATATGTGAGGTATTTTTATGCTGAGAATTTGAACAGCAATGATGCTAGATACGACTTACAGCTGGAAGAGGTGGTGTCTCCAGGATACCAATTTTACATCGGCAAGATTGGAAAGATGCAGAAACCCCTGCGTCCATTCGCAGAATGGTTCAAAGTTGAATGTTTGATCTGTAAAGTTAAATTCACTGGGACACTTAATATAAAAGAAATTTTGCAAGCTCATTTCAATGATCACCATCAGAAGGAGCCTGAGTGGCAGTGCATGCATTGCAAAAAGAAATTCGGTTTTGACTTCTTGGCAAAAAATTATTGGAGTCATGAATGTTGAGCTCAGATGAAAAAAAAATTTTTTTTGAGATACTGCCACTTTTTTCATGCAGTCTGAAGCTAATCCTAGTACTTAAGAATTATCAAGTCTCGTATATATCCAATGGTAGGTTCGTATTAGTAGAAATAAAAAAAAAGTTACCTGCCTTAGAGGTAACGGCAGGGACAAAGATTAATGTGTGATTGTTAATGTGGTTTAAATGTCAAACCCGAACAATACTGAAGTAAGATTGAAAATTAACCCAAAGTTGACATTTGGTGACATTTATGATCTCAACTGCGCTCAAATATTATTTTATGTACAAGAATAACACTGTTACAAATCACATTCATCCCCAGATAATCAAAGATCATTTATTGATAGTAAAAAGCTGTAAAAGCACATTTACAGATGGAGCGTAAATTTTTCAGGATTTCAGGATGCAATATAACTCGTTGCCAAATTTTGTGGAAAGTTCAACGGTTTGGGCGTGAAAAAGGTAACAGATAAACAGTTACTCTCGTATTTTTTTATAATATTATATACGGTATATTATAATACGGTAGTTTATACAAAATACATGCCTCTACATGCATTAGGTACTTCATGCTTATTATTAATTAGTTTTTTTTTGTGCGTTTACAACACACAAATTTCATAATAACTACCTATAATTCATACCAATATTTGTTCCGTGCTGGGATGGAACCCGCGACACATAGCGCAGAAGCGGATCGCTCCGCCACTACGTCAAAAGTGTCGTCAAATCGTGTAGTTTTTTACTAAGATTTAGATTAAGCCATATAAACTTATAATAATATACTATGTATGTACTTACATGTATGAATAAAAAATAAATTATGCGATATTATTAGGTACTTAATAAAGTTCTTACTTACATAAATTGTGTTGTTTTCTTGTCAAAGTCAAAAGTCAAATATTTTATTTCAATTAGACCATTAAAATAGCACTTTTGAAAAGTCAAACTAGTTGCACTTGGAAGGGGTTGTATTAACATCACGCCTGTATTCCCCGAAGGGTTCGGCAAAGGTGTACTAAGTACACCGACAGTTCTTCACCGGTATGTTTAGGTCCTATTTAACAGGGGGAGTATCAAGAGTTCACTAGCGTTTCGGAGTCCACGTTTAAATAAGTTTCTTGTGTAGTTATTTATAATAGAGGATCCGAGCTACGCGCCAAATAAGCCAAACTTTTATGGAATGTGGAACTTCATTGCGGATTCTCTGCCATCTAAGGAGCTCGCAGGGTTTGTTATTTTTATTTATTTATTGTATTTTATGAGATACCTACATAGTAGATATTACTTATAAATAAACACAATACTTAAATATTGTTGAAACATTTAGTTATTTATAAGGAGTGTAGAGTAATTATTTTATAGTAAGTTATGTATGAGGTGTGGACTCATACCGACTAAAAACTGCACTTGCCCTGTAGTCATGGCCATGGAAGTCTTTGACCATGCTGTCATAATCGTGGGGAGTATGTAAATGGTGGTTGTACCTACCAATCATAATTGTGTGTGTATAGTATGGATGTACAGGACTGTAGAGTGTAGGCTATGGTCTGGTACAGCCACCGGACTCCATCAAAGGGCGAGGCTTCTCCTTGCTTCCTTCTCGTAGATGTGAGCGAACTCGCGTTGCTATCTAGGGTCAGTAGGTACCTATCTGGTCGAGTAAATACATAAATGACATGTGTACATACATACATACATAAATGATCTCCCTTATATGATGGCCTCCTTAACAGATATTATTCTGTTCGCCGATGACACCTCCCTTATTTTTAAAGTAAATAGAAAGGTTACACATGCCAACGAAAGCCTAGTCCTTCTCTCTAAGTGGTTTGCAGTAAATAATGTTGTACTCAATGCCAACAAAACCAAATGTCCCCCAAGTAGAATTAAATTTAACGCTTGAAGGTAATAAACTAGACACAGTTAAGGAAACAGTATTTTTAGGTATTACTATAGACAGTCAATTGCAATGGGGCGCTCACATTAAGGCCTTGTCGAGTAGGTTGAGCTCTGCTGCATATGCGGTTAGAAAAGTTATGGAGCTTACCGATGTTGCTACAGCTAGGCTAGTATACTTTGCATATTTTCATAGCATCATGTCCTACGGCATCCTTCTATGGGGCACAGCAGCTGACAGAGATTTGATTTTTATTCTACAAAAGAGAGAGCTATCCGCGCGATCTCTTAAAAACATATTCAAGGATATCAATATACTGACAATGCCTATATTTGATATTTTATATCTTCGCAAAAATCAGCAAAATTATAGTATTAGGTTCATTTTTGGGTAATGGGTAGGTAATAAGATTTTATAACAAGTTGCCCAAATCTGTATTAGAACTTACCGATGGAAAGTTTGAGGCACATGTTAAACGCATCCTAATTAAGACAGCTTATTATAAAGTACAAGACTATGTCGATGATAGGGACGTTTGGGGATAGTTGGACTGATATTTCTGCACATGTGGCTTCCCTGGAACCTCTGTAACGACGTATGAGTATGTCTTGTAGCTAATCCCAATTTAGTCATTTGTTATAAATTAAATATCATTGTTTTTGACTTGATACTTACATCTAATTCATAAATCTTGGTGACAAGTTTTGTCAGTTGCTTTAAATGGTTTATTAGTTAGTACCGTTTGTAAATGGGAGAACTGTTTAGAACTTTCTTTTATGCCTAGCTGTATTTTATATATTGTGTGTATGTCTTCGCAACATTCCTAAATAAAATTGTTCTCTCATGTAAGTATCCAATCCAATTTATAATCCATCATTGTACAAAACAAAACGATATTTTAAAAGAGTAACCACGGAGTTTCTTGCCGGTTCTTCTCCATAGGAAACGACTAATTTGGAACCGTGCACCTAGACTCGACATTTCATAAGAGCCTGTTTATGGTTTATATGAAAATAAAACTATTTTGATTTTTTGAGTGTGGTCTCCCGAAGTCAGCGGCCAGATGTCTGTCGGCGCCCAATGTGTTTACTACGGATCGGGAGACAGTTCATGACGTAAATTATATTTCAATTCACAACATTATTCTAGTAATAACAAAATACACATTAAGGAGCTTATGCACGATTCACAATTCGGCTTCCAACGTAGATTGTCAACAGAGAGTGCCATCCTCATTCATAAGTACACTGTTCAATACTACACAGATAGGAAAACGCCCGTTTACGCCTGTTTCCTTGACCTCTCCAAAGCGTTTGACCTTGTGTCGTACGATATGCTTTGGAGAAAGCTGACAGGACAGGAACGTACCGACGGAAGTGGTGGACATCGTGAAGCACTGGTATGCTAACCAAATAAACCATGTTAAATGGGCTAATGCACTCTCAGACTCATACGGGTTGGAGTGCGGTGTGAGACAGGGGGGGTTGATGTCCCCACGGCTCTTCAACCTGTATGTAAATGACCTACTAGTGGAGCTTAGAGGCATGCATGTCGGATGCAGAGTAGGTGGTGTTAGTGTGAATAACATAAGCTATGCTGACGATATGGTGCTGCTGGGCCCTATTGCACGGTCTATAGGTGAGTTACTGAAGTGTTGTGAGGTTTATGCAGCTAGACAAGGATTGCTATATAATATCACGAAATGTAAATACATGGTCTTTAAGGCCGGTGGTAGACATTGAAAGGGAGCGCAGGGCGCTATCGATCCGAGGTAATATGCTGGCACGCAGATTTTCCCGATTTAGTGTAGATGTCAAAAACACCCTTTTTAAGGCATATTGCCAAAGTTTCTACACGGGTAACCTGTGGGTTGCGTATGCCAAAAGAGCGATAGACGCTCTGCGCGTCCAGTATAATAATGTTTTTAGGATGCTGTTGCGAAGGCCTCGTTTTTGTAGTGCTTCGGAAATGTTTGTGCAGAATCGAACCGATGGCTTTCATGAGGTGATTCGCAAAAAAACTGCTTCTCTACTAAGCAGAGTACGACAAACTAGCAACAGTATCCTCAAAATAATAAGAGAGGATATTACATCTCCGATTTTAAAAAAGATGGTGAGGACGGTGATAAATTAATAAATCACCAATATTTGTCATTTTACTAATAATAGTTTGTAAGTCTTTGTTGTAATTACTAACACATTGGATCTTAGTTATCTGAATAATAAGTTTTATTATTATTATGTCCTTTATTAATCTATTTTCTTATATTTTACATTTTTAAATATTTTTATAAAATAAATTAAAAAACAAAAACATTTAAAAATATAAAAATAGAGGCCCACCGGTATCGGGAACAGGGTCCAAGCTACCGGCGGTCAGGGCTCCAGAGAGAGGAACCTCCTAACAATACCGGCCGTGTCCAGCAGTACTGCTTTCTGGATCAGGCCCTTGACCCAGCCGCCTAACGAGAGCCTCCTGAAGTGTTGGTCGAGGCTCGTGGCTATTAAGCCATTGGCTGACACGACTATCGGTACAATGATCGCTGTGTCCACATCCCACATGTCGACAACCTCGCGAGCCAAGTCAAGATACTTTATTTGCTTATCTTTCTCGGCTTTATTATTATTCAAAAAATGCAAATACCTACATATCAAATTTATTTGATTATTGAAATCTAATAATATATAAAATTCTCGTGTCACAGTTTTCGTTGCCATACTCCTCCGAAACGGCTTGACCGATTCTCATGAAATTTTGTGAGCATATCGGGGAGGTCTGAGAATAGGCCAACATCTATTTTTCATACCCCTAAATTTTTTTTTTATGGCAAAATAACGTTTGCGACGTCAGCTAGTTATTTATATATTTATTTGATAGCTAAAAGACTTCAAAGCCTGTTTTATTTAAGACTAGTTGGATTATACACTATCCCATAAATATTTTCAATTAAAACATTTTTAAAACATTTTATTTTGCTTTAAAAAAAACAATGTCAAAGTTAAATATTTTATTTCAATCCTGACCACTTCAGATTTGATGTTTCAAGTTCATTTGAGGTAGGGGATATTGGGAGTAATTCCACTCAATTAAGAGCTGCCCTATAAATTGGCCTTGCCGAAAATCGAAGTGACTTAACACTAGGGTTGCCAACATTTCTTCAACGTAATATAGTATTTTTCAGTCGGAGCTATACAAAATATGATATATACTTCAAAATGAAATAGTATTTTACGGAAAATATTTGTATGCACTACTTGTATTTTTTAACAATATTTTGTCTGAAATAATAGTGTCATATTATTATGCCTTATCAAAAATAAAGCAGACCAAACCAAACTCTTTATTCTTTGCCCTAAAAATCTAGAAAAAATATGTGTTCAGGTATCAAATAGGTACTAAATTTTTGTAAAGGCGAGTTGCAATTTTGGAGCCCCTACTTGGAGATTCTAAATGTGTGTTCCAATTACTTAATTCATTTTCTCAGTTAATAATTAGGTACCAACTATTAGTGCAAAGGTATCAAATAGTAGCAAATAGGTATTAAATTTTAGTAATATTTTAAAGCTGATCCGTCGTTTTGGATAGTCAATCATCATTCTAATAGGTATTATAAATGTGAATGTTTGTTTATTTGTTACTCAATCACGCAAAAACGGCTGAACCGATTTGCATGAAATTGGGTATACTAATAGTATGTGACCGGAAATAAAGTATAGGCTACTTTTATCCTAGAAAAATGACGGAAAATCCCGAAAAACGGATAAAGGAGAACTACTTACGGGATTTGAATGAAATTTCATAGCATACCTACTATGTGACTGCATATAAAGTATAGGATACTTTTTATCCCAGAAAAATGTCGGAATATCCCGGAAATCCCGAAAAACGGATATAGGAGAACTACATATGGGATTTGAATGAAATTTCATACATATATAGTATGTGACCGGGAATAAAGTTTATGCTACTTTTTATCCCAGAAAAATGTCGGAATATCCCTGAAATCCCGAAAAAACAGATATAGGAGAACTACTTACGGGAATTTGAATTTGAAATTTCATACAAGCAGACTATGTAACCGCGAATAAAGTATAGGCTACTTTATGTCCCAGAAAAATGTTAGAATATCCCGGAAATCCCGAAAAACGGATATAGAAGAACTACTTACGGGGTTTGAATGAATTTTCAAACTTATATAGTATGTGACCATAAAGTATAGGCTACTTTCTATCCCCGAAAAATGTCGGAATATCTATGTGAAAATTTCCCAGAAAACTTAAGTAAAAGACTTACGGGATTTGAATGAAATTTCATACACAATTAGTATGTAACCTGGAACACAATATAGGCTAATTTTTATCCCAGGGAAATGTGGGAATATCCCGGAAATCTTTAAAAACTGATATCGGAGAACTACCTATAGGATTTGTATAAAATATTGGTACACTAATCGTTTGTGACTAAACGCTGGCATATTAAATAGGTACTTCAAATCTCGGAAAAAAGAGGGAATTTCCCTAACATTTAGTACTTCTTATCCCATGAAATCAATCCGACAACAATTGTGTTACTAAGTCTACGCGTACGAAGTCGTGGGTAAAAGCTAGTCTCTAATAAAATCTTTATTTATTCAAAATTTAAATAATAATAATAATTCAGTACTCCTTGATACGGCGCGTATTGTGAGGAGGTTCCTGTCTCTGGGGCCCTAACCACCGGTAGCTTGGACCCTGTTCCCGATATCGGTGGTCTGACTATTTCTTTAATTAAATTTTTAAATGTTTTTGTTTTCTTTTTTTGTAAAAATATAATGTAAATAAGAAATTAAATAAATACGAAAATAATAATTCCAATTTGTTAATGGTTCCAAATCCAAATGATGCATAATTTGAAAGTTTTGAGACATTAATGTTCCAATATACTAGTAGAACACTGTTGCAGAACACTGGCGCACTGTTGCTGTCCATCTATTTACATTGGAAAATTGTTCCGTAGTAAAGATCCTAGCATTTTATGGTAATATTGAATCAAGTTAGTATTGTATTGTACTATTATACGATGTGTATTTTGTTAATCTAAAATATTATACGGAAATTTAGATTATTTGATATGGTAACTCTTATTTTGACAATGGTAACAAAAAACAACAAAATATCAATAACACTGAATGTGAAATTGTGAAGTACTCGGAAATCGGAATTGAATTGACTATCTATCGATCCAGTATTTCAGACCCAGACTACATTAATTTTGAAACGGACAATTTCAGAATAAATTTCAGTTTTGAGGTCCACGTCTTTATCGAACTTTCAATCTTGTTATTCATTTATGAATTAATAATTATGGGAGACAAGGCATCGAATGATGTCGAAGTAGAGTTTAATGAGAGCCAGCTGGCGGTAGATCCTGACAGCGGAGAAAGTAAGTTATAATCTTTTCACCAAACTGATTATGCTTAGGGGGCTGCCATTAATTAGGAACGTGATGTGATTTCAGCGATTTTTCGTCTCCGCCCCCCTCCTTGGTGAGATGGCTGGCATATCCTATAGGTAGGTATGCGAAATGTAGTGTAAATACCTACTTTAAACGGTCCTTGATTACGTTGGAATATTAAAAAAAAAAAACACAATTGATTATATTTCAGACTATTTGACCCGGTTTTCTCTCAATTTTAGTTTCTTGCCGAAAAAACGTATTATTTGCCGAGACGTGACTGTCCCCTACATGAGATCTGGTGAGATTCGATTCACACCCTTCCCCCACCTTAGAAACGCCTCATGTCATGTAATTAATGGACAACCCCTTAAAAACTTGTTTATAGGCTAGGTTTTATTCAAACTGGGTATATAACTTATATTAACTTATTAACTTATAATATGTTATATTATAACTATTGTGAACCTATTTGGACTAATTCTATATTCTCAATTTATAGAATTCCTATTTATAGAATTTATGGTCATATAAATTTGGTTGGTTTCAGACCCTTAGTTCTGAAGATTCACCACAAAATGCATTTTGCAGAATTTGTTTTGTTATTTCCAAAACCTTTAAAATACTTCATGAAAATCCTCATCAAGAATTCAGAGCATGACATTTTGAAATAATCTCTTACGAACTTTTAATGCTTAAATAGTAATAAAATAACTACTTAATATTTATGATTTCAGAGCGTCCAATTATGCTTCTGCTTCGCCGCCTCATCAGGAATAAACAAAATACAGTCATGACCAATGCCCAAATTGTTGACATACTTGAAAGGGAGTTTGGAATTGATGTTAAATCAAGCCATGAGCTGGAAGTAGATATATACATCAAAATAATAAAAAAATACCTTAAAGACTGGCCACAGTGGGAGGAGTTAGAAAGAATATCCACCAAACTGAGCAACATAAAGGATTTTGAAGCAGTATCAAAGGTTCTCAACCACAAGTATAAAAATTTGAAGGAGTATCTCGGTGTTATGCTTAATGCTGCTAAACCGTTAGCCAAAGAAGCAGTGAAGAGCGTAACCACAGAAAAATCTAAAAAGGAAACAAACATTGACTCGAGCGATGTTGTTATGGAGATACAATGCACAAGGGAACAACTCTACCAACTCTTCTACAGGCGTCCACGTATGGATCTTAATAATTCTGTATTCAACATGTCCATTCTTGAACCATCTCGAATTGTACTGAAAGCATTGAATTTTGAAGAAATTCTCAAAGCAGGGTGGGTAAAAATCGACATTAAACTACCACACTTTACATATGTTCAAGAAGTGATGTACATACTCAGGCATGTCTTAGTAAACAAAGTACGTAATGAGAGCACCACTAAAGACATCTCTTTAAACACCAACCTACAAATGAAGGCTTTCAAAAAGACTAAAAATTACAGAAGAAATCAGATAATAGCACAATTCAATGGTATTCTAGATGAGTGTATAACAACAAATTATGAGATGTATTCCATATTGAATACCGTTTTTGACATACTAAAGCAACAATTACATGACTCAAATATATACAAAGTACCAGGGAACTACAGAAAATTTGCCAGCAAATATAAATATGTGAGGTATTTTTATGCTGAGAATTTGAACAGCAATGATGCTAGATACGAGTTACAGCTGGAAGAGGTGGTGTCTCCAGGATACCAATTTTACATCGGCAAGATTGGAAAGATGCAGAAACCCCTGCGTCCATTCGCAGAATGGTTCAAAGTTGAATGTTTGATCTGTAAAGTTAAATTCACTGGGACACTTAATATAAAAGAAATTTTGCAAGCTCATTTCAATGATCACCATCAGAAGGAGCCTGAGTGGCAGTGCATGCATTGCAAAAAGAAATTCGGTTTTGACTTCTTGGCAAAAAATTATTGGAGTCATGAATGTTGAGCTCAGATGAAAAAAAAATTTTTTTTGAGATACTGCCACTTTTTTCATGCAGTCTGAAGCTAATCCTAGTACTTAAGAATTATCAAGTCTCGTATATATCCAATGGTAGGTTCGTATTAGTAGAAATAAAAAAAAAGTTACCTGCCTTAGAGGTAACGGCAGGGACAAAGATTAATGTGTGATTGTTAATGTGGTTTAAATGTCAAACCCGAACAATACTGAAGTAAGATTGAAAATTAACCCAAAGTTGACATTTGGTGACATTTATGATCTCAACTGCGCTCAAATATTATTTTATGTACAAGAATAACACTGTTACAAATCACATTCATCCCCAGATAATCAAAGATCATTTATTGATAGTAAAAAGCTGTAAAAGCACATTTACAGATGGAGCGTAAATTTTTCAGGATTTCAGGATGCAATATAACTCGTTGCCAAATTTTGTGGAAAGTTCAACGGTTTGGGCGTGAAAAAGGTAACAGATAAACAGTTACTCTCGTATTTTTTTATAATATTATATACGGTATATTATAATACGGTAGTTTATACAAAATACATGCCTCTACATGCATTAGGTACTTCATGCTTATTATTAATTAGTTTTTTTTTGTGCGTTTACAACACACAAATTTCATAATAACTACCTATAATTCATAACAAAATTTGTTCCGTGCTGGGATGGAACCCGCGACACATAGCGCAGAAGCGGATCGCTCCGCCACTACGTCAAAAGTGTCGTCAAATCGTGTAGTTTTTTACTAAGATTTAGATTAAGCCATATAAACTTATAATAATATACTATGTATGTACTTACATGTATGAATAAAAAATAAATTATGCGATATTATTAGGTACTTAATAAAGTTCTTACTTACATAAATTGTGTTGTTTTCTTGTCAAAGTCAAAAGTCAAATATTTTATTTCAATTAGACCATTAAAATAGCACTTTTGAAAAGTCAAACTAGTTGCACTTGGAAGGGGTTGTATTAACATCACGCCTGTATTCCCCGAAGGGTTCGGCAAAGGTGTACTAAGTACACCGACAGTTCTTCACCGGTATGTTTAGGTCCTATTTAACAGGGGGAGTATCAAGAGTTCACTAGCGTTTCGGAGTCCACGTTTAAATAAGTTTCTTGTGTAGTTATTTATAATAGAGGATCCGAGCTACGCGCCAAATAAGCCAAACTTTTATGGAATGTGGAACTTCATTGCGGATTCTCTGCCATCTAAGGAGCTCGCAGGGTTTGTTATTTTTATTTATTTATTGTATTTTATGAGATACCTACATAGTAGATATTACTTATAAATAAACACAATACTTAAATATTGTTGAAACATTTAGTTATTTATAAGGAGTGTAGAGTAATTATTTTATAGTAAGTTATGTATGAGGTGTGGACTCATACCGACTAAAAACTGCACTTGCCCTGTAGTCATGGCCATGGAAGTCTTTGACCATGCTGTCATAATCGTGGGGAGTATGTAAATGGTGGTTGTACCTACCAATCATAATTGTGTGTGTATAGTATGGATGTACAGGACTGTAGAGTGTAGGCTATGGTCTGGTACAGCCACCGGACTCCATCAAAGGGCGAGGCTTCTCCTTGCTTCCTTCTCGTAGATGTGAGCGAACTCGCGTTGCTATCTAGGGTCAGTAGGTACCTATCTGGTCGAGTAAATACATAAATGACATGTGTACATACATACATACATAAATGATCTCCCTTATATGATGGCCTCCTTAACAGATATTATTCTGTTCGCCGATGACACCTCCCTTATTTTTAAAGTAAATAGAAAGGTTACACATGCCAACGAAAGCCTAGTCCTTCTCTCTAAGTGGTTTGCAGTAAATAATGTTGTACTCAATGCCAACAAAACCAAATGTCCCCCAAGTAGAATTAAATTTAACGCTTGAAGGTAATAAACTAGACACAGTTAAGGAAACAGTATTTTTAGGTATTACTATAGACAGTCAATTGCAATGGGGCGCTCACATTAAGGCCTTGTCGAGTAGGTTGAGCTCTGCTGCATATGCGGTTAGAAAAGTTATGGAGCTTACCGATGTTGCTACAGCTAGGCTAGTATAC
The DNA here is from genome assembly GCA_964056405.1 of Acronicta alni. Lineage (NCBI taxonomy): Eukaryota > Metazoa > Arthropoda > Insecta > Lepidoptera > Noctuidae > Acronicta > Acronicta alni. The sequence goes on along the minus strand of OZ043913.1, from coordinate 25,066,588 downwards.
TTTGCATATTTTCATAGCATCATGTCCTACGGCATCCTTCTATGGGGCACAGCAGCTGACAGAGATTTGATTTTTATTCTACAAAAGAGAGAGCTATCCGCGCGATCTCTTAAAAACATATTCAAGGATATCAATATACTGACAATGCCTATATTTGATATTTTATATCTTCGCAAAAATCAGCAAAATTATAGTATTAGGTTCATTTTTGGGTAATGGGTAGGTAATAAGATTTTATAACAAGTTGCCCAAATCTGTATTAGAACTTACCGATGGAAAGTTTGAGGCACATGTTAAACGCATCCTAATTAAGACAGCTTATTATAAAGTACAAGACTATGTCGATGATAGGGACGTTTGGGGATAGTTGGACTGATATTTCTGCACATGTGGCTTCCCTGGAACCTCTGTAACGACGTATGAGTATGTCTTGTAGCTAATCCCAATTTAGTCATTTGTTATAAATTAAATATCATTGTTTTTGACTTGATACTTACATCTAATTCATAAATCTTGGTGACAAGTTTTGTCAGTTGCTTTAAATGGTTTATTAGTTAGTACCGTTTGTAAATGGGAGAACTGTTTAGAACTTTCTTTTATGCCTAGCTGTATTTTATATATTGTGTGTATGTCTTCGCAACATTCCTAAATAAAATTGTTCTCTCATGTAAGTATCCAATCCAATTTATAATCCATCATTGTACAAAACAAAACGATATTTTAAAAGAGTAACCACGGAGTTTCTTGCCGGTTCTTCTCCATAGGAAACGACTAATTTGGAACCGTGCACCTAGACTCGACATTTCATAAGAGCCTGTTTATGGTTTATATGAAAATAAAACTATTTTGATTTTTTGAGTGTGGTCTCCCGAAGTCAGCGGCCAGATGTCTGTCGGCGCCCAATGTGTTTACTACGGATCGGGAGACAGTTCATGACGTAAATTATATTTCAATTCACAACATTATTCTAGTAATAACAAAATACACATTAAGGAGCTTATGCACGATTCACAATTCGGCTTCCAACGTAGATTGTCAACAGAGAGTGCCATCCTCATTCATAAGTACACTGTTCAATACTACACAGATAGGAAAACGCCCGTTTACGCCTGTTTCCTTGACCTCTCCAAAGCGTTTGACCTTGTGTCGTACGATATGCTTTGGAGAAAGCTGACAGGACAGGAACGTACCGACGGAAGTGGTGGACATCGTGAAGCACTGGTATGCTAACCAAATAAACCATGTTAAATGGGCTAATGCACTCTCAGACTCATACGGGTTGGAGTGCGGTGTGAGACAGGGGGGGTTGATGTCCCCACGGCTCTTCAACCTGTATGTAAATGACCTACTAGTGGAGCTTAGAGGCATGCATGTCGGATGCAGAGTAGGTGGTGTTAGTGTGAATAACATAAGCTATGCTGACGATATGGTGCTGCTGGGCCCTATTGCACGGTCTATAGGTGAGTTACTGAAGTGTTGTGAGGTTTATGCAGCTAGACAAGGATTGCTATATAATATCACGAAATGTAAATACATGGTCTTTAAGGCCGGTGGTAGACATTGAAAGGGAGCGCAGGGCGCTATCGATCCGAGGTAATATGCTGGCACGCAGATTTTCCCGATTTAGTGTAGATGTCAAAAACACCCTTTTTAAGGCATATTGCCAAAGTTTCTACACGGGTAACCTGTGGGTTGCGTATGCCAAAAGAGCGATAGACGCTCTGCGCGTCCAGTATAATAATGTTTTTAGGATGCTGTTGCGAAGGCCTCGTTTTTGTAGTGCTTCGGAAATGTTTGTGCAGAATCGAACCGATGGCTTTCATGAGGTGATTCGCAAAAAAACTGCTTCTCTACTAAGCAGAGTACGACAAACTAGCAACAGTATCCTCAAAATAATAAGAGAGGATATTACATCTCCGATTTTAAAAAAGATGGTGAGGACGGTGATAAATTAATAAATCACCAATATTTGTCATTTTACTAATAATAGTTTGTAAGTCTTTGTTGTAATTACTAACACATTGGATCTTAGTTATCTGAATAATAAGTTTTATTATTATTATGTCCTTTATTAATCTATTTTCTTATATTTTACATTTTTAAATATTTTTATAAAATAAATTAAAAAACAAAAACATTTAAAAATATAAAAATAGAGGCCCACCGGTATCGGGAACAGGGTCCAAGCTACCGGCGGTCAGGGCTCCAGAGAGAGGAACCTCCTAACAATACCGGCCGTGTCCAGCAGTACTGCTTTCTGGATCAGGCCCTTGACCCAGCCGCCTAACGAGAGCCTCCTGAAGTGTTGGTCGAGGCTCGTGGCTATTAAGCCATTGGCTGACACGACTATCGGTACAATGATCGCTGTGTCCACATCCCACATGTCGACAACCTCGCGAGCCAAGTCAAGATACTTTATTTGCTTATCTTTCTCGGCTTTATTATTATTCAAAAAATGCAAATACCTACATATCAAATTTATTTGATTATTGAAATCTAATAATATATAAAATTCTCGTGTCACAGTTTTCGTTGCCATACTCCTCCGAAACGGCTTGACCGATTCTCATGAAATTTTGTGAGCATATCGGGGAGGTCTGAGAATAGGCCAACATCTATTTTTCATACCCCTAAATTTTTTTTTTATGGCAAAATAACGTTTGCGACGTCAGCTAGTTATTTATATATTTATTTGATAGCTAAAAGACTTCAAAGCCTGTTTTATTTAAGACTAGTTGGATTATACACTATCCCATAAATATTTTCAATTAAAACATTTTTAAAACATTTTATTTTGCTTTAAAAAAAACAATGTCAAAGTTAAATATTTTATTTCAATCCTGACCACTTCAGATTTGATGTTTCAAGTTCATTTGAGGTAGGGGATATTGGGAGTAATTCCACTCAATTAAGAGCTGCCCTATAAATTGGCCTTGCCGAAAATCGAAGTGACTTAACACTAGGGTTGCCAACATTTCTTCAACGTAATATAGTATTTTTCAGTCGGAGCTATACAAAATATGATATATACTTCAAAATGAAATAGTATTTTACGGAAAATATTTGTATGCACTACTTGTATTTTTTAACAATATTTTGTCTGAAATAATAGTGTCATATTATTATGCCTTATCAAAAATAAAGCAGACCAAACCAAACTCTTTATTCTTTGCCCTAAAAATCTAGAAAAAATATGTGTTCAGGTATCAAATAGGTACTAAATTTTTGTAAAGGCGAGTTGCAATTTTGGAGCCCCTACTTGGAGATTCTAAATGTGTGTTCCAATTACTTAATTCATTTTCTCAGTTAATAATTAGGTACCAACTATTAGTGCAAAGGTATCAAATAGTAGCAAATAGGTATTAAATTTTAGTAATATTTTAAAGCTGATCCGTCGTTTTGGATAGTCAATCATCATTCTAATAGGTATTATAAATGTGAATGTTTGTTTATTTGTTACTCAATCACGCAAAAACGGCTGAACCGATTTGCATGAAATTGGGTATACTAATAGTATGTGACCGGAAATAAAGTATAGGCTACTTTTATCCTAGAAAAATGACGGAAAATCCCGAAAAACGGATAAAGGAGAACTACTTACGGGATTTGAATGAAATTTCATAGCATACCTACTATGTGACTGCATATAAAGTATAGGATACTTTTTATCCCAGAAAAATGTCGGAATATCCCGGAAATCCCGAAAAACGGATATAGGAGAACTACATATGGGATTTGAATGAAATTTCATACATATATAGTATGTGACCGGGAATAAAGTTTATGCTACTTTTTATCCCAGAAAAATGTCGGAATATCCCTGAAATCCCGAAAAAACAGATATAGGAGAACTACTTACGGGAATTTGAATTTGAAATTTCATACAAGCAGACTATGTAACCGCGAATAAAGTATAGGCTACTTTATGTCCCAGAAAAATGTTAGAATATCCCGGAAATCCCGAAAAACGGATATAGAAGAACTACTTACGGGGTTTGAATGAATTTTCAAACTTATATAGTATGTGACCATAAAGTATAGGCTACTTTCTATCCCCGAAAAATGTCGGAATATCTATGTGAAAATTTCCCAGAAAACTTAAGTAAAAGACTTACGGGATTTGAATGAAATTTCATACACAATTAGTATGTAACCTGGAACACAATATAGGCTAATTTTTATCCCAGGGAAATGTGGGAATATCCCGGAAATCTTTAAAACTGATATCGGAGAACTACCTACAGGATTTGTATAAAATATTGGTACACTAATCGTTTGTGACTAAACGCTGGCATATTAAATAGGTACTTCAAATCTCGGAAAAAAGAGGGAATTTCCCTAACATTTAGTACTTCTTATCCCATGAAATCAATCCGACAACAATTGTGTTACTAAGTCTACGCGTACGAAGTCGTGGGTAAAAGCTAGTCTCTAATAAAATCTAATAAAATCTTTATTTATTCAAAATTTAAATAATAATAATAATTCAGTACTCCTTGATACGGCGCGTATTGTGAGGAGGTTCCTGTCTCTGGGGCCCTAACCACCGGTAGCTTGGACCCTGTTCCCGATATCGGTGGTCTGACTATTTCTTTAATTAAATTTTTAAATGTTTTTGTTTTCTTTTTTTGTAAAAATATAATGTAAATAAGAAATTAAATAAATACGAAAATAATAATTCCAATTTGTTAATGGTTCCAAATCCAAATGATGCATAATTTGAAAGTTTTGAGACATTAATGTTCCAATATACTAGTAGAACACTGTTGCAGAACACTGGCGCACTGTTGCTGTCCATCTATTTACATTGGAAAATTGTTCCGTAGTAAAGATCCTAGCATTTTATGGTAATATTGAATCAAGTTAGTATTGTATTGTACTATTATACGATGTGTATTTTGTTAATCTAAAATATTATACGGAAATTTAGATTATTTGATATGGTAACTCTTATTTTGACAATGGTAACAAAAAACAACAAAATATCAATAACACTGAATGTGAAATTGTGAAGTACTCGGAAATCGGAATTGAATTGACTATCTATCGATCCAGTATTTCAGACCCAGACTACATTAATTTTGAAACGGACAATTTCAGAATAAATTTCAGTTTTGAGGTCCACGTCTTTATCGAACTTTCAATCTTGTTATTCATTTATGAATTAATAATTATGGGAGACAAGGCATCGAATGATGTCGAAGTAGAGTTTAATGAGAGCCAGCTGGCGGTAGATCCTGACAGCGGAGAAAGTAAGTTATAATCTTTTCACCAAACTGATTATGCTTAGGGGGCTGCCATTAATTAGGAACGTGATGTGATTTCAGCGATTTTTCGTCTCCGCCCCCCTCCTTGGTGAGATGGCTGGCATATCCTATAGGTAGGTATGCGAAATGTAGTGTAAATACCTACTTTAAACGGTCCTTGATTACGTTGGAATATTAAAAAAAAAAAACACAATTGATTATATTTCAGACTATTTGACCCGGTTTTCTCTCAATTTTAGTTTCTTGCCGAAAAAACGTATTATTTGCCGAGACGTGACTGTCCCCTACATGAGATCTGGTGAGATTCGATTCACACCCTTCCCCCACCTTAGAAACGCCTCATGTCATGTAATTAATGGACAACCCCTTAAAAACTTGTTTATAGGCTAGGTTTTATTCAAACTGGGTATATAACTTATATTAACTTATTAACTTATAATATGTTATATTATAACTATTGTGAACCTATTTGGACTAATTCTATATTCTCAATTTATAGAATTCCTATTTATAGAATTTATGGTCATATAAATTTGGTTGGTTTCAGACCCTTAGTTCTGAAGATTCACCACAAAATGCATTTTGCAGAATTTGTTTTGTTATTTCCAAAACCTTTAAAATACTTCATGAAAATCCTCATCAAGAATTCAGAGCATGACATTTTGAAATAATCTCTTACGAACTTTTAATGCTTAAATAGTAATAAAATAACTACTTAATATTTATGATTTCAGAGCGTCCAATTATGCTTCTGCTTCGCCGCCTCATCAGGAATAAACAAAATACAGTCATGACCAATGCCCAAATTGTTGACATACTTGAAAGGGAGTTTGGAATTGATGTTAAATCAAGCCATGAGCTGGAAGTAGATATATACATCAAAATAATAAAAAAATACCTTAAAGACTGGCCACAGTGGGAGGAGTTAGAAAGAATATCCACCAAACTGAGCAACATAAAGGATTTTGAAGCAGTATCAAAGGTTCTCAACCACAAGTATAAAAATTTGAAGGAGTATCTCGGTGTTATGCTTAATGCTGCTAAACCGTTAGCCAAAGAAGCAGTGAAGAGCGTAACCACAGAAAAATCTAAAAAGGAAACAAACATTGACTCGAGCGATGTTGTTATGGAGATACAATGCACAAGGGAACAACTCTACCAACTCTTCTACAGGCGTCCACGTATGGATCTTAATAATTCTGTATTCAACATGTCCATTCTTGAACCATCTCGAATTGTACTGAAAGCATTGACTTTTGAAGAAATTCTCAAAGCAGGGTGGGTAAAAATCGACATTAAACTACCACACTTTACATATGTTCAAGAAGTGATGTACATACTCAGGCATGTCTTAGTAAACAAAGTACGTAATGAGAGCACCACTAAAGACATCTCTTTAAACACCAACCTACAAATGAAGGCTTTCAAAAAGACTAAAAATTACAGAAGAAATCAGATAATAGCACAATTCAATGGTATTCTAGATGAGTGTATAACAACAAATTATGAGATGTATTCCATATTGAATACCGTTTTTGACATACTAAAGCAACAATTACATGACTCAAATATATACAAAGTACCAGGGAACTACAGAAAATTTGCCAGCAAATATAAATATGTGAGGTATTTTTATGCTGAGAATTTGAACAGCAATGATGCTAGATACGACTTACAGCTGGAAGAGGTGGTGTCTCCAGGATACCAATTTTACATCGGCAAGATTGGAAAGATGCAGAAACCCCTGCGTCCATTCGCAGAATGGTTCAAAGTTGAATGTTTGATCTGTAAAGTTAAATTCACTGGGACACTTAATATAAAAGAAATTTTGCAAGCTCATTTCAATGATCACCATCAGAAGGAGCCTGAGTGGCAGTGCATGCATTGCAAAAAGAAATTCGGTTTTGACTTCTTGGCAAAAAATTATTGGAGTCATGAATGTTGAGCTCAGATGAAAAAAAAATTTTTTTTGAGATACTGCCACTTTTTTCATGCAGTCTGAAGCTAATCCTAGTACTTAAGAATTATCAAGTCTCGTATATATCCAATGGTAGGTTCGTATTAGTAGAAATAAAAAAAAAGTTACCTGCCTTAGAGGTAACGGCAGGGACAAAGATTAATGTGTGATTGTTAATGTGGTTTAAATGTCAAACCCGAACAATACTGAAGTAAGATTGAAAATTAACCCAAAGTTGACATTTGGTGACATTTATGATCTCAACTGCGCTCAAATATTATTTTATGTACAAGAATAACACTGTTACAAATCACATTCATCCCCAGATAATCAAAGATCATTTATTGATAGTAAAAAGCTGTAAAAGCACATTTACAGATGGAGCGTAAATTTTTCAGGATTTCAGGATGCAATATAACTCGTTGCCAAATTTTGTGGAAAGTTCAACGGTTTGGGCGTGAAAAAGGTAACAGATAAACAGTTACTCTCGTATTTTTTTATAATATTATATACGGTATATTATAATACGGTAGTTTATACAAAATACATGCCTCTACATGCATTAGGTACTTCATGCTTATTATTAATTAGTTTTTTTTTGTGCGTTTACAACACACAAATTTCATAATAACTACCTATAATTCATACCAATATTTGTTCCGTGCTGGGATGGAACCCGCGACACATAGCGCAGAAGCGGATCGCTCCGCCACTACGTCAAAAGTGTCGTCAAATCGTGTAGTTTTTTACTAAGATTTAGATTAAGCCATATAAACTTATAATAATATACTATGTATGTACTTACATGTATGAATAAAAAATAAATTATGCGATATTATTAGGTACTTAATAAAGTTCTTACTTACATAAATTGTGTTGTTTTCTTGTCAAAGTCAAAAGTCAAATATTTTATTTCAATTAGACCATTAAAATAGCACTTTTGAAAAGTCAAACTAGTTGCACTTGGAAGGGGTTGTATTAACATCACGCCTGTATTCCCCGAAGGGTTCGGCAAAGGTGTACTAAGTACACCAACAGTTCTTCACCGGTATGTTTAGGTCCTATTTAACAGGGGGAGTATCAAGAGTTCACTAGCGTTTCGGAGTCCACGTTTAAATAAGTTTCTTGTGTAGTTATTTATAATAGAGGATCCGAGCTACGCGCCAAATAAGCCAAACTTTTATGGAATGTGGAACTTCATTGCGGATTGTCTGCCATCTAGGGAGCTCGCAGGGTTTGTTATTTTTATTTATTTATTGTATTTTATGAGATACCTACATAGTAGATATTACTTATAAATAAACACAATACTTAAATATTGTTGAAACATTTAGTTATTTATAAGGAGTGTAGAGTAATTATTTTATAGTAAGTTATGTATGAGGTGTGGACTCATACCGACTAAAAACTGCACTTGCCCTGTAGTCATGGCCATGGAAGTCTTTGACCATGCTGTCATAATCGTGGGGAGTATGTAAATGGTGGTTGTACCTACCAATCATAATTGTGTGTGTATAGTATGGATGTACAGGACTGTAGAGTGTAGGCTATGGTCTGGTACAGCCACCGGACTCCATCAAAGGGCGAGGCTTCTCCTTGCTTCCTTCTCGTAGATGTGAGCGAACTCGCGTTGCTATCTAGGGTCAGTAGGTACCTATCTGGTCGAGTAAATACATAAATGACATGTGTACATACATACATACATAAATGATCTCCCTTATATGATGGCCTCCTTAACAGATATTATTCTGTTCGCCGATGACACCTCCCTTATTTTTAAAGTAAATAGAAAGGTTACACATGCCAACGAAAGCCTAGTCCTTCTCTCTAAGTGGTTTGCAGTAAATAATGTTGTACTCAATGCCAACAAAACCAAATGTCCCCCAAGTAGAATTAAATTTAACGCTTGAAGGTAATAAACTAGACACAGTTAAGGAAACAGTATTTTTAGGTATTACTATAGACAGTCAATTGCAATGGGGCGCTCACATTAAGGCCTTGTCGAGTAGGTTGAGCTCTGCTGCATATGCGGTTAGAAAAGTTATGGAGCTTACCGATGTTGCTACAGCTAGGCTAGTATACTTTGCATATTTTCATAGCATCATGTCCTACGGCATCCTTCTATGGGGCACAGCAGCTGACAGAGATTTGATTTTTATTCTACAAAAGAGAGAGCTATCCGCGCGATCTCTTAAAAACATATTCAAGGATATCAATATACTGACAATGCCTATATTTGATATTTTATATCTTCGCAAAAATCAGCAAAATTATAGTATTAGGTTCATTTTTGGGTAATGGGTAGGTAATAAGATTTTATAACAAGTTGCCCAAATCTGTATTAGAACTTACCGATGGAAAGTTTGAGGCACATGTTAAACGCATCCTAATTAAGACAGCTTATTATAAAGTACAAGACTATGTCGATGATAGGGACGTTTGGGGATAGTTGGACTGATATTTCTGCACATGTGGCTTCCCTGGAACCTCTGTAACGACGTATGAGTATGTCTTGTAGCTAATCCCAATTTAGTCATTTGTTATAAATTAAATATCATTGTTTTTGACTTGATACTTACATCTAATTCATAAATCTTGGTGACAAGTTTTGTCAGTTGCTTTAAATGGTTTATTAGTTAGTACCGTTTGTAAATGGGAGAACTGTTTAGAACTTTCTTTTATGCCTAGCTGTATTTTATATATTGTGTGTATGTCTTCGCAACATTCCTAAATAAAATTGTTCTCTCATGTAAGTATCCAATCCAATTTATAATCCATCATTGTACAAAACAAAACGATATTTTAAAAGAGTAACCACGGAGTTTCTTGCCGGTTCTTCTCCATAGGAAACGACTAATTTGGAACCGTGCACCTAGACTCGACATTTCATAAGAGCCTGTTTATGGTTTATATGAAAATAAAACTATTTTGATTTTTTGAGTGTGGTCTCCCGAAGTCAGCGGCCAGATGTCTGTCGGCGCCCAATGTGTTTACTACGGATCGGGAGACAGTTCATGACGTAAATTATATTTCAATTCACAACATTATTCTAGTAATAACAAAATACACATTAAGGAGCTTATGCACGATTCACAATTCGGCTTCCAACGTAGATTGATTCAACAGAGAGTGCCATCCTCATTCATAAGTACACTGTTCAATACTACACAGATAGGAAAACGCCCGTTTACGCCTGTTTCCTTGACCTCTCCAAAGCGTTTGACCTTGTGTCGTACGATATGCTTTGGAGAAAGCTGACAGGACAGGAACGTACCGACGGAAGTGGTGGACATCGTGAAGCACTGGTATGCTAACCAAATAAACCATGTTAAATGGGCTAATGCACTCTCAGACTCATACGGGTTGGAGTGCGGTGTGAGACAGGGGGGGTTGATGTCCCCACGGCTCTTCAACCTGTATGTAAATGACCTACTAGTGGAGCTTAGAGGCATGCATGTCGGATGCAGAGTAGGTGGTGTTAGTGTGAATAACATAAGCTATGCTGACGATATGGTGCTGCTGGGCCCTATTGCACGGTCTATAGGTGAGTTACTGAAGTGTTGTGAGGTTTATGCAGCTAGACAAGGATTGCTATATAATATCACGAAATGTAAATACATGGTCTTTAAGGCCGGTGGTAGACATTGAAAGGGAGCGCAGGGCGCTATCGATCCGAGGTAATATGCTGGCACGCAGATTTTCCCGATTTAGTGTAGATGTCAAAAACACCCTTTTTAAGGCATATTGCCAAAGTTTCTACACGGGTAACCTGTGGGTTGCGTATGCCAAAAGAGCGATAGACGCTCTGCGCGTCCAGTATAATAATGTTTTTAGGATGCTGTTGCGAAGGCCTCGTTTTTGTAGTGCTTCGGAAATGTTTGTGCAGAATCGAACCGATGGCTTTCATGAGGTGATTCGCAAAAAAACTGCTTCTCTACTAAGCAGAGTACGACAAACTAGCAACAGTATCCTCAAAATAATAAGAGAGGATATTACATCTCCGATTTTAAAAAAGATGGTGAGGACGGTGATAAATTAATAAATCACCAATATTTGTCATTTTACTAATAATAGTTTGTAAGTCTTTGTTGTAATTACTAACACATTGGATCTTAGTTATCTGAATAATAAGTTTTATTATTATTATGTCCTTTATTAATCTATTTTCTTATATTTTACATTTTTAAATATTTTTATAAAATAAATTAAAAAACAAAAACATTTAAAAATATAAAAATAGAGGCCCACCGGTATCGGGAACAGGGTCCAAGCTACCGGCGGTCAGGGCTCCAGAGAGAGGAACCTCCTAACAATACCGGCCGTGTCCAGCAGTACTGCTTTCTGGATCAGGCCCTTGACCCAGCCGCCTAACGAGAGCCTCCTGAAGTGTTGGTCGAGGCTCGTGGCTATTAAGCCATTGGCTGACACGACTATCGGTACAATGATCGCTGTGTCCACATCCCACATGTCGACAACCTCGCGAGCCAAGTCAAGATACTTTATTTGCTTATCTTTCTCGGCTTTATTATTATTCAAAAAATGCAAATACCTACATATCAAATTTATTTGATTATTGAAATCTAATAATATATAAAATTCTCGTGTCACAGTTTTCGTTGCCATACTCCTCCGAAACGGCTTGACCGATTCTCATGAAATTTTGTGAGCATATCGGGGAGGTCTGAGAATAGGCCAACATCTATTTTTCATACCCCTAAATTTTTTTTTTATGGCAAAATAACGTTTGCGACGTCAGCTAGTTATTTATATATTTATTTGATAGCTAAAAGACTTCAAAGCCTGTTTTATTTAAGACTAGTTGGATTATACACTATCCCATAAATATTTTCAATTAAAACATTTTTAAAACATTTTATTTTGCTTTAAAAAAAACAATGTCAAAGTTAAATATTTTATTTCAATCCTGACCACTTCAGATTTGATGTTTCAAGTTCATTTGAGGTAGGGGATATTGGGAGTAATTCCACTCAATTAAGAGCTGCCCTATAAATTGGCCTTGCCGAAAATCGAAGTGACTTAACACTAGGGTTGCCAACATTTCTTCAACGTAATATAGTATTTTTCAGTCGGAGCTATACAAAATATGATATATACTTCAAAATGAAATAGTATTTTACGGAAAATATTTGTATGCACTACTTGTATTTTTTAACAATATTTTGTCTGAAATAATAGTGTCATATTATTATGCCTTATCAAAAATAAAGCAGACCAAACCAAACTCTTTATTCTTTGCCCTAAAAATCTAGAAAAAATATGTGTTCAGGTATCAAATAGGTACTAAATTTTTGTAAAGGCGAGTTGCAATTTTGGAGCCCCTACTTGGAGATTCTAAATGTGTGTTCCAATTACTTAATTCATTTTCTCAGTTAATAATTAGGTACCAACTATTAGTGCAAAGGTATCAAATAGTAGCAAATAGGTATTAAATTTTAGTAATATTTTAAAGCTGATCCGTCGTTTTGGATAGTCAATCATCATTCTAATAGGTATTATAAATGTGAATGTTTGTTTATTTGTTACTCAATCACGCAAAAACGGCTGAACCGATTTGCATGAAATTGGGTATACTAATAGTATGTGACCGGAAATAAAGTATAGGCTACTTTTATCCTAGAAAAATGACGGAAAATCCCGAAAAACGGATAAAGGAGAACTACTTACGGGATTTGAATGAAATTTCATAGCATACCTACTATGTGACTGCATATAAAGTATAGGATACTTTTTATCCCAGAAAAATGTCGGAATATCCCGGAAATCCCGAAAAACGGATATAGGAGAACTACATATGGGATTTGAATGAAATTTCATACATATATAGTATGTGACCGGGAATAAAGTTTATGCTACTTTTTATCCCAGAAAAATGTCGGAATATCCCTGAAATCCCGAAAAAACAGATATAGGAGAACTACTTACGGGAATTTGAATTTGAAATTTCATACAAGCAGACTATGTAACCGCGAATAAAGTATAGGCTACTTTATGTCCCAGAAAAATGTTAGAATATCCCGGAAATCCCGAAAAACGGATATAGAAGAACTACTTACGGGGTTTGAATGAATTTTCAAACTTATATAGTATGTGACCATAAAGTATAGGCTACTTTCTATCCCCGAAAAATGTCGGAATATCTATGTGAAAATTTCCCAGAAAACTTAAGTAAAAGACTTACGGGATTTGAATGAAATTTCATACACAATTAGTATGTAACCTGGAACACAATATAGGCTAATTTTTATCCCAGGGAAATGTGGGAATATCCCGGAAATCTTTAAAAACTGATATCGGAGAACTACCTACAGGATTTGTATAAAATATTGGTACACTAATCGTTTGTGACTAAACGCTGGCATATTAAATAGGTACTTCAAATCTCGGAAAAAAGAGGGAATTTCCCTAACATTTAGTACTTCTTATCCCATGAAATCAATCCGACAACAATTGTGTTACTAAGTCTACGCGTACGAAGTCGTGGGTAAAAGCTAGTCTCTAATAAAATCTAATAAAATCTTTATTTATTCAAAATTTAAATAATAATAATAATTCAGTACTCCTTGATACGGCGCGTATTGTGAGGAGGTTCCTGTCTCTGGGGCCCTAACCACCGGTAGCTTGGACCCTGTTCCCGATATCGGTGGTCTGACTATTTCTTTAATTAAATTTTTAAATGTTTTTGTTTTCTTTTTTTGTAAAAATATAATGTAAATAAGAAATTAAATAAATACGAAAATAATAATTCCAATTTGTTAATGGTTCCAAATCCAAATGATGCATAATTTGAAAGTTTTGAGACATTAATGTTCCAATATACTAGTAGAACACTGTTGCAGAACACTGGCGCACTGTTGCTGTCCATCTATTTACATTGGAAAATTGTTCCGTAGTAAAGATCCTAGCATTTTATGGTAATATTGAATCAAGTTAGTATTGTATTGTACTATTATACGATGTGTATTTTGTTAATCTAAAATATTATACGGAAATTTAGATTATTTGATATGGTAACTCTTATTTTGACAATGGTAACAAAAAACAACAAAATATCAATAACACTGAATGTGAAATTGTGAAGTACTCGGAAATCGGAATTGAATTGACTATCTATCGATCCAGTATTTCAGACCCAGACTACATTAATTTTGAAACGGACAATTTCAGAATAAATTTCAGTTTTGAGGTCCACGTCTTTATCGAACTTTCAATCTTGTTATTCATTTATGAATTAATAATTATGGGAGACAAGGCATCGAATGATGTCGAAGTAGAGTTTAATGAGAGCCAGCTGGCGGTAGATCCTGACAGCGGAGAAAGTAAGTTATAATCTTTTCACCAAACTGATTATGCTTAGGGGGCTGCCATTAATTAGGAACGTGATGTGATTTCAGCGATTTTTCGTCTCCGCCCCCCTCCTTGGTGAGATGGCTGGCATATCCTATAGGTAGGTATGCGAAATGTAGTGTAAATACCTACTTTAAACGGTCCTTGATTACGTTGGAATATTAAAAAAAAAAAACACAATTGATTATATTTCAGACTATTTGACCCGGTTTTCTCTCAATTTTAGTTTCTTGCCGAAAAAACGTATTATTTGCCGAGACGTGACTGTCCCCTACATGAGATCTGGTGAGATTCGATTCACACCCTTCCCCCACCTTAGAAACGCCTCATGTCATGTAATTAATGGACAACCCCTTAAAAACTTGTTTATAGGCTAGGTTTTATTCAAACTGGGTATATAACTTATATTAACTTATTAACTTATAATATGTTATATTATAACTATTGTGAACCTATTTGGACTAATTCTATATTCTCAATTTATAGAATTCCTATTTATAGAATTTATGGTCATATAAATTTGGTTGGTTTCAGACCCTTAGTTCTGAAGATTCACCACAAAATGCATTTTGCAGAATTTGTTTTGTTATTTCCAAAACCTTTAAAATACTTCATGAAAATCCTCATCAAGAATTCAGAGCATGACATTTTGAAATAATCTCTTACGAACTTTTAATGCTTAAATAGTAATAAAATAACTACTTAATATTTATGATTTCAGAGCGTCCAATTATGCTTCTGCTTCGCCGCCTCATCAGGAATAAACAAAATACAGTCATGACCAATGCCCAAATTGTTGACATACTTGAAAGGGAGTTTGGAATTGATGTTAAATCAAGCCATGAGCTGGAAGTAGATATATACATCAAAATAATAAAAAAATACCTTAAAGACTGGCCACAGTGGGAGGAGTTAGAAAGAATATCCACCAAACTGAGCAACATAAAGGATTTTGAAGCAGTATCAAAGGTTCTCAACCACAAGTATAAAAATTTGAAGGAGTATCTCGGTGTTATGCTTAATGCTGCTAAACCGTTAGCCAAAGAAGCAGTGAAGAGCGTAACCACAGAAAAATCTAAAAAGGAAACAAACATTGACTCGAGCGATGTTGTTATGGAGATACAATGCACAAGGGAACAACTCTACCAACTCTTCTACAGGCGTCCACGTATGGATCTTAATAATTCTGTATTCAACATGTCCATTCTTGAACCATCTCGAATTGTACTGAAAGCATTGACTTTTGAAGAAATTCTCAAAGCAGGGTGGGTAAAAATCGACATTAAACTACCACACTTTACATATGTTCAAGAAGTGATGTACATACTCAGGCATGTCTTAGTAAACAAAGTACGTAATGAGAGCACCACTAAAGACATCTCTTTAAACACCAACCTACAAATGAAGGCTTTCAAAAAGACTAAAAATTACAGAAGAAATCAGATAATAGCACAATTCAATGGTATTCTAGATGAGTGTATAACAACAAATTATGAGATGTATTCCATATTGAATACCGTTTTTGACATACTAAAGCAACAATTACATGACTCAAATATATACAAAGTACCAGGGAACTACAGAAAATTTGCCAGCAAATATAAATATGTGAGGTATTTTTATGCTGAGAATTTGAACAGCAATGATGCTAGATACGACTTACAGCTGGAAGAGGTGGTGTCTCCAGGATACCAATTTTACATCGGCAAGATTGGAAAGATGCAGAAACCCCTGCGTCCATTCGCAGAATGGTTCAAAGTTGAATGTTTGATCTGTAAAGTTAAATTCACTGGGACACTTAATATAAAAGAAATTTTGCAAGCTCATTTCAATGATCACCATCAGAAGGAGCCTGAGTGGCAGTGCATGCATTGCAAAAAGAAATTCGGTTTTGACTTCTTGGCAAAAAATTATTGGAGTCATGAATGTTGAGCTCAGATGAAAAAAAAATTTTTTTTGAGATACTGCCACTTTTTTCATGCAGTCTGAAGCTAATCCTAGTACTTAAGAATTATCAAGTTTCGTATATATCCAATGGTAGGTTCGTATTAGTAGAAATAAAAAAAAAGTTACCTGCCTTAGAGGTAACGGCAGGGACAAAGATTAATGTGTGATTGTTAATGTGGTTTAAATGTCAAACCCGAACAATACTGAAGTAAGATTGAAAATTAACCCAAAGTTGACATTTGGTGACATTTATGATCTCAACTGTGCTCAAATATTATTTTATGTACAAGAATAACACTCTGTTACAAATAACATTCATCCCCAGATAATCAAAGATCATTTATTGATAGTAAAAAGCTATAAAAGCATATTTACAGATGGAGCGTCAATTTTTCAGGATTTCAGGATGCAATGTAACTCGTTGCCAAATTTTGTGGAAAGTTCAACGGTTTGGGCGTGTAAAAGGTAACAGATAAACAGTTACTCTCGTATTTTTTTATAATATTATATAATTACGGTATATTATAATACGGTAGTTTATACAAAATACATGCCTCTACATGCATTAGGTACTTCATGCTTATTATTAATTAGTTTTTTTTTGTGCGTTTACAACACACAAATTTCATAATAACTACCTATAATTCATACCAATATTTGTTCCGTGCTGGGATGGAACCCGCGACACATACCGCAGAAGCCGATCGCTCCGCCATTACGTCAAAAGTGTCGTCAAATCGTGTAGTTTTTTACTAAGATTTAGATTAAGCCATATAAACTTATAATAATATACTATGTATGTACTTACATGTATGAATAAAAAATAAATTATGCGATATTATTAGGTACTTAATAAAGTTCTTACTTACATAAATTGTGTTGTTTTCTTGTCAAAGTCAAAAGTCAAATATTTTATTTCAATTAGACCATTAAAATAGCACTTTTGAAAAGTCAAACTAGTTGCACTTGGAAGGGGTTGTATTAACATCACGCCTGTATTCCCCGAAGGGTTCGGCAAAGGTGTACTAAGTACACCGACAGTTCTTCACCGGTATGTTTAGGTCCTATTTAACAGGGGGAGTATCAAGAGTTCACTAGCGTTTCGGAGTCCACGTTTAAATAAGTTTCTTGTGTAGTTATTTATAATAGAGGATCCGAGCTACGCGCCAAATAAGCCAAACTTTTATGGAATGTGGAACTTCATTGCGGATTGTCTGCCATCTAGGGAGCTCGCAGGGTTTGTTATTTTTATTTATTTATAGTTGACCCCGCAAACATTGTTTTGCCATAAAAAAATATTTAGTGGTATGAAAAATAGATGTTGGCCTATTCTCAGACCTCCCCGATAAGCACAAAAAATTTCATCAAAATCGGTCAAGCCGTTTTGGAGGAGTATGGCAACGAAAACTGTGACACGAGAATTTTATATATTAGATTGTATTTTATGAGATACCTACATAGTAGATACATACATACCATCACGCCTGTATTCCCCGAAGGGTTAGGCAGAGGTGTACTAATGTACACCCACATTTCGCCGGTATGTTTAGGTCCCATGTAATAGGGGGCGAGCCTATTGCCATTAACCGGGCACAAATCCAGACTCCGAGCTGCTACTGAGAATTTCATTGAAAAACCCAATAATACTTTGCTCGACCTGGGGATCGAACCCAGGACCTCTAGCGTAGCAGTCGCGCTTAGGACCACTAGACTAATGAGGCAGACATAGTAGATATTACTTATAAATAAACACAATACTTAAATATTGTTGAAACATTTAGTTATTTATAAGGAGTGTAGCGTAATTATTTTATAGTAAGTTATGTATGAGGTGTGGACTCATACCGACTAAAAACTGCACTTGCCCTGTAGTCATGGCCATGGAAGTCTTTGACCATGCTGTCATAATCGTGGGGAGTATGTAAATGGTGGTTGTACCTACCAATCATAATTGTGTGTGTATAGTATGGATGTACAGGACTGTAGAGTGTAGGCTATGGTCTGGTACAGCCACCGGACCCCATCAAAGGGCGAGGCTTCTCCTTGCTTCCTTCTCGTAGATGTGAGCGAACTCGCGTTGCTATCTAGGGTCAGTAGGTACCTATCTGGTCGAGTAAATACATAAATGACATGTGTACATACATACATACATAAATGATCTCCCTTATATGATGGCCTCCTTAACAGATATTATTCTGTTCGCCGATGACACCTCCCTTATTTTTAAAGTAAATAGAAAGGTTACACATGCCAACGAAAGCCTAGTCCTTCTCTCTAAGTGGTTTGCAGTAAATAATGTTGTACTCAATGCCAACAAAACCAAATGTCCCCCAAGTAGAATTAAATTTAACGCTTGAAGGTAATAAACTAGACACAGTTAAGGAAACAGTATTTTTAGGTATTACTATAGACAGTCAATTGCAATGGGGCGCTCACATTAAGGCCTTGTCGAGTAGGTTGAGCTCTGCTGCATATGCGGTTAGAAAAGTTATGGATCTTACCGATGTTGCTACAGCTAGGCTAGTATACTTTGCATATTTTCATAGCATCATGTCCTACGGCATCCTTCTATGGGGCACAGCAGCTGACAGAGATTTGATTTTTATTCTACAAAAGAGAGAGCTATCCGCGCGATCTCTTAAAAACATATTCAAGGATATCAATATACTGACAATGCCTATATTTGATATTTTATATCTTCGCAAAAATCAGCAAAATTATAGTATTAGGTTCATTTTTGGGTAATGGGTAGGTAATAAGATTTTATAACAAGTTGCCCAAATCTGTATTAGAACTTACCGATGGAAAGTTTGAGGCACATGTTAAACGCATCCTAATTAAGACGGCTTATTATAAAAGTACAAGACTATGTCGATGATAGGGACGTTTGGGGATAGTTGGACTGATATTTCTGCACATGTGGCTTCTCTGGAACCTCTGTAACGACGTATGAGTATGTCTTGTAGCTAATCCCAATTTAGTCATTTGTTATAAATTAAATATCATTGTTTTTGACTTGATACTTACATCTAATTCATAAATCTTGGTGACAAGTTTTGTCAGTTGCTTTAAATGGTTTATTAGTTAGTACCGTTTGTAAATGGGAGAACTGTTTAGAACTTTCTTTTATGCCTAGCTGTATTTTATATAATTGTAATCTTCGCAACTTTCCTAAATTGTTCTCTCATGTAAGTATCCAATCCAATTTATAATCCATCATTGTACAAAACAAAACGATATTTTAAAAGAGTAACCATGGAGTTTCTTGCCGGTTCTTCTCCATAGGAAACGACTAATTTGGAACCGTGCACCTAGACTCGACATTTCATAAGTGCCTGTTTATGGTTTATATGAAAATAAAACTATTTTGATTTTTTGAGTGTGGTCTCCCGAAGTCAGCGGCCAGATGTGTGTCGGCGCCCAATGTGTTTACTACGGATCGGGAGACAGTTCATGACGTAAATTATATTTCAATTCACAACATTGTTCTAGATAACTGATTATTTAGATTCTATTCTAGATTTCGGTCCAACCAATGGTTGTCTGTAAGAAATTGCGATTAGCGATAAGACCGCCAATTGTACTCTTGTAATGTTTGCATATTATTTTCTGATATTTCCTATGATGTACAATAAAAAAATATCTGTCTATCTATCGTTATGAGCTCAATTCCGCGTAAGTAAAGACTACTATAGTAGGTATACTGGGCAACGCGTAAGAATGGTACCAACATGGAAGGCTGCTGCGTATAAACACCACGCCTGTTAATGTTAACTCCAGATCGGAGATTGGATTTGTGCCCGGAGCCTAGACGCTAGCAACACCAGGAGTATCACTTGCGCGTTGCCGACCCTCTATTGAAAGAGGAATAGTTGGGTTGGCAGTGGGGTCAAAGTCCCCCCACAGCCAACACAACTTTTCCTCGTGGAGCACTGGCAACCTTGCTCACCTTAAGAAACACAACACAGCTCAAAACAGTGTTATTTTACTTCAATTTTCTGCAGTCGGGCAGCTCCAATTAGAGTATATACCTACTCCCACTATGCCCTACCTCTCTTAAATTGTATTATTGTTAATATCTACCTAAAAAGCTAAGAATGTAATTTATGGAGATAAATATAAAATGAACTCGATTATTATTGTATAGACAGATAGATACCATTTGTCTCAATATACAACAGACCTAATGCTTTCCTCCTGCGCAGTGCAAGACAAATTAATAACTTATCGTCCAAATTAGGAATCGACTTATTATGTAGCAGTTCAGATTCAGTGAGGAGAGAGATGAACCAAGAGATTTTCGTTGTCATGCCCGACCGGCGTTAGGTAACTCTGACCTCAAGCAAAACCTTTTGTTTCACCGTTTTTGTTTAGTTTGGTTGGAATAACAAATTAATCTTCATTCCTTCTACAATCATATTAACTTCTGAAACATGTGCATGTAACTTAATTTGTGAAAGCTAGTTATTTGCAACATTTTTAGTTACAGTTTATCAATGTTTTTGTTAGACTATTAGCTTTCATATATGTAAAAATAATTCCTTATGACTCTTCTCTATGGTCTATGGAATACCATAGACCATTGAGAAGAGTTCACAAATTAAGTTACATGCACATGTTTCAGAAGTTAATAAGATTAAAAGGATAGAATCGGTTAGAATAGGAGAATAGGTTAAAAGTGGCCATGAACAGGCAATAGCCTGTTCATGGCCACTTTTTACTTAATACAGTCCTAGGACACGCTAGGATACAGGATAGTGCAGCTCCTATCTCATTCTCGACAAAGAAAAGCAAATATCTAATGTAAAAGGGTAGAAACTATGGGGCCTTATTTTGTTAGCGGAAGGCCTTAATAATGCTTAAAAACACAGAACAGAATTCGTGGAGGATATCAACTCCGTCCAAAATAGATAATTATTTACCTATTATTAAATTATTTGTTTACTAGACAACGAATTTCTTTTCGATTTGTACGTACTTAATAATAATATGAATAGGTACATTACAAGATATCAAGTAGGTACAACCATTATAAGGGGAGCTTGTCTGTACTGAATTAGGTATACTTACGAACAACTTTTATTATTAGGCTCTGCTTGGAATTTGATTAAAGAGGATTTTTCCTTCTCAAGGTGGAGCGCCTCCTCCGTCAGTGGGTAGGAGGTAATATATCTTTGTATGATGTTAGCTATGCTTAATGTGATGTGATAGATGTAATTAAGTATGTATCACTATTGGTATAATGTGTGTTGTGTTAGAGAAATGATTATCTACCTATTAATTATCTTGAAGATAAGAAGTAATCAAACCACTCATTCATTTTTTCATCTACGATGCATGTATTTGAAAATTGTACAACACAGATCTAAGAACAACTTATTTTTAACATTGACCAGAGAAAAAAAAACAAAAGCTTAAAATCACAACGTCAAACACTTACACAATTATCTAGAAAGAGCTCTCAACACCATCACTGATAAGGCGGAAGCCTACTGTCTGATGTTATCCTGCCAATTTAAGACTGCTGTCTACTAATTCGGGAGCCCTAGTGTTTGTCGCTGTTATTTCCCACGTCCTATCAAAGTGTGTGGCATGGCTACATATTCAACCACGTGTTATTGAACAGAAGCCTAATCACGCGTAGCGACCGGTTTCGATCTCCGAATCCCCTACTATACGATGTTATATTTACTTACAATCCAAAATTACAACGACAAACCTATACTTACACTAATATTCTCTACTGACACAACACAACACTGTTCACAACACCTAAGACCGTTGTCTTATTACAGTCAAACCTAGTCGTGCCTAGCAGACAACATAAGTTTATCTTTAAATAGATTCTGAATTTGAACAGAGCCTTTAGCTGACCTAGCCTCTACCTCCAAGGGTGTTACATGGAAGCTATGTCGGACTGATATAACGCGCCATTCTTCCATCCTCTTCTCCAGTATTGCTTCTTCCTCCAAAATATCAGTCTCGGTTAAGGTCAGGGTCCCACGCACGCCGAAGATTGAAGATCAGAAGACGAGAAATAGATAAAATAATAGAAGATCACCACTACACTTGATTTGACTGTACTAAGTAGTCGTTGACGATCTAATTCTCGACGACTACGAAAGGTGGACGCTTGAGGGTGTAGTAGAACTTGGCCGTCCGGCCATTTTCCTTCTGCTTCCGCTTCTTGCGGCGCTTCTTAGCGATCTTCCCACACCCTGAAATAATAAAAGGTCATGTTTAGCATGATCTAACGCGTAAGTTCTTACTGCCTTTGTTGGGCATAAATAAATGTTGTTGATAAGTGACGTGGGTTTAGAAAACTACCTATCTTACTAACAAAGTAGGAAAACCTCTGTGACTGTGACCAAGGATAGCTCCTAGTTACAGTAGTAGTCCTGAAAGTGCACATTTCACCGTTGGCTGCGCCGCGTGGAGCGGCTTTCAGGTGGCGCTCCCGCCCCCAACCGCACCCTTGTCCACCCCTGGCCCGCGCAGCTATGCATTATATTGATTTACGCTATAAGTATTTATAGAATGTAGAGACTATTTACCTATATCTATCTAGGATTTAAACTGCGATCAAATTAAAAAAAAATTAGTAATCTCGCGCCTTAGCCTAAAATAGGAATGAGAAACCAAAAAAAAGTTCCTATAATAATCAAAGAAATTAACTTCCAAGAAACTTTTTCACCTATATTTAGGTCGAGCTATTCTTGAATAATTGAGGATCACAATGGTCTCTTTGCGCAGAAGTATCGTATGCGCAGTAGCTCGATCGATATATTCTGTGCCATCTACGCTGTTTTTATAAAAAAAAAAACATAAAAAAATAGGACTTGTAAGAGTTCTTCGTCCGTTTTTTTCGAATATGACACCTTAAATTTGTTAAAAATATTAGCCATGTCAGCTGATTGACAGCGAGTCTGACTGTCCACGGATGTGCCTGGATGAGCATGACACCTATGGGCCCTCATGCAGGCTCTTATGTAGTGCACATTACGATTGATAGCTAGACAAAGACAAAGAATGTAGCAAAAAATAATAACATTAGCGTTACACACAAAAAAAAACAACCGCGTTTGTAATCGACATCTGCGGGACCTAAGCCTAAATTCCAAAAAAGAAGCTGATATTTTCACTCACCTGTGGGTTCCTTGATTGGCGGTGAAGGCTCCTTCATCGCCGAGCCGCTGCAGTCTATTTTGAAACGCTTAGTAGTTGTGGCGTACCACTCGGACAACAGACTATCCGTCGACGGCGCCTGGGCTCAAATGGACAGGTCTAGAGCGCTACGGCTCTATCGGGCAGGCGCAAACCAGGGATCCGCAACCTGTGGGTCTGTTTACTACATTAATTATATTACCTATTTGTTATTTATTCATATTTTTTATAGTTTCATAATAGGTCTAACTAATCTAACATAAAAAAATTAAGAATTAGATATATCATAATAATAATATCTTATTGAAATAAAACTACTTTTTACGGATTTTATCGCGATATATATATATCTATTGATATTATTAATCCCGACGTTTCGGACCCTTTACAGCGTCCATGGTCACGGGTAGCATAAAAAGTAGTTTTATTTCAATTTATATTCGCGTAAATGTCAGAAATCAATAATATCTTAATTAGCTCCGAGAACAGAAAATAATTTCCATGTAAAATCTAATCAAAACCCATCTAATCTATACTAATTTTTTAATACTTTTTAATACTGTTGTTGACCAGTTTAAACTCAGAGTAGTTCAGTCTTAAAACCATATTTAATTTATATAATTAATTATGTGTGTAATATAATTAATATTGTTGTTGTCTAGTCTATACTCAGACTTTAGAGTTGTTACAATGTTAAAACCATAATTGATTAATATAATTAAATGTGTGTTTATGTATTATATAACCACCCATAAAATCTGACGGTGGACTGCTTGCGGACTGTTGCCATTGTTCTATAATTTAAGAAAAGAAACATTGAATATAAATATTGGATTTGGTGGGCTTCAGCGCGCTTACCTATATCGTAGGTATATAAAGAATTGAAAATCGACTTAGCAGCGAGGGATTAAGTTGAGGATTTTAAATTATGGATCTTATTGTTACGTTAAACTAACCGTACTACGTAGAACTACAATCTCACTCAAGATCACTATGCTAAGTTACCCATATCACAATGAAGATCTTGGTTATGAATCTTTTCAGATCATCGCGAATAACAAGGAGCTAGAAAGAGATCTCAATGTCATGACTCATGACGTCAATAATATATTTTTTATAAAAATACTCACTTATTTATAAAAAAACCGCGTATTCTTAATCAATTTGGGAAAATGTTATTGGTTGATTTATCTGCAATGTTATGTATGTTGCGCTTATAATTATTATGTTATTAAATTTTTAGACGTCGAGTGATATATAGGTATCTACCCATACCTCCCAGAACCCCACTACCGTAATCCCCTCCCCCATTAGGTACAAGAGAAAAACACACTAAGTATACACTATACACATACACCCAAAGTCGGCACAACTCCCTGGAAGTCATTCTGAATACAAATATTTCTTCTGTGCAGAGATCACTCACACTCACACAACTACGACAGCGTGTAAAGCACACAATAATAATTATGTAGTTAAACAATATACCCACATAATATAATAAGTAGGTATATTATATTGAAAACGTTAGCGTAATAGGGAAATATGGTTATGGTTATATTAGTCCTATATTTTTTACGCAGAAGAGAAAAAACAGTTTTTTCTGTTCTGTGATTTTTTACATTAAATACTACCATACCTACCTAGGTAAATAAATTAATACTTAGTTATCATAACTTGCGAAAGGCTGCTGGTAGAAGCTGGATGCGAAAAGCCGAGGACAGGCAAATGGCGCACATTAGTGGAGGCCTACGTTAGCAGTGGACTACAATAGGCTGATGATGACGATACCATCACTTCGTATGTTTGCAAAATAATACATTTTATTTATATATGAATAAATATATTCTATATTTGTGTATATAATTAATTAAATTAAAATAAATATCAATTATAATGATGTAAGTATACATATTTTGTATTTATAATAATATGTTCGCTTGTTTAAATTAATATTTGTTTTTTTACACATTCACACTGTTGTTTACATTTCTTGTTTGAATTTCTCCTCGCAGGTGTGCTGGAAGAGATTTCTTTAGAAATAAGCAGTCCCTTTGTACTAAATCCTCATAACCATATCAGCCACAAGGGGTCCACCACTGAACAAAGGGCTGCCTCATAGATTACTGATCAATAGTCTTAAGTTATTTTTTCTTTTGCTTGTTTTATAAGTAGATATCATTCTCAGACGGCTGAAATATGCGTCTCGGATCGAAAACCTGTATGAAATGGATTACTAGCCACTTGATTTTTTTTTGTATAGGTAGTAGATATGATAAATCCATTAAGTGAGCAAATTATTAGTGGCAGTATGAACATCAACCGCATAGATCTAAAACGTCACCCCATGAAATTTCGGATAATAAAGCAAACATCATTTCGTAGTCGCACTTAGCAAAATTCCAATCCAATGCGGGGTCAATGTTACTAGGATCCATGTAATCTAAGCTACGTTCCGAGTCGACACTTACCTCAATATCCAGTGCTGGATGGTACGTCTCCGGAGGCACAATGCCATAAGTCGGCGAAGAAGCAGCACAATATCGAGCATTCCTCCCTTCGAGTTTAACACATCATTAAGATATCAGTGGCGCACAGATTCGCTTATATCTTGTGTACTCTAGTGACTGAGGATAGCTGTTCGCATAAGATAATTATTCTACGCCCCGCACCAGTAGTAAGGATAGCATGTCTTTGCGACTATGCGTTACTCTTACTCTTATTGAGGTAAGTAATCGTTTTCGGTGGTTTGGTATACCCATAAATGTGATTTCGGTGAACACATTTTATTCACATCCACTTAAACTATTATTTCTAAAATATAATAAAATTATATGTTTCATGTACTAGATTCTAATAGAAAAGGCAAATATTTCAAATATGGGTTACTTTTGAAAATATCTAGGATTTTGCCTATTATTTTGATTTCAGTGACATTGAATTCGGTGGAAATCAATGCATTTGATACTTATAATTACACTTAAAATATTCTAGTATTCAAAAGAATAATTCTTGTTTCAGTATTATGATTATGGCAGATTCGAAAGAAAATCGCTTAGATAAAAAAATATGGGAAAACTTGAATCATGAGTAACCCAGAGCGGTACGCAGTTGCGCAGGTATTATAAAAGAAAGAATTAGGGAAAGACAAGATGGTAACGGTGTCCAGCTAGGTAGGTCCAACTTTGAGAAGGAGGTCAATCGTTGAATCCAAATCGGCTGGGCAGCATTCGGGATATTAGGACATAATTATCTTCTCCTCCAAAATTCCTAAGTGCCTTAAGACGAAACAGAGCATGCTGTCAGTGATGACCTACGGAACTGAAACATTGTCGTTCACCATGGGACCTATAAGGAGGCTCAGAGTCACGCAACGTGCAATGGAGAGGGCTATGCTCGGAGTTTCTCTGCGTGATAGAGTCAGAAATGAGGATATCCGCAGAAGAACCAAAGTAACCGACATAGCTCGTAGGATTGCACGGAAGTGGCAATGGGCGGGCCATGCAGCTTTCCTAGCCGGGAATGGATGGCCACAGGGGAAATAAAGTCCTGCAAAGGCGACCACATATAGGAAAGCGGAGTGTAGGACGGCCCCCGACTAGGTGGATGGATGACTCCGTAAGGGTCGCGGGGAGTCGGTGGATGCGGTCTGCACAAGACCGATTTTTGTGGCGATCTTTTGGGGAGGCCTATGTACAGCAGTGGACGTCTGTGGCTAATAGATAGATAGATAGAAGATGGTAACTGAATTAGATCTTCCGCAATAAATATTTTTTATAATCGTGCCTCAGGTACACATAACCGACGAAACAAATAATCCTTTGTTGACGTCACAATCACAACCAAACGGGTGCATACAAACTTGACTGTGATTGCGGTCTCTCATATATGTATATATGTAGATTATAGACCAAACTAAAAGAAACGTAAGGACCCTCGTACAAGAACTCATATATTTGATTTCAGTGACAAGATATTGATTTCGGTGCAACACCATTTATAAACAATTTAATAACTTCGTAACCGTTTGGTCAATTAAGTTCCCTCTGCTACATATATTTTTTTAAATTAAATATAGAATTAATATTACATGTTAGTATGTCTCATCTAAACAAAAAAAAAATGTGCCACCGAAGTCAACGAAATAATGAGTCGCCTGAGAATTACCGAAATACATTCAATCTTGTATTTCGATAAATCAATAATCACTTTCCAACACATCAGCTCATACTCATTGTCATTTATAAACATACATAGATATGTAAACAAGTTTCTTCATTCACTATGTAGTTAGCCTATATGTAGTCGTTTGACTTAGTTATTGTAAATTTATGTGGTCGGTAAGTGATAAATCATAGATTCAAGCCCATTTCAGAATGGGACAGATGATATTCACTCATTCCAATCTTTAAATAAATTATGATAATTAAATATCTCGCAAATGACTCGCTATGGTTTCTTTCGTAGACTAAAATGTTCACAATCCCTGCGTTAGCAGCTACATAAACGTCTAGGTACAGACCGATAAAAATCAATACTCAGCTCTTCCGAATGAACTAGGTGAGCACAGTGTTACTAGGTTCTAAATGTAAATAAAATACGCCGTAATCTTTATTCTAATTTAACGAAAACTCATCTATAACAATTGTTAATGGTTTTAATTAATTTAATTAGGTACTAGCATATACCTATGCTATATCTATATATATATGCTATTCCAGTGTAGTTGGTACCCCAACTACACTGGAATTTGAAAAAAGCACGTCGATTTTCGTTACTCTTCATTTATTTTATTTGGTTACCTAGTTTATTAAATAAGGTCCTGTCCCGACACTAAAAATATCAGATTCAAGTTCTAGTTGGTAGAAAGCAATCTACTGGTGAGTTCATCTGGGGTGGACCCCATGAATTGCCAAATACTAAATCGTTAGATAAGCAATAATCTTCTAACATTATTCTGCTCCGGTTTCAAAGGTCATGTAGCCCGTGAAATAAATGGCATAGATAAGAGATAGATAGATAAGGTCTCAAGATGACAACGATTGTCGCAATTAGGTAAGTAGGTATTGGTGTTGCTGTTGCGTTTGCCGCTTTCATCAAGCGGCCCGTGAGCTTGTTTGTCATTTTATCAACATCACAGCCTGAGAATAAGCCTAGCCTATCCACTAGCCTAGCCTAGCCACTGCTGAGTATAGGCCTCTTTTTACTTATTCCACCTTTCTGGATCCTGTGCTAATCTTATCCATATGTAAGTGTGACCAATAAATTGCCTAATGTCATCGACCCATCTAAGTACCAGACAC
Organism: Acronicta alni; assembly: GCA_964056405.1. NCBI lineage: Eukaryota > Metazoa > Arthropoda > Insecta > Lepidoptera > Noctuidae > Acronicta > Acronicta alni. The sequence continues at coordinate 25,037,585 of OZ043913.1, read as the reverse complement.
TCCTGCCCGTCATTGGTCGCGAAACTGATATACAGTAGCCGCGACTGTGGTGTTGCCAGATAAGAATGTAATACCTTATTTAGAATCGACACTGGATTTTCACGCAGGATTATTTTTCTATCGTTTGTGGTTGACAACGCCCAAAAAATCTGGCAATCAATGCCCAGAACTGCGGAGGTTTGATGGGAGTCGTATCTTGTAGGATACTGATATTCAGTCGTAGCCGACAATAATTTAGTGGGGAAAAGACTAGAAGGAAGAGCAAGAATGCAGTGGTTTATTTACAAAGTACGTAGCTACATACATAGGTAATCAACAACTGAGAACATTGAGACGTTTTTACCCGACTGCCGAAGGAGGAGGGTTATGTGTTTGACGTGTATGTATGTATGTATGTATGTATGTATGTCCGTTCCTATGTCCGCTCGTAACTATTCAACGGTGCAACCGATTTAGATAAGTGATACCTCATTAGATTTGTCTTGATGGCACGAGTGTCACTGGGTACATGAAATTAAAAAAAAAACAAAATGGCGGATTTTATACGCTTTAATGCGTGGGCTGAAAAATATGTTTTGAGCGTTCCGTATCATGTATTCTCAAATTTTCGGTAGCAATTAGCGAAAGCATTACATTACTTTATTGTTAAGGGACTTGTAGGAAATCATCTACTTTTTCATATAAATAATTTCTTCGTTAATGTCCGTAGGTAGTTTTAGATTGAGGTTAGGAAATACGATTTGTTTGTTATAATTTATTTAAAGTAAAAATAATTCAGAATGCTTGACATTCTGAATTATTTTTACTGTCCTTATGTACCTATTTAGTTTTCTTTACGTAATATGTGGGTGACTCACATACATACACATAGTAAACCATTACATAACTGAAATAAATGACTTAAATACATATTATAATCAAATATATCAATTCATGCATTCATCACACATTACTTGCACATAAATATATATTCCTTCCTATTATATATATTATTTAGTTTCTTTCTTAGTATTTAGATAGTTCTAGTAAATTCAAAATCATCTTCATCTCAACATCGTAGTATTCGTGCGTTGTGACTAGCCAAACGTACGCTAGATCCAAGAAGACTTCTGAATAACCCTCATGACCTCAATTCGTTACAAGAATTAAATCGTTTGCGAAATCTTGCACAAGTAAATAACACACCTTAGTTTTAAATTAAGCGTCTGCAGATTTTTCGTAGTTTTGCACTAAAAATCCGGAAACAAGTTACGTAATTAAAATAACTAAAAAACCCGACTGCATAAAAACACTTTAAAAAACACTAAAAAGACAAAAACAAGTCTAGTAGTCCAGACCTATGTAAAGTAATATTGAATAACTACACCATTTAAATGTTTTCATGATCGATAAATACATAAAATAATAAATTATAACGTAGAATAAAGTCTTTATTCTACGTTAAATACATAAAATAATAAATTATAACGTAGAATAAAGTCTTTATTCTACGTTATAATTTATTATTTTATGTATTTATCGATCATGAAAACATTTAAATGGTGTAGTTATTCAATATTACTTTACATAGGTCTGGACTACTAGACTTGTTTTTGTCTTTTTAGTGTTTTTTAAAGTGTTTTTATGCAGTCGGGTTTTTTAGTTATTTTAATTACGTAACTTGTTTGATGTTGTTTTTTATTTGGTTATTGGCAGAATGGCAGTAATACCTGAGTGTTCAGAAGAAGATAAAAAGTTTTGAAGACTGAAATTGTCTGTTTATTATCATCTAAGCTAGGCAAGACATTTTTCTGCTTATTTCGAAACTGCCTCTTTAATCTAGTTGCCGTAAGCGCGATTGCGGAGCTAGAGGTAATGGGATCGATTCCCAAGCCCGACAATGTGTAAGTTTTTCTACGAAATTCTTAGTAGTAGGTAGGTAGCTCAGATTTCGGATTTATACCTGGTTAATGGCAATAGGCTCGCCCCCTATTACATGGCACCTATGCAAGTACCGTAGTAACGCTTCGAGGATCACAGACCTGATGTTATGTTAAGGTATTACGAACCAATGCCTTATTATAAATGTCATACATGCTTTTTGCAAAAACTTGATCCAGCTATATCGCGCACCTCCACTTCTATAATTGGCTCGCATTGATTTTACAACGATACAAGTACGCATGAGCGGACCCGGTGGAAAGTACCCACCGCACAGACTACCTTTGTTATTATAATTATATGATTCTTGTTAGTGGACAGACAGGGATGGCGAATAATTATTATAAATTTGTGATTTCTCTTTTAAGCAGAGTGTGCGGATACATCCAACCAAGGAGATCCATATGAGTGGCTATACGATTTTCTTATTGAAATAAGGTGACAAACGGCTTCAGAATAATATATACCTACGTACTTAGATGGTTTAGACACATCGAGTGAATTGATGACAGGCGACTAACAAAAGGAATTAGGTACCTACCTATTATGGCGAATAATAAATGTTATTTCTTTATAATTTATGTATATTTATATTATTTATATATTTGATATAAGTATACTTATGCATCTAATGATTTTAGTAGGTACGAGATGGCATCAGCATTTTCTAACTTACGATCTCTGAGAAGAAATGCCGTTACAAACTCATAATCATGAATGAGAATCATGGTCTCTTATTGGATATAGTATTTTTAGCATCAATTAATATGTGTGTCACCATGTAGGACAATGTCTGCAAATGACCTTTTGAGGAAAGATCCTCAGCAGCAGGCGATCCATCTTGACTATAAAAAAACAGAAAATCTTTTAATCATCCCTCAATAATCCTTATATCCCTTCAATGCTGCTAAATACTTACCGCTGAACTCAACTTTACACAGCCAGCACTTTCATCGGTACCCGCACCATTAACACAATACTTTCAACTTCACCACTGTTCTGCAAAAAACGTATTCCATATAATGTGTTCTTAAATTTGCTAATCATTTTTCCTCCGAAATTGTCTATCTTAATATAATTAATTGTAAAACTTAACCAAAATAAAACCACCTAGTTCTAGCCGCTGATAGGGCCTGGTGACCTGTAACACAGGTTTTATTTTCAAACCTACCTCAGGCATCAATCTCTCACAATGGTAGAATATAGTCCAACGATACCTAGATATAGATTTAATGAATTCCAATTGTTGTTCCGTAACATGGTGTGCAATAAAGATTATTCTATTCTATTCTATAACGTAAAATTTAAGAAGAATTGTGAAGAGAGAATAAATGATATATTATTATTATTCCCTTTATTCATCCTTTTTCTTATGAATTATATTTTTAAATATTTAACAATTAATTATATAAAAAGATAGTAAAATATTTAAAAATATAAAAAATAGAGGCCCACCGGTATCGGGAACAGGGTCCAAGCTACCGGCGGTCAGGGCTCCAGAGAGAGGAACCTCCTAACAATACGAGCCGTGTCCAGCAGTACTGCTTTCTGGATCAAGCCCTTGACCCATCCGCCTAACGAGAGCCTCCTAAGGTGTTGGTCGAGGCTCGTGGCTATTAAGCCATTGGCTGACACGACAATCGGTACAATGATCGCTGTCTCCACATCCCACATGTCGACAACCTCGCGAGCCAAGCTTTATTATTACCTCCTTTATTCGTTTTTATTATTATTTCCTTTATTTAACCTTTTTCTTATAAATTATATTTTTAAATATTTTTATAAAATAAATTAAAGATAAAAACATTTAAAAATATAAAAAATAGAGGCCCACCAACGGTATCGGGAACAGAGTCCAAGCTACCGGCATCCGACATCCCACATGTCGACAACCTCGCGAGCCAAATCAAGATATTTGATTTGCTTATCTTTCTCGGCTTTCACGAGGTTCCCGTCATGCGGGACGGTAATGTCAACAATCATTGCACGCCTCTCAATTCGAACCACCACCACTATATCAGGCTTATTGGCTACAATAGTCCTGTCAGTGATGATGGACCGATCCCAGTACAATGTGATATTGCCATTTTCGAGAACTGGGTCGGGCACATACCTATAGTACGGTACCTCCGATGCCACAAGAGTGTATTTCAGAGCAAGTTGCTGATGGATAATTCTGGCTACAAGGTTGTGCCTATGCAAGTACTCTTCGTTAGCTAGACGAGAACAACCAGAGATAATGTGGCGGATCGATTCACCCGGGCGGTGACATGCCCGACAGATTTCAACCGTGCCATCCTTCACAATAAATCTCTGGTAGTTATTCGTCATGATAACTTCGTCCATAATTGCACAGACAAAACCTTCGGTTTCCCCAAAGAGGTCACCGAAACGCAGCCAGGCTACGGACGCTGCTTGGTCTACATCGGGCCCATGTAGGGCCCGTAAAAAGCGTCCGTGGAGCTCCTTACTCTGCCATACCTTCCTGCGGTCGTTAGTATCAAGCACTACAGGCTTGCGCCAGTTCTCATTCGCCAAGGAGAGCGGGGTGAGTCCCTTGTCCACTGTTACTACATCTCGATGCATTCGGCGTGTAGAAAATATTCCCTGAGATTGCATATCTCGCGGTTGTGGAGGTTTTTGGCATTTAAAAAGCCTCGGCCTCCACACTTCCACGGGATATACAATCTCATGACCGTGGGTGGTGCATTCGATATACCGTCAGCAGTGTACGGACCCGCCTATCCAGGGCGTCAAGTTCCGTTTGAGTCCATTTGAGTGTGCCAAAAGAGTACATCAATACCGGCATGACCCAACCGTTGAAGGCGCGCACCTTGTTTCCGCCCGAAAGAAGGCTATTGAATACCTTCTTCAGGCGGCCAAAGAAACGTTCCCTCAACGATTGCTTCATGTCAGTAGCGCTGATACCTAACGCTTCTGACATACCCAAATACTTATAGGTTTCGTTTGGAGAGAGGGATCTCAGGTTTATGGAATCCGCGAGTTGAACTCCTACGGATTCCACAATCTCCCCTCGCTTTACATGCATGACCGCACATTTGTCCACACCAAACTCCATCCTGATGGCGCTACTAAAAATTTCAGTTACCTTCAGTAGCTCCATCAGCTGAAGATTGTTGGGGGCAAAGAGCTTCAGGTCATCCATGTAAAGGAGGATTATTATTATTATCCATCCCAACAAACGGCAAGCATGAATCAGAGTCATCATGTAGCTCCACCATATCATAGGGAGCTCTACAACACACTACCAATCAGTAGGATATTTGCGTGGATATTTCGTTTATAAGTAGGTTGCGTCAGTAGATATAGATACTTACATATTATTTTATTGATGGAATCGACTGACTATTGTAAACGGTATAGCTGATAGCCACACTATCGCATTAGGTTTAGGACTGTAAAGATAGCTGGGGTAAAATAAATATTAATAATATTCTTGGACAATTATAAGGTGATGGTGCTGTACCAAAGAGTCCAGAACGCATGTGCACGCTTCTGCTTTTCGGTTCCCTCAAGAAGTCATGTCACCCCATTTCTCAATCAGAACTATATGCTTAAAATGAAATTACGTCGTAAGTTACACTTGGCATGCCTTCTCTTTGACGTGACTAAGCATAAAAAGCCTTCATATTTGTACCAGAAGCTAAATTGGGTCTCGAGCAAGAGGGATGCCGTGGTTAGACGCTGTGCGCAACAACTCTCTGTTCCACCACACAGAACGGCAACACTAAGAGGTAGCTTCCGTTATGCAGCCGCTAAAGTATGGAACAACATCCCACCACCTATTAGACAAGTAGAATCACTGTCGAATTTTAAAAAAAGACTTCGACAGCATCTAATTGATGCACAACGGGAGCTAGGCAACGTGGAAGCGAATTTGTCGATTATATTATAAAAAAAAACATTATAAGTACTCACTTCTAAACTATGCTACACAATTATTACATAATTAATTTATTTTTTATTATTTATTATTATTGACTCACATATAAAAATTCTGTGCTGTGCTACAATAAGCGGCAACTTAATAAGTTATTTCAACCTAATTGAATTTTATGCAATGTTGTGTGTGGTTTTTGTTTTATCTTCACTGTGTTAATTTTTTGTTTGTTTGTCTTATTTAATTTCTGATTGACACCCGTGAAACACTAGGGCTCCAGATGAAAACCAGCGTCAAGCACTAATTGTGTTTGGCATTATGCTGATCTGGAGACCCATTTGACCCAGCCGTGAGACACATGCATAACCTTTTTAGTATTTCTTTATTTTTTTTTATTTTTTATTTTACATTTTATTTTAAGTGTTGCATGTTTATGGATTTTATTTTCATTTATGTGTACTCGTAAGGTCTCACATGTTTTTGGCCAAATAAATATCTTTTCTTTCTTTCTTTTCTTTCTTACCATCTACTCCCAAACTAAGCTGAACTTGAACTATGAGTACTAGAAAATTTATATAATATGATAGGTACATAATAAATGCATATACAAACACAAACACTTATAATCATCTTCCTGCCCTTGTCCCAATTTATTAGTGGTCGGCGCAGTATGTGCTTTTCTTCCATTCATCTCTGTCAGCCGTCACATCATAAGTCACTCTCTTTTCTATCATGTCCGCTTTAACACACTCCGTCCACCTTTTCTTTGGCCTTCCTCTACCCCTCCACATTCATACAATAACAAACACTTATGTTCATCACATTTGACCACAGTCTCACCTGATGGTACTGATGATGTGGTCAAAGATGTAGTACGCTTACCTAGAAGATTTGGGGGTCTTCAAGTCACGAGTGAATAGGTATTCACTCGTGACTTGAAGACCCCCAAATTGTACACGCCAGGAAATACAGACTCAGGCAGCTGATTCCATTCCCTCACTGTACGGATAAGGAATGTTTGACGTCACCTCATACACTCTCTCGTACTCACTCGACTTAAATTCGTTAATTTCGAACTGGCGGGTGGGACTCGCGGTGGCTTAGTGGCCATAGCGACTGGTGTATCTAACCAGACGACGCAGGTTCGAATCCTGCGGTTGAATTTTTCCTTGACTAAAGTAAGTGAGATTCGATTTAAAAAAATATTTATGTGGTCAAACACATTATACGTTGATTAAATTGCGAGTGGATTAATTTTGGACTAATAACATTAGGTGTAACTGTAAGACAAAAAAATATATGCAATATCTATTCTTTTGGTCTAATGAAACTGTTACAGCCGTCACTGTATTAAGGCACACCTTACCCCATATTTATAAGAAGTAGCTTTTGTTAACTCAGAATTAGACCCAAAAACTAATTCTTGTGTCAAAAATTGAGGAACAATAAAAAATATATGATTGTGAACTAGAATATCGAAATACAGAGAACAGTAGGGGCGGCAATATTTGAAGAGCCTACTGGCGGCAAATGTCTAAATCCGCCACTGCCACGCTGGTCCAGTGCGGGTTGGCAGAGAACACCGCCGAGATAAATCTCTCAGGCATGCAGGTTTCCTCATGATGCTTTCCTTCACCGAGTGATACCTAATTAATTATTAATACGCACATGAATTCGCAAAGTCAGGGGTGCGTGCTTAGAATCGAACTCGACACCTTTGATTTGGCAGTCCAACGGTCATATCACTACGCTATCACTGTTAAAATGTACGAATGCCTGTGACTTTCTTACTACTAACGCCATCTCTTTATTTGACGTATAGCACCACCCGTCGACGACGTATAACACAACCATCACGCCCGTATTTCCTGAAGGGTAAGGCTGAGGTGTACCAATGTACACCCCAGTCCTGGTTTTCGGGATTACTCGGCAAACGAGCAGGAGAGCTACCTGATGGTAGTCATCGCCGCTTATAATCTGCAATACACAAGGGGTTGCAGATGCGTTGCCGAGCCGGAGAATGGAAAGGAAGGAGAAAGGAGAAGGAACGGGGACTGAGGGAGGAATTGGTTCTTCCGCGCTCCACACTCACAGTACGAAACGCAGCAGTATACATACTGCTACTTGACGTCCATATTCTGTGGGAGGGTAGTACTTCTCCGATCGTGCCGATCCATTCTGCTGGTATGTAGGCATGCCAGCAGGCACTCTGTCTTCAGGGTTTTACCTTTGCCAATGTCATATAATTTTTCCAACATAGTGTCGAGCTCCCAGAAAAAACGTGAATTTCCTGTCATATATCAGCCTATATTGCCGTCCACTGCTGAACGTAGGCCTCCCCCAAAGAGCGGCAACCATCCTAGTTTTGGGCAGCTCGCATCCATCCCCTGCCGCAGGGCGTACCACACTACGCCCTGCGGCAGGGGATGGATGATAATAATATTTTGTAATATATATAATAGTATTTTAATTGTTTTATATAATTATAAATATTTACATGCCTAATACAGGCAGAATATAGCTTGAACTATGCACCATTGTTATATCTGGTACCACCTGTATGCTGTGCAAATAATTCTTTCTTTCTTTCTGGCATACCTACTTTCAATCTCGGAAAAAAGCGGGAATTTCCCTATCATTGCGTACTTCTAATCCCATAAAATCCATCCGACAACAATTTGTTTTTCTAAGTCTACGCATACGAAGTCACGGGTAAAAGCTATTTGCTTCTTATAACTGTGTAGGATATGTTTCTTATGTATATCAGCACAAAGTAATGTTCAGATGTATGTATGTATTCTGAAATGAATTCAGTCTGGTAAGTGTACAGGATTTCGGTGCCCAACAGGAGTTACCTGTTGGCCTCCAAATTATAACACGTACTCAAAAATATAATAATATATCGTTATTTATTACCGCACAAGTGGTCTGAACACGACACAACTGGCGATCCCAGTCACCTCATACAATTTTACATATGTAGTAGTTAGGTATAATGTGTAAGTCAAAGTCAGTTATTTTATTTCAAATAGATCATTAAAATTGCACTTTTGAAAAGTCAAAACTAACTAACTGTAACACGTCGGTATGTCAATTTGTGTGCATATTATATGCACCTACAAATCTAAAAACTTTTTCTTGTTTTCTTCCAAAGATCTTCACTGTTTCTACAATCGGCCATATCGCTCCAAGTTTGGATCCATGCATCCAGCAAAGATCGTCTCGACTGTGTAATAACAAATTATGACAAATGCTTCCATTCCCTTTAAATACAGTCCAGTAATTTCTACAGTGAAAATATTCCTATAATATTGCTTGCTCCTTTCCAAACTCGGGGGGACCATAATTATTTTAGTTATCAAAAGTCCAATCCATTAAATTATAACGTTAAACCGTGGCGAGGACTTCTGTTGGCAGCTCTCCTGTAAAAGATAAATACACACCATCACCATCACGCCTGTATTCCCCGAAGGGTTAGGCAGAGGTGTATTAATGTACACCCACATTTCGCCGGTATGTTTAGGTCCCATGTTATAGGGGGCGAGCCTATTGCCATTAACCGGGCACAAATCCAGACTCCGAGCTGCTACTGAAAATTTCATAGAAATACCCAATAACACTTTGCTTGACCTGGGGATCGAACCCAGGACCTCTAGCGTAGCAGTCGCGCTTAGGAACACTAGACTAAAGAGGCAGTCTAATTTTAAAAGAAAAAATTTAATGATATTTTTTATTTATTCATTTAATTTATTTCAGGCAACAATGCCCATATAAAAATATAATAATACAATATAACATAGAACAAAATATAAAATACTATAAAATATATACAACAATAACAAAACTAGGTACCTATTACTATTTCACACGTAAATTCGTCGTGTGTCGCTCGGTGTTAGGTATCCGGCCTCGGAACCGCCGGAACAGTACACCTTTCGACCAAAACTCTTCCTTCATGAATGTCGACATATGTTCGGTCGGTACTCTAACTACAAATGAACTGAAATTCACATTGTGACTAGAGTCTAACCACTCGACCCTCAGAGTGAGATTGCTCTTAATTGCAATATACTCTACAATCTCTTCGGTTTTTGTAGAGTAATGCAGCCTGGGCACGTAGAGCGGCGTCACTGGTACTGCAGGACGCAGCAGGTGTTTCGGTCCGGTCGGTGCAGTTCCGCACTTGTTTAGACGGTTAGGCTTTCTCTTCTTCTTCTCCACCTTGATGAAGCCATCCTTGTCTCCCTGGTCCCCTGGACCGCCGTCTTGCTAAACCTTCCCCTTTGATACGGAGCGGCTCGCGATATTAATTTCTGTAAATAGATGTAATGTTTAATAAAATACTAGATGGCGCTTATCGAACTGACCAAATACCGTCTATTATTAATTACTCGTGTCAACTCGTGAAAAACTGTAAAATACATGATGTGTCATAAACAATATCATCATCATCATCATCAACCCACATACTGTCCCACTGCTCGGCACGGGTCTCCTCTCGGATTGTGAGGGATTAGACTATAGTCTACCACGCTGCCCTAGTGCGGGTTGGCAGACTTCACACACCGTCGAGAAAAATCTCTAAGGCAAGGTTTCCTTACGATGTTTTCCTTCACCGTTTAAGCTAGTGATAATTAATTTAAGAAAAGCCGACGAAAAATTCCAACGCAAGGGGGTCCAGAATCATGTACTGAAGTCATGGTAAGCCGTTGCGCGTCGATGTCCCTTCCACCCTGTATACAATCTTAGTTTAACACGGTTTTATATATAAAACAGTTTGTTTTACAAAAATATAAGCATTTATTCTTAGAAGCTTGAAAAAATACATCGATTTCGCCGTTAAAACCTATTGTTAGTCCTTTGGTGGCTCATAATAAGTACATTGAAACACAGCACATGACTGTAGTAAGGTGGGGAGGACATGGGTACATACAAAATCCCGATACTCAATTCGACCATAAGCTGTACTAGTCTACAGACTGTAAGGAGCACTCTTACATATAAATAGTAAAAAAAAACAATGTCAACTTCAGATGCAAGGATACGTGGAATACACAATTATTTGCCTCGGGTGGGAATCGAACCCACGACTCGCAGCGCAACTTTAGTGACCGCCTTATGTGCTGCCCTACACCAAACATGCAGTCCAAAGTAGCGGTCTATGGGAAGTTATTTAATTTATTGTTATATTCCTATTTCAAGTGATTCTTTAGATTAGTATATGTTAGGTTAGTATAGGTTAGAATCTATACTAATCTGAAGACATTTCTGTACCTTCAGTGAAAAGTGATACATGTTGACTTATAACACTTTTAATATTTTTGCACTAAGTACCACAGAAAAAAAAATGCTATTTTTTGATCTTATTCACACCCTTCTAAGGTTCAAATTGAGCAAGTTAATTTTGGTGTAAAGTGCTATAACTAGGTTTTTTTTACATTTATTAATGTGTAATTAAATACAACTGTATTAATATCAAAGTGAACTGAACAAATATTTCAATTTTCTTAGTGTATATTAATACGAATATAAATAACTCCTATTACGCGACTGAATTATTTAGATGTGAATTAGTACAAACTGATATAATTACACTTTTATTATTAAACATTGTATTGTTGGCTCTATTCATTTTTGTGAAAACCGGTATAATTATATTTAAATCACAATAAATGTAGATATTTGTAGGATCAAAAATGTGTATAATGATACAACTCTTAATATATCAATTTACATTTTATTTTCTAATCAAATTCATTGTGATATCTGACTCCGATTTAATTGTATCAATATTTACATAATTTTGGAATACGTGTTTAATAATATAAATGTATTTAAAACTAAAAATATTAATTTTAATAGAACTTGTTTATACGATAGAATAAGTGTATTGTGATACAAGTTCTTAGTGCAGCGGGCGGGGGTAGCAGCCTGTGAATCGGGCTCGCCTCTCGCATCCCACTTACCCGCGTCGAGTGAGATTCATATATTGGAAATTAGAACAAGTGATTGTTGAGGAAATTAGTCTTTTCGGTAGCAAAATAATGTGTAAGGTAACTGACATATCATTTTACACAAATAACATTTAATTCGTGGTGATATTATTGTGTCACTAAAATACCTCGTATTATTATTTATTTACACCTAATTTATTATATATTTTAGGAGTTATGTAACTTATCATAATAAATTAAACATTATTATGTGCATGAGGTAATTTTAGTACATATCTGAAATAGATTTCTATCCGAATCCTAAACTATAATACATACATACATATCATCATGGCGACTGTCCCCGAAGGGTTAGGCAGAGGTGTACCAATGTACACCCACAGTTCGCTGATATGAATTGCGTAGACTATAAATTGCGACAATACCAATCTTGTGTCAACTTTGACCTTAAGAGTGGCTACATTTCGTAAAAAGATTCATAAGATTATACAAGTGTATGCACCAACGTCCGCACACCCTGACGACGAAGTCGAGGCCATGTACGAAGACATAGTGAAAGCTATGTCTCGTACCAAAACATTCTATACTGTTGTTATGGGTGACTTAACGCTAAAGTGGGAGTACAAGAGAGCGGCGAGTCGAAAGTGGGTCCATTCGGTTATGGACACAGAAATCACAAGGGGCAAATGCTGGTAAACTTTCTCGAGGTACAGGGGCTTTTTCTGATGAACTCTTTCTTCCAGAAGAAGCCTCAAAGGAAGTGGACCTGGCGAAGCCCCGATAACATGACAAAGAACGAGATCGACTTCGTTATGTCTAACAAGCGCCAGGTATTTAGAGATGTCTCTGTGATCAATAGGGTCAATACCGGAAGTAATCACCGACTGGTAAGAAGCACTCTGGATATAAAGGTCAAAACAGAACGAGCGCGCTTAACAAGGTCGGCTCTTAGACTAACACTGCCACAGGTCGAAGCTGGCTGCGCCCATATCACTCCTGGGACATGATTACTAGTTGTTGTCGAGGGTTGTCTCAAATCGTCTTGCCCAAAAGTTCGATGACTTCCGGCCACCGGAGCAAGCCGGTTTTCGGAAAGGCTACAGCACCGTGGACCACATACACACCTTGAGGTAAATCATCCAAAAGACCGAGGAATATAATCAGCCTCTCTGCCTAGCGTATGTGGACTACGAGAAAGCTGTCGATACCGTCGAGACCTGGGCTGTACTGGAGTCTATGTAGAGATGCCTTGTCGACTGCCGATACGTTGAGGTGCTGAAATATCTGTATAATGCCGCAACGATGACCGTCTAAGTACAAGACCAGAGTACAAAACCAATCCAACTGCGTCGAGGGGTAAGACAGAGAGACGTCATCTCTCCGAAACTGTTTACGAACACGTTTGAGGACGTTTTCAAGACGCTTAACTGGAAAGGACGAGGCATAAATATTAACGGTCAGTACATCTCGCACCTCTGATTTGCGGATACCATTGTCATCATGGCAGAATCTCTGCAAAAGCTGGAAGTGATGTTGAACAGCCTTGGCGATTCTTCAAGGCAGGTGGGTCTCGGGATGAACCTGGATAAAACCAAAGTACATGACTTTGGTTTGGCTTTTGGCAATGATTATGTCATCCTGATACCTGTATACGTAAATGATTCTGCCCTCGAAGTAGTGCAAGAATACATATATCTTGGCCAAACTATTCAACTGGGGCGGCATAACATCGAGAAGGTGGCGGCCAGAAGAATACACCTGGGCTGGGCGGCATTCGAGAAGCTGCGTGATATCTTTGATTAGTCGATCCCACAATCCCTAAAGACCAGGGTCGATAACCAGTGCGTCCTACCCGTGATGACTTATGGAGCCCAAACGTGGACACTCATCATGGGACTGGTCCAAAAATTCAAGGTTGCTTAGCGTGCAATGGAGAGAGCAATGCCTGGAGTTTCTTTGGTGGATAGAATTCGCAACAAAGTCATTCGCCAAAGAACAAGCACGCTGAAGTGGAAGTGGGCCGGCCATGTCTGCAAACGCACAGACGATCGTTGGGGCAGATGAGTGTTAGAGTGGAGACCACGTTTGTCCAGCAGTGGACGGCATTAGGCTGATATGATGATGATGATTATGATATCTGTATTGCACTTATATCAATAAATACTTCAATATTTTCAAAACGTATCAAAATGAACAACAGTTTGTATGTTATGCACATTACATCATAAGTATTATACGGGTGTATAATGATTTCAATTCAATTTGTCTTACATTTTCTTAATTACAATATCGATTACAATTTTTAATACTCTAATTAACAATATTAATTTTACAACTTTTTGTTTTAATATCTCCTTCAAGTACAAACCTACCAAAATACGAAGTATAGAATCATTCAACACCAAACCAAAAACGATGTGTAAAAAAGTTCAAGTAATTTTAAATTAAATGACACGCAAATTATTGATAATGATGTCTTGTGTTAAGTGATACATCTGGATTTTTTAATAAATTAAAAAAAAACTACACAAAATCATCCATTTCTTTTTTCACTATTTGTTTTTTTAAGATATTGTTTATCAATAACAATAATCAGTTCTTATTTTAGTAAAGTAGAAAAAGAGTCAGAATTTTTTAAAACTTTAAAGCGTTTTTTCTCAAAACCATGATTTTCGGTTTATATCACTTTTCACTGAAGGTACAGATTTATCATCATGTAGCTCGATCTTAGCAGTAAAATAACTTTAATAACATAACATACCTGAACCATATTTATAACGGACTGCAGTGACATGATCTTTATTATCGTTTTTTTTTCTAATTAATGAGTTCCTTAATACTTACAGCATGGCATATAATGTCTATCTAAACCCACTCTTCTTCATTATCTTGAAATTCAACCACTTGCAATTGATACAGAAATGTTATTTTTTTCTGAACAACAGGGATTTATCTGCAATCACTATTCCTTTACTATACTCAGGTGAGTTTTCTGGACATTGTGGTGTAAAGTGCTTCCTCCATTGAAGCAGCTACTCCTTCAAAAGCTCCTGTCTGCTGGCAGCTCTTGTACATCACCGTAATTAATCATCATCATCATATCAGGCAAAGCTGAATGGATTAGTAAGCTAAAGTGACAGTGGGCGGGGCACATAGCTCGTAGAAATTATGGCCGCTGATTTGAGCCTGAAAAGTAAAGGTCTATATTTAAATAACTATGGATTTAATATTATTGACTGCTGCGCTATATGTTCTGAGCCCTGAACTTCTCAGTAGCAGCTCGGAGATTGGATTTGTGCCTGGTTAATGGCAATAGGTTCGTCCCCTATTACATGTGCACTGACTGCAATTTTTCACTGAGGATAAAATAGAGTGAAATGACCACACTTCACTTTTTAACCCACAGTGGACAAATTAAACAAAAAGTTTTTTTTTTTTTCAATTTTTATTTTATTCTTACCCATTTATTCTTTTTTAAGTACCTGCAGAACATTAACTATTAATCTTTTATGTTTTGTGGCAATAAATACAGTTATTTATTTATTTATTCTCTTTTGCACTACTATTCTACAAATATATAATATACTTTTGCAACACTATACTACAAAGTCTCAACACGAGATATAAGAATTAGAACAGCACTTTTTTTATGAAATAAAAAATACTTACACGCGATGAGTTTGAAGTCTGTGTAATATGTGCTATTAAAGTTTCCATCTTTGTAACAACACCTAATAAGGTGTTGTTAATGTTCCATTCTGGGTAATAATGATGAATGAGATGCTGTCCTCAGCTGCTTCAAGTGTGAAAGCTGAAACCAAGAAAACAAAAATTTATTTCCCAAATAAATTCTGTATTCTCCAGGGTTGGTTCATCCGAGAGTTGACAACACTAACTATAATGCCTAAAAACTTGAAATATTAGTTGCTTATAGTGTAGACATCTACAAAGGCAAATCTCCATGAGATTGGCAAATATGAGGGTGGGACACAGTAAGTAATGGATAGAATCTACTTCCTATCATACTATCACCTGTATTCCCTGAAGGGTTAGGCAATGTACAAGTTTAATCCAAATCCAAACTCCAAACTACTACTGAGAAAAAACCAGTAACACTGCTTAACCTGGGAATCAAACCCTCAAGCATAGCAGTTTACTAATTAGTCTTAGAGAGAGAATTTAAGACCACTATACTAATGAGTCAGTGTCTTATTGAGATTGTTTAATTTATCATTATTTGGATACTAAGCATATTTTGAAAGTTTATTTAGCTAGCAAGGTAATTGGGTGTTTGAGTGGAAGTGAGTAGTCTGGATCCGGACTCACATGTAGATGAGGAGAATGAAGTTGTTTTGGATGAAATAAAGTATTGAATAGTATGGAAGTTGGGAAAGTGGCAGGGTGTTCTTTTGTTTCTGCTTCCCCTATACACACACTATTAAATTAATATACACATTCCCACAGGACACAAATATTTGTGTGGTTAAAACAAGTGTTTGTGTTTGTCTGGGTGTTTCTTATGTATTATAAGTATGTATTTACAAATAAAAGTATATAAGTATTATATCCATTATCTAGTACCCATAGTACAAGCTCTGCTCAGTTTGGGACTAGATGGTGCTGTGTTAAATTGTCCAAAATATTAATTAATTTATTACTAGCTTCTGCCCGCATCTTCATCTGCGTAGACTTTACCTGAAAATATCAAGTTGTAAAATTTTCTAATTTCCTG
Source organism: Acronicta alni (assembly GCA_964056405.1). Lineage (NCBI taxonomy): Eukaryota > Metazoa > Arthropoda > Insecta > Lepidoptera > Noctuidae > Acronicta > Acronicta alni. Next base: position 25,021,078 of record OZ043913.1, on the reverse strand, counting down.
CACAATGTTTTTAATTTTTCCTTCCATAAGAACCTTAATACCTTAACCTTCTGACAATAATTAACACAACAAAAAAATAATTAGCGAAAAAGTTCCATCCATTCAGGCATGACGCGTGACCAAGGGAACGAGATTAATTTTTATTTATATAGATTAAGTATTATATTATTATCTTTTCTTTGCTCCAACACAATATATTGTAACGGTTTATTGTCCCTGAATAAATAAAAAATACCTACCGGTGTATGTTTGGGTTGGAGTTTGGGAAAGTGATGTCAGTTCTGAACTTTTTGCTACTACTTTGTGCTGTTGATACATAACATTTCGCCCATCTACGGTTATTGTTCTTAATTGTTCTAGACCATTATCCGGTCAAGCGACACAATGTATGAATTAACTATTAAATTCAGCGGTATCCTAACTCATACACAGTTTCAATCAATAATTATGATCTTAAGTCTAAGAGCAGTCACGTACCTAGTAAATAAAATAGTAAAAGTGGAATAAGGTAAAATAACTTAGAGTAATCATTGATCCATTAAAAACAAAATCTTAGGCATTCCTCTCCCAGGCTTTAAACACATATAATAAGACATTTTAGTTTAACTTTTTAGAAAAAAACACTAACAGGTAACAGTCGAGGTCGAGTTTCACTTGACTAGCCAGCAGCATAAATAGACTAATAGAGACATGTCAGTGTGATGACTGATGACAGACCGAGGTGAAGGCACAGACTATAAAGATACCATAGACTAGACTACTATTATTATACTTGAATTGAAAGTACTAACTTAATAGAAGCTAACGCTACGTCATGTTACACAACACAAACTGGCCATGGAACTTTGTCCAGTGACCTCCTGTTACCTGTTAAAGATTTCAGACTTAATAGTTTAATTAACATAATAATAATATCAATTATTTTAAACAAAACAGCATCGTACTTTCTTCAAAATTATTTTTAACTTTACCGGGGGGGAAGGGGGCACTTGAATACCGATCACAACTTACCAGCCCAGCCTTGAAACCAAAAAACCAAAAGTATAATCAAACCAAAGAGAATTATAGATCTCAAGGAAAGATAATAAATTATACTTGGACAATTTTATACAGTACCAACTAGTTCCAAACTAAGCACTGCTTGTACATACTATGGGTACTAGACAATGGTTATAATACTTATATTTATACTTTTTTTTGTAATTATAAACTAATAATACTTATGAAACACCCAGACAAATACAAACACTTAAGTTCATCACATAAATATTTGTTTCCTGTAATCGAACCCACGACCGGGCGACCATGCGAACCACTAGACCACAGACGTCTTCAGATGTTTGGCCACTTGATACGACACTACTTCTGTATAACTATTTAATACTAGAAGGGGAACATAGGGGGAAGACCTAGACGAAGTTTTGTGGAACGAGTGAAGGAAAGAGTCGTATCAAGAAGATAGAGTACAGTGGCGATTGCTCCACCGACAACAGCTGAGCTCTTAAATTAAAAGAATAAGTTCCTATAGTTTAACTATAATTCTGTTACAACCTCACGAGTTACGGGTACGAGCACTGACTTCTATAATACAAGGACTTGTATAGAGGTCAGTGGGTACGAGCCCACGAGGTACGACGTGTCGACATCACAATTAAACAACATTTTTTACCATAGATTTTGTAATTTTTTCTACCGTCATCTAATATCTATGGTCAGTGTGGTCTCTATCTAAAACTTCCTGACGTAGACAGAGGTATCTTTCCTCTGTTTAAGCTTCCTGAGCTGCGGATCCTCATTAATGTGAGTACGGATCTCTATTAATTATTATTGTCTATGCACGAGTGTACCATAGACCACAGATTTACTAGAGATGCTAACGCATCCATAGACTTACAGGAATGCAGTTTATGGACGGCACTTTCTAAAATGCAATTTTGTTGTGCTAAGTTTTCTCTCGTAAGGCAACACACAAAACTGCTGCGCGTCCATGTCAAGAGAGTCTCATCTGTGTAATACGGGATCAATATAAATTAAAAATGCGGAATCCTCACTCAAATTAATGTTATTTGTGATCAAACGTCGCTTAATACATAGACAAAAGACAATCAAGTAATCTTCGCCGCGTTGTAGTGCCATTATAACGCATTTCATCCCAGACCACTCTGAATACATAGCAGCAAAGAGAAAATGTCCCAGCCATCCTTTATCTACAAAGTGAAGTGTTGAACGTAATATGAAAACTGTGGTGCATTATGTAGTGTAATGTTAATATTCGATATCAATAGTGGCGTATAAGAGTTGTTTGGGCGTAATCGTGTTTATTATGTCGATGAGATGATGTGGTCAATTGTGGTGGCGGCGGCCGTGGTGGTGACGGCGCTGAGCGCGCGCGGTGAACAGGTTCTGCTGCTCGACACCACCACCGAGGCAACACTGGGCTGGACCCGCTTCCCTTACGGCGCGCAGGCGAGCACGCCTGGTTGGCTGGAGGAGTCCTACACTAACTTCGAGAAGCAAATCAACTGGCGGTCGTACGTAGTATGCGACGTCGCGCATCACAACGTCAACAATTGGCTGTGGACACCGTTCATCGAGCGCAGGAACGCAAACCGTATTTATATTGAGATTAAATTCACTATAAGAGATTGTTCATTGTTTCCTGGTAATGCACTCAGCTGCAAGGAAACATTTAGTTTACTTTATTACGAGTTCGACGTAGCGACGCGCGAGCAGCCGCCATGGGAGCCAGAGAGCTACAAACTTGTAGGCCGCATTGCTGCAGGTGAGGGCCGCTTCAACACTAACTCTGAGGTAGACATCAATACAGAAGTAAAGAGCATAGCAGTGACTAAGAGGGGTGTCTACTTTGCATTCAGAGACCAGGGGGCTTGTATATCCATTTTGGCTGTGAAAGTGTACTACATAACATGCCCTGAGGTAACAGTCAACTTTGCCAGGTTTCCAGCAACACCAACAGGTCGTGAGGTAACTGTTATTGAGCAAGCTAATGGTACGTGTGTAGAGAATGCAGAAATTGCTCCAGGAGAGGCACCTCCAGTTTATTTGTGCAAGGGTGATGGTAAGTGGACATTGCCCAGTGGCTCATGCAAGTGCCGGGCTGGATTTGAATCAGACCTCAACAACCAAGTGTGCAATGAATGTCCTCCAGGTAAATTTAAATCACACACTGGAGATGACCCTTGTATAACTTGTCCAGATTATTCTGAATCTACAGCATATGCAGCTGCTGAATGTAAATGTGTACCTGGTTTCTTCAGAGCCCAGAAGGACCCAAAGAATGTACCCTGTACACAGCCACCATCTGCCCCTGTCAATCTCACTGTAACATTTGCTGATCAGTTTTCAATCTCCCTAGCGTGGCAGCCACCACATAAAACTGGGGGAAGAAATGACATAACTTATAGAGTTTTCTGTTCCAACTGTGGTCCTAGTATTGAGTACAGGCCTGCTGCAACAGGTCTGAATAACACTAGAGTCACTGTCATGGGCTTAGACCCAGTGACAGAGTATAAATTTCAAGTCTATGCTGAAAATGGAGTCACTGAACAAACGGGAGAAGAGCCTAAGAAAGTTGAGATAACTGCTGTCACTGAGGCATCTGTTGTTAGTGTTGTTTCTAAATTGCGCATTTTGAGTGTGGAGAGTGACAAGCTATCATTGGCATGGAACCCACCACCAATAGATCTGACTGATCCTGATGATGCAATAGAAAGTTATGAAGTCAAGTGCTTTCCAAAAGATAATTTGGAGAAAAATGCAAATGCCACCCTGAAGATATCCAAAGATCCTCATGTGATAATTACAGGTTTGAAAAGGGACACAGAATATGGTATTAGAGTCAGGGCTAAGATGAAGCGTGGTTGGGGTGAGTTCAGTGGCATAGTGTATGCTAGGACTGGCTCTGTCCTTGAGACATCTTTTGTAGGCGAAGAGGAAGGCGCACAAGTCCGACTAGTTGCAGGTGTGATGGTCGCAGTAGTCGTGTTGTCAGTAGTCGCCATCATCGCCACTGTACTATTCTTACGTTCACGCACTGATGACGAATGTGACAAGAAGCAGCCGAGTGACTGCAACGCGCTTAACTACCGAAATGGTGAAGTGTACACGGGTCCCGAGCGTCCTGCGAAGACGAGCAGTAACGCAACGACACCGTTGTTCGCTGGGACAGGCTCTAGAACGTATATCGACCCTCACACATACGAAGACCCCAACCAAGCCGTTCGAGAGTTTGCCCGTGAGATTGATGCGTCTTGCATCACCATAGAAGCGATTATTGGCGGCGGTGAATTCGGAGATGTATGTCGAGGAAAACTAAAACTACCAGCCAGCTGTGGACAGGAGATCGATGTTGCCATCAAAACACTCAAGCCTGGGTCTACAGAAAGGGCAAGACGCGATTTTCTTGCTGAAGCTTCAATAATGGGACAATTTGAACATCCAAATGTAATTTTCTTGCAAGGTGTTGTCACCAAATGTAACCCAATCATGATCATAACAGAGTTTATGGAGAATGGCTCATTAGACACATTTTTGCGAGCTAACGACGGAAAATTCAGAGTGGTTCAATTAGTAGGAATGCTTCGTGGCATCGCGACCGGCATGCAGTACCTCTCCGAAATGAATTATATACATCGTGATCTCGCTGCTCGTAACGTACTTGTCAATTCTCAACTGGTGTGCAAAATCGCTGACTTTGGGTTATCGCGAGAGATAGAGTCTACAGCAGATGGCGCGTATACAACACGCGGCGGAAAAATTCCCGTACGATGGACCGCGCCGGAAGCCATTGCGTTCAGGAAGTTCACTTCAGCCAGCGACGTCTGGTCCATGGGCATCGTTTGCTGGGAGGTAATGAGTTTCGGAGAGCGACCATACTGGAATTGGAGTAACCAGGATGTGATTAAGTCCATAGAAAAAGGATACAGGCTACCGGCGCCAATGGACTGCCCCGAGGCGGTGTACCAATTGATGCTCGATTGCTGGCAGAAAGAACGCACACACCGTCCCACATTTTCGAGTATCGTAAAAACTTTAGATAAGCTTATTCGCTGCCCAGACACACTGAGAAAAATAGCCCAGAATCGCTCTGCTGACCCCCTGGCAGGCGATACTCCTGACTTGATACAGTTTTCGTCAGTTGAAGAGTGGCTGGAGTGCATCAAAATGTCACGGTATATCGAGAAGTTCCGCGCAGCGGGTATTATCGACATGGACGCCGTGGTGGATCTGACGGTGCATCAGTTGGCGTCGCTTGGTGTCACGCTTGTTGGCCACCAGAAGAAGATTATGAACAGTGTGCAGAGCATGCGCGCTCAGATCCGCGGCAGTGGCCCCTACGGCTTTCTCGTGTAAGTGACTATGTGAAAGTGTGTGGCATTTGCCAGATGATATGTGGACTTGATCTCAAAGTGCAGTTACATGCAACAGTGATCTTTATTAAAAAATGATGCATTTTGTATATTTTTCTAAAGAACTGCCATAGAGTTTAGATATAGGGGTAAAAGGACTTCTTTTCATAGTGATGTTAAGGAAGTTTATCTATTATATCATGCTGTTTATATTTCTTTTTGACTGTTTTTTAATGAACTGTTGTATTTTTTTAGTGGTAAAGTTTGAGTGACAGCTACTCAAAGGCCGGCCTAATTTCAACACTACTGAAATACAAGCTTTATGATGACCGTCATTTACATATTGTACAACGAATATTTAAATTTTATTTGATAATGATAATCAAAAGTAATATATCCCAATATTTGGGCTGAGTATAGAATTAAAGAGAATTATTTAAAATGAAATTATAATGGGTGATAATTTTGTTATTAGTTAATTGCTAGCCAGTGTAACATACATGATACATCATTTATGTAGACTGAATGTATGTTTATATTATTTTTTATTAATATTTTTGTACTTATAAACTTTGATACATTCTCTTTATGCTTGTGAAGCTTATTTTATAAGTTTCCTTTACACAAATACAATAATGAAGAAAATGAATACACCATCATAGTCAGGAAAGTTGAATGGTTTTTGTAAAAATAAGATAAATCTAAATTGTAGTTAGCCAATTTTTCTGTAATCTTTTGGAGAAATATTATGTGTATATTCATGAGATTTTTAACTGAGAAATTGTGTATAGATGTGCTTTTAATCTTGTCTTATCTGTAATAGGATTAACATTGATGTTTTATTAACTTGTGTTGTGCAACTTGAAATTTCTTACTTTAACCGAACCAGGTACTTTGGTGGTAAGCTGAGGTGCCCCAAACATCGATGCTAAACCTATTGTGAAATACTCGAAGCTTGTTTATGCCAATCCTCAAAAATTGTGATTGAACTGACGTACTTAACTAAGTTTAGTTTGCTACATAAAAATATTTAAGTTCATACGTATATCCCTTTTTACATCGCATGTACATAAGGCTGAATAATTTAGTGTTAAATTGCTTAAAAATGTAACTCAACTTTTTTATATATATTTTACTATTTTATTTTGTGATTTTCGATTTCGTGAGGGTTAGACACATGAGTCAACTTCAACATTATATTCAGCATTTGAAAATTAAAATAAGACTGACACTTAAATAACAAATTCATCTTTGACAATACTTGCAACGATTCATACAGTTTCAGCTTAAATGTGAGGGATCACTTATTCATAATTAGACTAAACAGTTTTTTTTAATCAATAAAATAACAAAACTAAGCAATATATTTTATATATTTCCGATATTTTACCATCAACAAATTTTGTCACTGCCATATGTTAGAAGACTTGATTTGGCTACTTAATATAGACACAAATTATCATAAGTAAATTAAAATGAAATAGATTTATAATTTCAAGTGTTAATGCTTCATGCTCTGTTTTAATGAAAATAAAGTTGAAGTTGCTCATGACCCGGCCTTATACTGTCTGTAAATTCTAATAATGCTAGTATTAATCTTTTTTTACTGAACATATTGGTTCATAAAGTTGTACCTATGGAAAAAATTGCCAATATAGTTTTAAGTGCTTCGCTTCCCAGCTTGTGATGTTACAAAGCGAATGTATAGATGTCTGTATGCTACGCGCCTATGAAAGCTGAGCGTATATATGCTATAGACGCGCCACCTACCGTCTACACCACGAACAATATAATCAGTGATTTTTATTTTTAGTTGATAATGGTTTATTCGTAATATAAGATGTTAAGTTCATATTTTTATACACATTGTAGTGTGGTGGAAGCTGTTATTTGTCAATTTTCATTCATAATCATCAAAATTGCTCAATTATCCATTTCATCGCGTATATTTGAAAATTGATGATTTTTGTAGAATACTGTAAATTCATACATCTCATAAGAAAATACAGTTCCCATACATTAATGAATTAAGCAAAGTAACATACAAACACCAACATAGTAATTGTTCAGCCATTGCATTTATTTGTATTTATTATGTACTGCCAATAGCGATTTGTGAGTTGGGTTTTGATACTAAAAACAGTGTTTTAAAAAAATCTGAAATTTAAAAAGGAAATCTAAATATTTTGTTCATTATTTTTGATTCGATAATGATTCGAAGAAAAAAGTTTGTAACCAGTTCCATGTGAACTTCTCTCATATTTGGATTGCCTGAATATTTATCTTCGAGTACATGTCCTTAATTAACAGCATAGCATAACCTATCGGCACCTAAAACATGCTACAGCATTTAAAAACTTAATACGTGGGCAATTATTAGCCCTGCTACAATTTAGTCTCATTAAAAAAGTGCTTTTGTTTTTGGGACGAAACCTTGACGGCGCATCGAGTTTGGGATCGAACCGCTGCACATTACGAATGCAAATTATTTGCGACTTTTAAGTTTAATAATATATTTTTAAAACGGTTTAGGTCAGGTAGTCGAACCTTCTTCGTCGTTTTTGTGAGCGTTGCACGATGGACCTAAATAGCATTTTCCGGTCAATGCTAGTGCTTCGTACTGCTAATGTTTATCTCGCCCAGTTTTATGAGTTACTTTGAACTGTTCTGATTCAACCGGCCTGTTTATGTTCTCTTCTTTGTTTAATACTAGTAATTTAAACTGGTTTTATTGGTACCTTTCTTTCCCCTGACCAATAAATGTTGATGTAAACTGTGTATTACACATTGGTTTGATGAAACTACTATCTCATAAAGCTAATTGATAGAAATATGTTTTTTATCGTATTTAATTTTAAATTGAATTCACATACCAGCATAAACCATTAATTAAATACAATTTAAAGGACCTGTACAAGGAATCATGAGAATCTTACCGCCCGTTAGCTTTTAATAGCGTCTCGTGATGACGTCATACTGTGTGACGTGTTCGCAAATCACCTTGGTGCGCTAAGAACTCAAAAATGCTTTCGTCAAGCTCATGACAAACGTGAGATAATTACGTAGTTAAGAATTTATTGCGTTGTGCATATTATGTCTTATGTTACCACCAGATATACTAGGTTTCGTTAGATTCGATTATACTCTGAAAAAAGTATTTTTTAACTCGAATGCATCGATTTCATATAATTTATTCGTTGTTAGCTGCCAGTCGGCTGAAGGTTATATTAATTAGAAATGTACGGAATTTGTAGTGCTCATTCATACTAACGCTTCTTCAGACTTGACGATATTTTTAAAATTGAATACTAGATTCATTAGTATCGTTGTTTGTTATCATAAAAGTACCAATTAGCTATTGAAATTCTTTAGTTGCCTCTAATGTTATTATTACAGTCAATGGTAATCATTCATTTTTGTATTTTCAATCTTACTATTGTTGCGAAATTACAAATATGTTAAGTATTTGATTTTCTTCTCGGTTTTCGGTGTAATCAATGAAGTAATTCGTTTTCTTATTCAATTTTAATCTCAAAAACATAAATTAACATTACGCAATTACGACACATGTACGCAGAAGTTAATTTCATGGCTATATTTTACAGTGATAAGGATTAAACTCGTATTCGTTAGTACCGTTGACAAGTGAGTCCAAGTTGTCGCATATCGGCTACCCCCCTTGCTCCCGTTGGTGTCGTAAAAGGCTACTAACTACAAATGTAGTTACAAAATCGTCGGCTGCTGTGTCCGTTTGTTTGGGTACTGATATGCTGGGGTTACTTTTATATGTAAATCTAAGTTTATTCAATATTCTCCGTCGCCGTAAGCTATGTTCACACTTTATAAAATGAATAATAATTAAAGTAGGTCAACAAAATAGGCAGCTAATTAAACACGGTGATACCACTTCATACTTTTTTGTAACACCAGTATTTCAGTATCATAGTTTATTTAAAGTCTTTTATTTTGACGGGTTCGTGGCATAATAGCTGTCATAAATCCTTACATCTTTGAGGTCATGCATCTCTAGAATAATAGGTGACCGCATTTTACTTCCCGAATCTCGTGAACCTAGTCGGTCCAATTGTAGTACGAATATCTAACAGTCGTCACTGTCTTGTCCAGAACCCGTTAGTAGTTAATCATGGTGTACGTTGTCTTGTCAAGGAAAACGACACGACAATGAGGAATACGGTAACGTTACGTTTCTCTGTGATAAGGGGACTGTACATAAGTTGAGGAGTGAAATCATACCTATATTGGAACCTGTGCACGTCACAGGTTCCCACCACAAGGTGGGTCTATTAGGCTGACCCAGGGCTTAGGCATAACAGTTTTATATATTCTGTTGACCGACAATTGCCACAGTTTAGTTGATTCCAATTCTCCTAAAAAAATAATTTAATTGGTTTTAAATTATTTCTTAGGAGAATGGTTCGAGGGGCTCGTAGCTGAATAATAACTAAGCTGATCAACCGATCACCAAGGTTAAGCTTGCCACGGTCAATCTGTGGAAGGGTGACCATTCTTAACACATCTAGACCCCTCTGTGCCTCGGAGAGCACTTAAAACCGTCGGTCCCGGTTGTCATGCGAACACCTATGACAATCGTTAGTGGTAGTCAGAAGCCCAAAATGCCTGACAGCCAGTCTATCCTTAGGATACCGGTGTTACCCAGAAATTGGGTTGCGGAGGTCTGATGTCAGTCTCTTCGTATAAAATACTGATATTCAGCCGCATCTGGTTAGACTGGAAGCCGATCCAACACGGTTGGGAAAAGGAGTTAGGTTGAATAGAATGAGAATGCAAAAATTTCATTCTATTTATATTCAAGATTGTTGTATAATTCTTTAGCTACAGGTTTCATCTATGTATTTCATGTTGGTATGATATGAAGTTGTTCAATATTTTATTAAGTACTACACCATTACTACTTTTATATATACAGCTTAACTTTGGAAAATAATCTTTGTATCCAATTATGTAGTTTTACTTACCTAGGGAGAGCTATGTCCCTTTCCGATTCCATCTATCATTAATTCATCAGATCTGCATCAAAAGAGGATTTCATTACATAAAGTAATGAAATCCTCTTTTGATGCTTATAATATTTCTTATATAATTAATAAATAAGTAACGAATTATTTCTCGCAAATTATGGCAGCTAATAAAAATAATGATTTAAAAGTAAAGATAGACCTTGGATCACGCGAATGTCGCCAACCGCAGTCTGAAAAATAATATGTATTTTCTCATTGAAACTGATTTACTTCAAAGACATTTCAGATTATCAAGGTATTTTTCACAAATGCTTTGAGATTCATAAATCTCACAATCTACTCGGGTAAACAAAGAGTATGAGAAATAATAACTAGAAGGTAAATTTAAATAGGAATGCAGTAGTGGAGTGGAGTATTGAATGTCAAAGCTTTGATATAAGCTAATATTTAAATGTCTTTAAGTATTAAAAGCCGTTTCGGATTGTTGTTTTTCATCTCTTAGATAGAGGAATTGTGATTGCTCAGAATCCTTTGCTACTATGATGTCTATGTTCTACGGTGTCCACTTCAGTTCTCAGACAGACGTTGCTCATATAGATGAAAGCGATATCTATTGCATAGAATTTAATTTGTTGGTCTAAGTGCGAATAAAAACGGTCCTAAAACTCTCCAAACTAGGTAGAAACTTTTTGGTTTTTAATTTTTGCGCGTCTTTCTTATCTCGCTAGACTTTTGCGTCATATCTTTCTAGGAAATAATGATAATAAATGCTAGACACAGTTTTGATAGAAATCTATATAATAATAATTACACATTTTTATTTATTGATTAATCAGAATTTGATTGGGTCTTTTCACTAATAAGTGTGGTCATTTTTGAAGCTATCGCGCTAGTACTTTTTTTACGGAACGTCGAGAAACGTATAGATTTGCATTATTTTTTAAATTGAATAGGGTTTCATCATTACTTTTATTCTTCAGTTGAACGGCAGCTTTTGGTTTTGTAGGTTATATTAGCGTCTTGCTAAAGAAACTGATGCAGCTAACTCTAGATGAAAAAGACATCATCTCTGCTTTTCTTTTCTTGTGTTTGTGTTTTTCAAATTTTAAAATTGAACTAGCACAAATTGAACAACCCGCGTGCTCTCAGTTTGAGCTCGTCTTCTACACGACCAATATCATTTTATTCTGTTTTTTAAAAAACGGATTTGCACGATTTTGCGTACTTTTGTGTACATATGAAAGAAGTATCTTTTTCAATAGTCTATCCAGCTTAAACGGGATTCGTTTAACTGAAACAGTTTTCAGATATGCAGAATGGTCTTGTATGATTTATTTTTCTAGTTTTTTAGCAGTAACAGTATTAAAAAAATATTTCAGAGTTATTCCATGTCCAATTTTAACTTTGCCTATACACGCTATGAAGCGCATTGAATCAATCTATGCTATCTGTTGGTACGAATACCGGGAGAAATACAATATTCCGTCCTCAAAGAAGTTGATTGACAATCCGATAGCTTTGCACGGTTGCGGTGGAACCCATGCACACGGCGATCTTTTCAAAGGTCCATCGCACAAAGTACCTACGTGAAGTCTAGGATTGTGTTTCTATACAGAAACGAAAAAAATCCAATAACGGCGACGACTGCAAACTTGTGCCCGTCGCAGGTTGAAAGGTCAACAAACTTACGACATATAAATATGTACTCCCTGGAGTACTTACACCAGTAGTTGTTTGATAACTTTAGTAAAATTAAATTGGTAGTGCTATTGTCTCCTTTTAAGCAGAAAGAAATATATAAAGCGTCATTTTTTGCAGCCTTAACATCTGCTTGTTGCCTCGTTATTATATACACGTAGAGTGCAGACATCAAAGGCTGTAGTTTTTAAAAAATAATGAATTTGTTATTTTAATAGTACCTGCAAAACCCTACTCACAACTCGTTTTATAATTTTATTGTGATACTCAATTCAGCATTTAATTAATTTGCTTACTCAAAACAGTGTTCTTATTGGTGTACATAAATTACTATTAGCGATATGCTATCTACACAAAATACAAGTATAGTCGGAATAGAAAGACCTTTGTTATACAGCTATTCCTATATATATTGTTTTTGGTTTTTATATACAAAGTATTTATATTTATTTTGAATCTAAAAAATCCATGTATTTAGTAAATGTCAATAATTAGTTAAGGCCTTTTCAAAGCTGCATATTTGATATAAAATATGTTTTTTTTTTATGCAATCATTCAACTTCTATTTTCTTAAAAGAATTTTATTTTGGAGAATATCGAAAATAAACCTTGTAACCTTATATAATAGTATACAATAGTGCTATCACTATGTATTATCTCGAATCAAATTCAACTAAGAAATTGCAGTTGCATGTCTCGCAGCAATTGCGACCACTATCTTGCCATCTCGTTGCTTGACTCTATCTGCGCCTAAATACAGTAGGTACACGTAACGTATAGTCGGCCAACGTATTGGATCTTCACCATTTAAAGTCATTTGCAGACTACATCAATATAAAGTCCTAAGCGATGCACTTTATTGACCGATTTTAAACATAATAAAGATAAAATATAAACTATATTTAAGATATTTCCACAATATCATCAATGTAATTTATTGGGTATAAACATTTCTTTTTTATGTTATTCATTGTCTTCCAGAGATTTGTTTTCACAAAGTGGTATTTTACAGATTTTGATATATTATTGTATAAAAATATGTTTACCTTGGGACGCGTCCATGTGTAGCCCAGTATTATCACGCATGTAGTGCTTGTAGGTACAATCAGCTACGTACCTTTTACCGATCGAAAACAACAAATAACCCGACAATAATAAAATCAGCATTTTCAACATTTGACAAGCACAAACGACGTCAATGTCGTGACAAGTTATCAACTTTGTAACAAGCCTTCATGCAATTTTGAACTGCGTTGAACATGTGTCCTGAGGCCTTGTTGAGTGTTTAAATATAGATCCATATTAACAATTAATAATTCCCGACCTAAATGTGACTATATTTTATTCATATTATGCGATTAACAATATACCATAACACCAATAACAATGATAATAATAATAATATACTAAGTTGAATTAGAGAGCAAACTCACAAGCAATTTAGATGTATAAGTATAATGTATGTTGCCATTAAAACAGACCTAATCTTAAAATATTTTCGGCTAAGTATTACGTGGAACTTCAAAAGAAACAAAGCAATAATAATTAACCTCGCGACCTCGTACTTAAAATAAATGGCGTATCTGCTCACCCCAAGATTTTGGACAAATATTTATATACTTACCCATGGCGGTGTTTAGGTTCTCAAATGAATAAGTGCCGACGAATTTGTTGAGGGTACTTAATTTGACTTACGCTGTAATCTCTTGCCTTACGTTTTAGACTCTTCTTGTTTCTGTTTTTTTTTTATCGATTTGACATATTGTGTTATGCTCATTTTAATTTTTCACACATATTACTTGGATTTGTAATTTTCACATTACTCATAAAAAATCTCAAATAGTTTTCGGTCTATACAGAACGTTGTCAGGTTGCCGTATTCCACCATTTTGTATTCCCATTTTACTGTGATCTTATGTATTTATATTAGATATAACATAATTAGATTTGCCTTTATGCCACGGATCACACCAATTCATAGTACATTAAATACCATTAAGGATATAGAAAATTATGTATACATTACTAATGTTCATGAATTTTTGACATTCAAATATTTAATCATATTTCAGATATTTTTTCATGGCAATTTTTATATACACGGTGAAGCTGGTGGTTTTCTTTGCCTAGGTAGAAGTAATTGTTAAAGTATAAAGAGAACTTCAAAAATTCATGAACTCATGTCGAGATTGTCACAAGTCACGTTAATAGGTAGGACACATAGTTTTTATACTTGCGAACGAAATATTATACGTGAATGCAGATAGACATCCTTAGGCATACTCATAGGGCATGCGAGAACCTCGCCATTTCACCATTACACCAAACCCATAATTCGATAGTTATAATCTAATACAAATAATGTTTATTTACTATACTTAAATAATTAGCTAGTAAAATGAAGATTTAATAAGTTTTGTTACTTTGGGCAAACAATGGAAGACTAAAGTCTAGTACCTAATCGAACAAACTTGTTTAATTACAACTGTAAAACAAAAGGCGAATAACAGTATGGTCCTTTGATACTTTGTAAATTTATTCGTGCTTTGTGTTTTGGTAAAATGAATCTAATTGTTTACGTGATAAGATGTATATTGTACCCAATAATGAATTGTATTCCATAAAGCAATAAGTATGCCTTGATTAGACAGTGATGGTGGCGGGCAGGTTGCAGCCGCCATCTTGGGACGTGTTCAAAGTGTACTCTCTTGGTTTGCGCCTTGATTATGGTGATTTTTATTTAATAAAAATTTTGTTAACTACAAATACTAGATTTCAAACGTCAATAATATTTACCTCGATTTAAATATGAACATTTTTTACATTTCTTTTCTGTGCAATTTTTTTAATATGTAACTATAAGTGTAGTATCTGCAATTCCGAAAACTAATTCAATAATAATAATAATTCAATTTAGGTACCTACCTACTTTCCTTCAAATACGCAGTCATTCAGGGCGACTAAACACGAATTTATACAGATTTATTGAACATACATTAATTAAATCATGTAATCTGATCAAAAAAAGACTCGTCCCGCGACGACATCAGTTAAATATTGCATAATTATTTGTCCCCCAAGATGCCGTAATCTTAGCCAATTTCCTGCAATAGATGAAGGTTAATTAGTTTTTTTAATCAATTTAAAAGCATAACGAGTTCATTGAGTGCAAATTCTTATTAAGTAATTTCCATGTATTCGTTTGGTGATTGTTAATTGGTATTAATAACCGTTTTTGTAACCCTTTAATTAATGCGCAAACCAATAGAAAGGTCTGTTGTAATTTTCTGATAAGCCATAACTTTAAATAATTAGTTATTAATACTGAAGCAGATAAAATATTAGGAATAATTTTTATCAGACGCAATTGGAATAGGAACCGTAGTAACACCAATCGTAGCCTAATTAATTATAACATAGAGTGATGTTAGATTTTATTTATAAGTATTCTTTTTATATAGATTAAGCAGGCAAGCGGTTAGGGAAGGTTTGTTCCCGTCTCGAGTATATTTTGATCGCCGTGCGCCTGCGTCGTATACAGAGATAGTATAATTAGCGCAGTTTTAAAGTCTTTACTATGAATCAGTATAGGTGAAAGAAACAATGAAAGTGTAAGCTTGGCTATAATTTATGTAATAAACTATTGATATTTAATGTGTTGTTATTTATTACCTTTCATATGTAACAAAAAAAAGCATTCAGACAGATTACAGATGTTAAGTTTTCAAAAAAAACAACCGAAATTATTTTTTCTATTTTTTTTGACACGACCTGATTGTTAATCTAGTTAAACTCGTATAATTTTGGCACACCTACTCGAAGAAAGCACCGCACACACGCACGAAAAGCAAGTCTTCTTATTATACTCGCTTGCATTCCTAATTCCGAACTCGACTGGAACTTGTGAGTTATCTTTGAGAAGGTCACGAACCGAATTGATAGTATGTATACCTACCTCACGTGAGCACCGTGATTGCAGGTGTATGTTGGGTAGACATACACATACACAGAACTACTTTTATAATATGTAATGTACTCCAAGTTATGATATAACCAAAGGGAGTTAAGTCGTAGCAACCTGGTATAATATCTGGGGTTACAGTCATGGCGAACGTGATATGAATTCCCGTGGCCCCGGCCATAGCAAGGGAAAGGAAGGTGAGCATCACAAGCATAGTGTTTTTGTTAATAGGTACAAATCCGACATGTCTATCGTGCTGTCTCCCCTGGCTACACCGCTACAGACTAAAGAGAGTAATGGGTTTGATTCTCGCCCGAGACAAATCTGTGTGATCGACGTCTTGTGTCTGTGAGTACCTAGTATCGTGCGGGACTGTACTCCAACCAAAACTTATTCAAGTCCTGGCCTAAACAAGATCTCAGGCTCCAATTAGGTAGGGCAGGGTTTTTACTATTCTAGATAGACGGTTGTAGTTTGCTATGTACATAGGTAAAAAAATGCTCAAACAATACCCATTTTTGTTAAAAACAAGAATAGGCAGTGGCTAGTTCTGTTACACTGATACATCAGTGTGATGCCGATGACAGAACTAGTAATAAAAAAAACAAATCACATGCGTTCCCTGCGAAGTATGTGCGGTGTAACTCGGAATGACAGATTGAGAAATAGTGTGATAAGAGAACGTTGCGGCTTAAAAGACGATGTAGTGACGAGAATTGAGAAGAATATGCTGAGATGGTTTGGGCATGTCGAGAGAATGGATGAAAGGCGACTAACAAAAAGGATTTATATGGCGAATGTCAGTGGAACCGCCGAGAGGGGACGCCCTAGAAAAACTTATACCGACCTTATTGGTGAGGTTCTTCAAAAAGGTCAGGTGCGTAGTACTCGCAACCGGCGTGTATGTATGACAAGATGTATGAATGTGGTCGAAGCGAAAGAAGTATGCAAGAATCATAGCAAGTGGCGTTCTTTAGTTTCTGCCTACCCCTATGGGAAAAAGGCGTGAGTGTATGTATGTATGTACAAATCACAATACATATTGCTTTTTATTTTAAGTATAGGAAAAGTGACAAGATTTATGAACGTGGAACAAGAAGTACCTATGCAAGAATCGTAGCAAATGGTGATCTGTTGTTTCTGCTATCCTCTGTGAGAAGTACATGGACTATCCAACACAAAATAAATAAATAAATGAAAAAATATTTTTTCAATTCGAATCAGTTCCTGAGAATAGCGCGTTCAGCGGTTCAACCAAACAAACACAAACTCTTCAACTTTATAGTAGGTACTAGTATAGATTAGATTCATCAACAATACCACGCATAATCATGCTTTATGCATCTGTGTGTATAATGCAGCCCTTGACGTCCATAATACATCGCTAAGCTAATCTCGGCTCAATTAATCCTTCGCTTTAGACCAACCACTGTAGGTGCCAATCATTGTAATCAACGTTTGTTGTGACCTAACCGAGTGATCTGTTACTTAATAATGCATATAATCCAATATTTTGTATTAATTGAATGATTTGTATTAGAGTAGACATATCACAATCTAGTTTAGGTATTACTACTTACCTATTGATAAAAAGAGACACAAAAAGTTAGGTACTACCTACTAAATTAATTTCCGCCGTCATCTGAAAAATCTGAGGTGAGTGAATTATATATATATTTGGAAGGAATCTTGTTACCCTTGGTCACCCCATAACTTGAGGACTTGACCGATTTAATTCATCTTTTTTTAAAGTTTTCTAATAGTTTGTAGAAAATTATGCAGTAAATTTCAGACAACTTAATGACAAGATACTTTTTATCCCGGTAAAGTCGCGGGCAGAAAATGTTACAAATAAATATGTAGGTACCTACCTATTATTTACCTAAGCAATAAGTGTACCTATCGACACCCTCGGACATCATGATGTCCGAGGGTGTTGATAGGTACACTGGATAGGCTGTTGTGCTGATGGAGCGTAGGGCGCATGCTCTTGTCACTGCCGGTGTACCAGCTGTTTTAGAACCTAATGACTTGGACAGCGATGCCGAGGAATACTTTAACGCATAGGTAGTAGTTTTTTATGTTCATGTTATACATTTGTAAAATTGTAAGAAGTATTAATTGTTTTGATAAGTTTATTGTACATAATGTGAATGTTTATTTCCCAGTAGGTAATAAACCCAACCAAAATCAGTAAATGACAACCTAAATTCATAGGTAAATGGTCACCAAATCAGATTACGGACTAGGAGAAATTATTGCGTTGTGAGGAACGATGCATGAAACAAGCATGAGAGACCAAGTAAGTGTTTACAATTATTAGTTTGGAGTCATTTGCTTTAATTGGATAGCAAGATGTAAAATTGATGGTTATAATTTCAAAATAACCAAGATTTTTTTACAACGCTGAAACAAACTCAAAGCTCATGGGCTCTTTTACAGTCCAGACGAGAGAGTTTTTGGTTACATACCTTTCTTATCATCAACCATCAATATACCTACTGTCTCACTGCTGCGCACGGGTTCCTCTTAGAATAAGAGAGATTAGGCTATAGTCCATCACGCTGGCCTAACACTGATTGCCGGTTACATAATATACCTATGTGTGTGAATCCAACGTAGGGTAACTGGAACAACCTTTTGAAGAATAAGTAACCGCTTTTGAGTTGTCCCGCCCACTTGATATGAGGGACCTAAAGTATGTGGTTTATGTGTAGATAACCCTATAAGTAGGTACTGATACGTTAAGGTGGTAATGGCACATGACTCGTATAGACTGTCTCAACGTTAATGTTAGGCTGCGTTTCCATCAGGTATGCTAAGAAGCTGAGCGGTATGGGAGGAAAAATTCGATTCGGTTCCCATATCGAGCAAATTTCTTTTATTCTGAACCTCATTCTCAATAGCATTTAGATAGTTTCTCGTCTTACTTTCGGCAACCATTCTACGGTGGCTTACCTGTACCTATTGGTTCCAGTCGACACACCATCTCGCCAATTGCCTTGTCGCAAACATTGTTGGCCCACTTGATGGTAAGCGGTTACCATAGCCTATAGACAGTTGCAACACCAGGGGTATCACTTGCGCGTTGCCGACCCTGTAAAACAGAATAGGAATAGTTGGTTGGCAATATAAGGGTCAGACTCCCCCCTCTGCCGACACAACGTTTCCTCGCGGAGTACTGGTAACCTTGCTCACCGAACACAACACAGCTCAAAGCAGTGTTATTTCACTTCGATTTTTTGCAAGACTGAGGTACTTCCCCAGTCGGGCAGCAGTGAAATTTTAATATTATTCTTTTTACGTACAATTTTGTTTTGTATAGTTTTTGAGAATGATCCAGTTTGATGTGTCATCATCATCATATCAGCCACAGGCGATTCACTGCTGAAGAAAGGCCTCCGCTAAAGACTTCCGCAAGGAACGGTTACATATCGCCTGCGGCCATCAGGCGTTCGATGTGTACCCTACATACAATTATTTTAGTATAATAATACCTAACAATAAATATTAAAAAAATTGAATGAATAATTGTCATAGCAAGTAAGTGATGACCAGCCCCAACAGAGCCCGTTCACGAGCATGACGTCAGTGACATCGTGCTACTAACCATGTTGCAGGGAATAAAGCGACGCGAAAAGTTTCCATTAGCTGTACCTAGTGTCGGTGTAGCAGGGATTCTGACCAGTCCAGATATATGTTAAGTAATTTTAAGTAGAAACTTAGTGTAGTAACTATCATTACTTATATTTAGTAAGGTTTCATTAGACCGAAGCGGTGATTTTAGCTAAGTAGATTATATCTTCAACATAATGTATATCTACATTACATAATATTTGTATAGGTAATTAGGTATGTACCTATTATGTTTTGAGGGGTAGGTACTGAATATATTATAGAAAACTGTTATTCAGTAATTTGAGTACTAGCGCAACTGCTACTGTTCGGTGTAATGTTACACCAAGATGCCCATTGTGGAACTGTCGGTGTTATCATTAGATTGCCGAACTGAAGAAGAATCCACCTTCGGAGAAAAAGAAGAACAACCAATAAATCAAGATAACACTAAAGCAAATAAAAAGAAATCGGGTCAAAGGTCAAGTTTGGTGACTATAGCGTTGATGTGTTTGTATATCCTGAATATGATTACCAGTGGACTGTGTTTTAAAGCCACCAAATTAGACGAAAACCAAATTAGCCACAATACAGCTTATCCGAGATGAGTGGAAGTTAGTCACTTATTATAACATGCAACCCTATTAGGATGGAACATATGCATACAAAAATTTTATCAACACATAAGAGAATAATAAAACAAAATATGACTAATTGTGAGATACTCTTGTTACAATTACGTCACGCCTACAGCGAACTGTAACATAACAATCGCGTCTTGATGCATCAGCCAAAAGGGGCGCGTGTCCGCAGACGCCACGGTGTCATTAATGGTGTCGATATCTTGCTAACACATTGTTCGGAGTATTGGACGACTGATTCGCCGAACAGTATGAAAAGGACATTGCACTCCTTAGGAACAATCAAAACCACCTCACCATGTTATGGAAAACCAAACTTCTGTAGTAGAGGCGGAGTACAACTTACTAAAGAGAACAGAAGAAACTATT
Source organism: Acronicta alni (assembly GCA_964056405.1). Lineage (NCBI taxonomy): Eukaryota > Metazoa > Arthropoda > Insecta > Lepidoptera > Noctuidae > Acronicta > Acronicta alni. The sequence continues at coordinate 25,000,425 of OZ043913.1, read as the reverse complement.
CAGAAGTTACAGAAAATTACCAACCTACATCTCTTGAATTTGGATAAAGCAACAAATTCGTTAGCGAAACATGTAAACGAAGTCGCTTACCTGACAGAATTTGCATTATCCGCAGATCCGCTAAGACGTGGAATAACCTTATATCTCAGTTAAAAAACATACAAGACACCATACTCGATACGATCACCAGTGTGTATAATGGAAAAATAAACATTCATCTAATTGATTCCCAACAATTGCAAGAACAACTTAGTTTAATTTCTGGTGAAATAGGTAAAGAAACGACTCTTCTATCGTATATACTCGTTATTAAAAGGAAAGGCCAAAATAACTCAGAGATATCTTATAATTGAAATAACAATTCCCTTGATCAGTAGGGACAACTACATCCTCTACAATATTTTAAACATACCACATGAAGTCGGAAAAAGCATGGCTTCAGTTATTCCAGTAGAAAATCACGTGGCTATGAACTTGCACAAATATTCTTTTATACCGATTACTCAAGCTGATTTAGAGTATTATGTACCACGAGACGCATTTAGCTACATCTGTCAACTGAAGTCACCAATTTTTAAATTGAACACCGACAAGGAAGTTTGTGTTAAAAACAAAGAAAACACAACCAAATGCAAAACAAATGTCGCCGCATGCATATAAACAAACGAATTAGTTTAAGCAAACTAAATCAGTATTTGTACTTCTGCTGTGATCAATGCCAACTACGGGTTATATGTCACGACGAAGTTACCGCTCAACAGTTTACTGGAACTTACGTGGTGAATATCGAAGAGGACTGCATGGTGAAAACGGAGAACATTATGATACACAGTCAAAGGATCCTGAGCAGCCGTGTGGACTTAAGTGACAACTTGGAAACTTCCGCAATAGATCCTATTAACCATATCTTCTATATGTCTTAACCAATATGACCTTAACATTACGGACTGGACCCACAAACAGCAACTCCAAGAATTGGAACAAAGAATAAAAACACTGAAAGACAGCGATGTTAGCCTACCCGATGGTATTCCTAGCCATGATGTACACCACTATATTTTCATATGGATCATCGGGCTTGGGGTTAGCATAGTCGGCGTCGGATACTTATGTCGGCGTAGAAGAAGTTGCTGCAGGCCACGGTCTTCTTCAACAGCAGAGGGAGCTGAAAACACGTCTAGAACCTCGGGAGAAGTGAACCCACATATTTTGGAACCGACAAATAAGTGTCGTGGAAGTGCTCTAGTGAATGAATGTTCGCTCAAAAATAGGGTTCAACCCCCGCGTTACGTAAAGTTTCATTTAGTGCAGACTCATAATAATGAAAACATTTATTATTGTTGATCATCTTGTGTCTTAACCTAATCATCCTCCTTCCTTCCTCTGCCCCTCGGCAAGATGTTCGGTGCAATGTTACTGAACCATTGACGTATTAAACGTGTACACTTATAAAGCGATGAGTTGCGTAAACGAGTTAGTGCATTGCACGGAACCATCGCGACCGGGTGCAATCATACTTACCATTAACATTCATAAACGACCACTATCAAACCATTTAGTTGTAATATTTTTACTTAACATTTGACTATTGTGTATCTATACTATTATAAAACTGTAAAAAAGCTGTGTCTGTACATAGAAGATATTTAAAAAAAAAGCAAGTAGGATATACTATATGTATAAAGGCCCCGGAACCCAAAAATGACATTTTTAAAAATTATTTCTGTTTGTTAGGGGTTGGCACTATTACTACTGAATAGATCTCAATTTTGTTGTTACTATTAGAAAGCATATGCTCCAACTTAAAAACTGCGGTACTTTTTATCTCTGTTGGATGAAAAGATCCTGGGGAACTGCTTGACCTCTCCGTTGTATGCAGACCCATAGAAAAAAGAGATCATCACTGATGGTATTTGAGTTATTTCTTTTTATTTGAAAGACCGTTCTTCAATTAAGAAACTGATGTACGTCTCATTTTATTCCGTTGATTGGATCCGGAGATACAGCTTGACCTCTGTGTCGTATGGATTCCAATATAAAGAAGGGGTCAATACTGTTGGTTATTAAATTATGTATCAAATTACCACCTCATTTTATTATTGGTGTACATCAGTAGGTACTTAATAAGTTATTGTCGTATAAAATAACATAAACTTAAATTAAACTATAGTTATACCATTTTCGTATAACTATAGTTTAATTTTAATTAATATTATAAATTTAATCAGTCATCGCTTTTTATCCCTAAAATACTACTTACATAACTTCATATACCATCACCCCTGTAGGGAAGGGCTAGGTAGAGACATTCTAATGTACACCCACAGTTCACCGGTATTAGATCACAATATGTCATAGGGGGATGAGCCTGCTATTGCCATCAACCGGGCACAAATCAAAATTCCGAGCTGCTGCTGTGCATCTCATAGAGAAACACAATAACACTGCTTGACCTGGGAATCGAACCAAGCAACTAGACTATCGGGGCAGTAAAATACAATTAATAGAAATAAGAACTAAAACTCTAAGTTAAATTTCTGTTTGGTTGTTTGTATTTGCGGGAATGTTGGCGCCGACAATAATGTGTAACGACAATAGTGAGTCCCAGGGTAGTAATGATGAGAGCTATGAGAAGTATGTGTGGTGTAACTGAGAGTGCGTCAGGGACAGCGTTATAAGAGAGCGTTGTGGAGTGAAAGAAGAATTAAATAGATGTAGTAACAACGATTGAAAAAGTTATGCTAAAATTGTTTGGACATGTAGAGAGAATGGATGAACGGCGATTGACAAAACACGTATGGATGGAAGAGTTCGAAGGGGCTGACCTCGGCAAACGTACCACAATCAAATTGCGGACGTTTTCAATAAAGACCAGGTCCAGAGTTCCCTAAACCAACGATCACGCATGTAGAGGATAATGAACGTAGTTGTAACCGAAAGTTGTGTAACAGAATCGTAGTAAGTGAAAATCTGTAATATCTGCCTACTCCTCTGGGGGACAGGCGTGAAAATAAGTATGTGTGTTTGTTTGCTTGCTCAAGTGAGATTTGGTTATTTTGAATAGGTACACTATACGTTATATGGTAGCATAGGTATTCTGAGTAACTTCTATTCAAAGTCTATGAAAAATAACGTAAATTGTTCCTTGATAACGTCCATTTATTGGCAGAAACATACCATCACTCCTGTATTACCCGAAGGGTTAGGCAAAGATGTACTAATCTTCACCCACAGCTCGCCAATATGTTGAGGTCCCATGTATGTATAAGTGTCCCATGTAATTAACCGGGCATAAATCCGAGCTACTACTGAGAACTTCATAGAAAACCCCAATAACGCTGTTCGACTTTGGAATCGTACCCAAGACCTCTAGCACAGCAAACTCGCTGTGGTCCTAAGACCACCAGACTAACAAGGCAATACATGCCAGCACTACGTTATAGGTATATCCAGAAACTTTAAAAATATTTAACTGTGGCATAAATGCTGATCAATAGATCTACAAGTGCTTGCCTATAATGGTACAGATAAAAACCCGGAAACGGGGTGCAGAATATGGTCGCTCAACGCAAGTGCCACCTACCGCCCCCACTCTCTAGATCCAGGACTGTTGGCACTCCATAGAAATTATCTGTTTCTGATGCCTACTACAACTACATCTATACCAGCGACTAAGCTCCAACAAACGCCACAATGACGTACATCAAACGGAGTGAATAGGGATGTAGGGGATAATCTAGACAAAACTTTGAGAGATTTTCAGCTTCAATTTATTATAGTGTTTTTGGAAAAAGGGACTAATATTGTTCCTAAATTATTTATTTTATTTTTATTTATTTTATTTTACTTTAAACTTAATTAGAACGGCCGCAGGCCCTTTACACTAACTAAGAGATTATTAAAGACACAACTAGGACACCGACTTCTCGCAGTACTCCAGACATACAGATAGGATTGTCTTCCATCCGTCCACAAACAAATCACAGTCTGGATTTACTTCCAGGAGAGCGTTGAGTGCCATAAGTACACGCGGAATGGGCGAGTTAGCACGCGCTACGGTGCGACTAGCTGGTGGGGCAAACAGCCTGTGCTTCCTGCTGCGACGGTAGTTATCAGGCACGAATAGATGGCATATTTTTCCGTGGAGTTCTGGCGCCTGAGTTTTATTAAAAAGAATTTTACACATTGTTCTGACCTGATCGTAGTTTCGCCTCACCTCTAGTGAGTTGTACCCCAAGCTACCTTGGAGGAATTTTGTGGGATACAGGAAAGGATAGTATCCGTTTGTCCTTTTATAAAAGAACCTCAGGAATGCTTTCTGGACCTTCTCTAGTAAGAGGACGTAGGTGGTTTCATAGGAATTCCACACACAAGCACTGGATTCCAGTTTGCTGCGAACTAAGGAGTTATAAAGAGATCTAACCACGTCATTACCATTGAAGTCTTTAGCATTCCTGAGTACAAAACCGAGGCGTCTAAATGAGTCCTTAGCGGTTAAGATCATATGATCATGAAACGTGAGTCCCGGATCGAATAAAATGCCCAGATCTTTCATGTGAGTAGTTCTAGTAATATAGTCGGTATTGAGATGATAATCGAAAGAAATAGGACGTCTTTTCCGTCCGAAGGTCATCACGTTACATTTGGAGAAGTTAAATTCCATCTTGGAGTCAAGAGCCCAGCCAGCGAGCAGATAAAGCAGTTTTGGAGTCACTCCAATTGCATACAGTTTTCTGAGCAGTATGTCATTATTGACCCTATCGAATGCCTTTTTTAGGTGAAAATATAGAACGTCTACCTGGCTGCCTTGGTCTAATCTTGTGGATATAAAATCAACAAGAGTTAAGAGGTTGGTATTAACTGATCGCTTTGATCTGAAGCCGTGTTGTTCATCACATAGATATTTCTCAACCTGCGAGTATACCTAATAGTATGTATTATGTGCTCAAAAACTTTGGCAGGCGACGAAAGGATTGCAATCGGCCGATATTCTTCGACAGCGGTGTGATTATTGCCTTTAGGTATCGGCGTGACCCTTGAGAGCTTCCACTGCGATGGGTATACCCCAGTTTTTAAGGACAAGTTAAAATGTGATAGAGAGGGAGACAAACATGTTTTCTACCGAGTTTGAGTACAAGGGATGTAATTTTATCGGGACCTGTAGAACTAACGTTTTTCAATTTACTCAAACTAGACATTACATCCTGCGGCGTAAAGTTTACTATGTTTATGTAGTTGAGGCTATCCATTAGACTAGTCACACTTCCGGCATCGAGTGATGGTATTTCGGGGAGAAAAACACTTTATAAACCATTAGAAGACCGTGTTGGCATCAAACTGTTCAATTCACCCCTACACCCCTTGCGTAGGAGGGGTGGGGACTGGAGAGTGACCGTACTCTACGTAACACTATTTTACAAGTAATTCTGCGCCAGTGCTGTTGGTCTGTTCCACACCTGGACCACAGAATAGGAATAGGAACAGTAGGGAAGCTTCCTACAAACGCTCGAAACGACACACTCGCACAAACATGCGCATCGACGAGGCCCATAAGGGGTTTTCGCGGTGCTGTATGTAGCGATTGCCCCGTCCACATCACTACTAACTCGGCTTCATCAAAACCAGAGCTATCATATTTTAAGCTTCGGGCTGATTTTGAAAGGTAAGAATGATTTAGATAATGTTTGTCAAAATGTAAATTAAAGATGGCTGCTGCAGTAAATTACAACTTTTTCGTCATAGGTGTCGTTTTCATGGTTTTCGAGGGTGTTGAAGCCGATAGTGCGGTCAAAATGAAAAAAACATAGGTAACAGTATTTTTTTACAAAAGTTGTTGTTTACCTTCCGCCGAGTAGTAAAAGTGGCGTGTCGTAGCAGATGAAAGTATTTTTCTGTAAATAATTTGTAATACTTACATAAATAACACGCATTTTTTTATTGAAACGCGGTACGGTTCGAAGCCGTTTATGAGCCCTGCCTGCGCGCCACTTGCGCTGTGGCGTCTACCGCGCGCCCGCTCCGACGAGCGCACGAAACGTTTCCGTCCAACAGGACGAGCTCGCTTATGCTCCCGTCAAAACTTGTTAAAGATTACGCCGTAATGACAGAGTTAAAGATAAGTTCTACAAGTTGTTGGGTTAATATAAAACTGTTTGCCGTGTTTTAAACTATCGTGTTTTGCTAAGATTAAGAGACACCTATTTAAATTGTATTTGTATGCTAGATATTTGAATTCGATTGATTGATCACTACAAAACATAAATGTTTTAGGTCACCTGTAATAGGTGCCGCTATTACAGGTGGTTACGCTATACAGTGCAATGCGCGCTCGACTACGGACGTGTTTTGTGCTGCTCGGCACGAATATTTAATTCGCGTTTTACGCGGCGGTAGCCGCTGCCGTCTATTGCGTCTCTATGAGTTCACAACAACTCATAGCCAACGAGCTGTTGGCGTTCGTTCAGCATGCTATTGATTATATGGACGAAGTCAGCATCATGCAGATCTGCAAGTCGTCCTACAAAGAGGAGGAGGTAAGCAGTGCCAAGTTGCTGCTATTCCAAACTCTCGGAAGAGTCGACCAGATGCCGTCCGGCCGTAGGGATGGAACAGAAAAGAGCGTCCAGGACATCATCACCCTGTTCAAGGAGGTCGACCCAGATGATGTGCCCGCTTTCGTGGCGAAGGAGCTGCATAAGCTGCCCCCCGTCACGTTCGACCACGTCGACGTCACCAGGTTGCTGAAGGATATAACGTCCCTGAAAGCCAGCCTGGCCGAAGTACAGTCCAAGTTGGAGATGTCTAACAACACTATAGGGGAACTTCGTGCCGAAGTAGTGTTATTACGCAACACTGTTTCAACAAGTAGGTCGCCTGACGTCTCTAATGTGAACACACGTCGCGGGGCACAAAATGCTACCATCGGCAGTTTTGAGTCGGCGAGTTCAGCTCATGCATTACCAACCGCCGATTTAGCTTGCAAAGCAACATGCGCCGCCGCCGTCCCTGCCTCGAAAGAGGTAACGTCACATGTAGGTACATCGACCCCCAAACGTGCCTACGCAGCAATTGTCGCGACTAGCAAACCAGCTGCATTGCAGGTTACGACATCAAATCAAATAGGGGGTAAGCAGAGCCGCTCCGTATCAAAGGGGAAGGTTTTGCAAGACGGCGGTCCAGGGGACCAGGGAGACAAGGATGGCTTCATCAAGGTGGAGAAGAAGAAGAGAAAGCCTAACCGTCTAAACAAGTGCGGGACTGCACCGACCGGACCGAAACACCTGCTGCGTCCTGCAGTACCAGTGACGCCGCTCTACGTGTCCAGGCTGCATTATTCTACAAAAAGCGAGAAGATTGTAGAGTATATTGCAATTAAGAGCAATCTCACTCTGAGGGTCGAACGGTTAGACTCTAGTCACAATGTGAATTTCAGTTCATTTGTGGTTAGAGTACCGACCGAACATCTGTCGACATTCATGAAGGAAGAGTTTTGGCCGAAAGGTGTACTGTTCCGGCGATTCCGAGGCCGGATACCTTACACCGAGCGACACACGACGAATTTACATTTTATAGTATTTTATATTTTGTTCTATGTTATATTGTATTATTATATTTTTATATGGGCCTTGTTGCCTGAAATAAATGAATAAATAAAAATAAAAAAATAAAATTACATGTAACCTAAAATCGGGGAATAGGTACCTACAGGCGTGATGGTATGTTATTACATTTTGTACTTATAGTAAATTGTATAGGTATAAGATTGCATTTGGTAAGCTAATTTTATTACGATATATTGAAAATCTGGTTATAGGTTCGTATACTTGACAGTTGACACCCATCTCACCATGTATTTTATAACCGGGTGTTGTGGCGCGATTTAGGAGAGGCCTATGTCCAGCAGTGGACTGCGATGGGCTGATGTGATTGATGGACAGTGGACTCGTTACCGCCTTACCGGCGACTGCATTTCCGGTTAGTTAGCACCCGGAAGTCTCCAAGTTACGAGTGAATAGGTTTCTTCTAAGCAACTGTCTACTCAATCGTCACAAAACATTGATGAAATAAAAGTCAAACGAAATATGTCTATCAAATAAAATATGGTTTCAGGAAATATTTTTGATTGGAAATCCCCGGATAATGAAATTCATGTGGTTCAATTTAATTGCAAACAATGATTTTCCATTAACTAATATTTTATGGCTAATCTGCATGAAATGATAATCACCGTTACAAAATGCAATAGAAGTTTTATGTAGGTACGTAAATACTGTGTGTTCAATAAAATGAATATTTAGCGAATTTGTTGCGGTAATAAAACAATGTCAACGTAACGTTATTGATTTTTTAATGACTTATTTTAATTTTAAGCTTGATTAAGTAGTTGTGTACGAAATCTGCTGCAAAAAATGTTTATGAATTAAATATACTCGTACTTACCTAATCATAATCACACAGTGAAAATTTTTTATTGCCGATAGTCTAGCAAATAGCAGCCCTTATAAACAGAATAGTAAAAAAATATCGGCGTATCTCGATGAAGATTTCTGCCCAGGGTTCCACGGTTTAACTACAATCGAATGAACAGTTGATATTTTTTTGTGGGATCCTGGTATCGTATAGTCCTGGCAGATCCGCACAATCATAGTGAATTCTAAAAGGTAGGTCAAATAGTAGTATAAAACAGTGTGTTACAGTGTGTAGGTATGCGTCACATTAGAACCTTGGGTCACCTCTTTGCCGTACTTGCCAGAAAATTGTAAACTATCTATCCCATCAAAAACATTCCGTAAAAAATATGGTAACGTAAGGTATATGTCGACATCTCTAATAGTTTGGTTGGGCTCTTTTGTTTTCTAATCAGGGTCACCAGGTACTCCAGATCTTCGACAATCCTAGTTTTAAGTTTTCCCTTTATGTGGCCATTAAACCCTAACTCTGTACCAAATTTGTTTAAGGGAAGTACTAGTTCTATTTTGAAGATCATGAGTGAGTGAGTCAGTGTCATAAATGCGAAACTTTGCTTTCGCTTAACTACGGAACTAAATGACCTACAGACTTGAAATTTTGGATTTTAAGTATGTGATTATAGCTTACTGGATGACAAGAATTTCTGCGTTCTGGTCTTATCCAGAGGTTCTCAAATAGGGGCCTGAAAATGCGGCGAAATGGTTCCAGTAAAGGATGGTACGGCAGTGTTTGCTTCGCGCTCGACTTGGCGGGGGCACTGCCATGCCGTGCCCCTAGATCACAGGCTGTTGGTATGGTATGGTAATGAAATAAATAACGCATTTCTGTAAATATCTATTATATTAATTTATCGAAATCGACTCATACAAAATAATATGGCGTATTCACATTAAATAAAGTATATAAATGCTAGTTCCAAAATACATTTTGAATTTTACAAAATACTTTAATAAAAAGGAACTTAAGAGGAAATAGCCCAATTTGTGATGTACAACACAGCCACATGATCATGACAAATGATCACATTCACAACATCAGCAGCAGATAAATGATTTAAAATAACAGTATGAGAACTTAAATACTAACTTAACGGATAAAAAAATATATATAAAACCAGTTGCACAAGTACATAATAATAAATACAACAGTTGCAAACAAAGAGATATGTGATGCCAAGCTTTAGTGATTGCCAAATCATTAATATTTACATCTTCCATATAAAAAAAAAACTCATTACCTATACACTCTGAAATCAAGCTACCTACTTTACAATTAATCGTGTCTATGACACTAAATAACCAATTATTGTAGGTTACAATTTACAATGGTAATTATATTCAGAGGAACTTTCTAAAAGTATCCTTTCCGTGATGTAAAAGCTTGCTTGGGTACAAATATCCAAATGTACTTTATTCCTCAGGACAGTTGTTGGCTTCTGCAACTGATTTGAAAGTAACGCAGTAAGAGCCACATGAAAAACTGAGATACCATTGACTCCACTAGCCGTATAACAGGACAATAGGTTTATTAATACTTACTAATATAGTATATGAATATAGTAAGAGTAAAGCGTTCTACTAATGTTCTCAAATACAATCAGCTAGTTAACGACACAGTTAACATTTCGACTAAATATTTTACCTAATAATGATATTCTATAAAAAAACTACCATGGTGTTATAAAACTATGAAATATACTTTCAACAAATTATATTGCCTGATCTCATTAACAGTCTTAGTTAAACGAACAACGTTCTTAACGCAGGATCTGTTCTGTCTGAGTTCTGAATACAACAGTAATCGATTGCGTAGACGGTTAATAAAACCAGACTGTTATGGTGCTTTTAATTTACTTAATCGATTTAATTTGTATTTATTTATTTGCTCCTACCATTTGACATTATTGTTTCACAATATACATCCCTTGGTTCAAGCAGCCTAAGCAGCTTTTGAGTGACATGTTTTGCACGAAGAACCATCATATAAATATATAATATCGGCTCTAGCTATGCCCGTTATACGAATGAATACAGTTACAGCCAGAATTTCAGATCTTGAAATATTTTGATTCTGATTTTGCAGTGTCAATTTAAAAAGCTGTAAGACTTTTGAAGGTTTGCGATCGTAAATAAAATAAATATTATGATTTAATATAGCAACGTAGTTGACGGGTTTTATATACGACTTTATAGTGAATTGTTAGATAGACCTGACGCGAGTCCCCGTGCGAATGAATTTTATCACATTACCACTTCAGGCTTTAACTGTAAAAATTCTAAAAGTAATTCGTCAAATTAAATAACACATTTGATCATTAATTGTTTCAACATGATATTGTTTATTTTTGTTATCAGATACATATAAAATATTGTTAAAATATTGGACATTAAATATTTTGTATATTTATATAACTCCATATTATATTAGGTAGGTATATAATTGTTCGGGCTAAGGTCCGCACATTTGCTGTAGTAAAAGTCAGTGACATTAAATCTTATTAACTAGGTCTCCTCTTCGTATCGTTTATAATCATCGTTCATTAGATAAACCAACCTAACCCGTACAATAATGGAACTTTCGCGTTTTGGTGTCACAAATGGTGTTTCTAGAAAATCTAAAAAATAGTTAGGTACTTATGAAAAATGTATTAACGATTAAAATATTTAATTTAAAAAGTGGACGATGAACGAACAGTGCATAATATTCCTAGATATTGTCAGAGTTTAACAATAACATGGCGGGATAGTCGTCTAGTAAATAAAATATTATCAACTGCAGCCTTTACTAAGTAGGCTAATGTACTGACTGGTATCGATTGGAATGCTTTATTGAATTTTAAAGCAACTAAACGATTTAAAATGCTATGTTAGCTGCAGGCGGTGCTTGACTTAGTAATTTAAAATGATTAAGCGTATTATCAGCACAGACTAGACTACTGGCAAATTGGCAGATCGATCGAATATTTATATAGTATGTACTGGTCACTGCAGTACAGTGACCAGTTTAAGGAGCAAATATAATTATACCAAAAAATTTGGAAAATTTGACAGTTTTTGGATAATTTGATTTGCGGCTGTACGTATCAGACGTAATTTACTTTGCATTAGTTTTACTTTATCTTAATTTTGTTTAGCCATGTTATTGTAGACCCAGAAACGTGATCATCAACCGACGACTTTGTGCAGATTAAGCTTCTATTAAATTGACAATAGCACCTAGATAACTTAGTATTAAATATTTATTCAGAGCGTGTGATTCCATCAATATGGCTTAGACATTGTTGGCATAACACGAACAGTTAGACTAATATGTACCTATACATGCTAATTGTTAACCATATATAAATGCTGCACAAACAAACAATTTTAGCAGCTCAAGATAGGTCTCTTAAAAATATGATGAAAATATTAAATCTTTGAGGGTTTAAAATTTTTTATGCAAGTATCACTCACGGTTACTCCATTTGGCTTGTCTCCAAACGATTTAAGTTAAATGGATAGACGCCAATTTATATGATCATTTTAAATGATTTTTTTTTTCGCAACAGATAAACACAAGATACCTCGCCATGAAGTACATGTACGTCGGCTCGCATGGAGTGCAGCAGATCAAAAATATCCGTGATGGCGTCGCACCAAAATTTGCCTTAAGTATTTCATACTTAGGGTTTTGTTATACCGTGTCATTTGGCGCTTTGGAGTAACCTACACACCTTAACTCTTTGTTGAATAAGTTTTGTCTACATTAAATAGTGATATTAACATGCTAATTTAAATTAAGGTCCCCTGGATCACCAATATTTAGTCAACATTTTCGATTAAAATTTCCAATAGCTGAGCTTGACCATTATAAAATTATTTACAAGTACAATTGATGCTTATACGCTACCTTCAAAAACAAGTAAAAAAATACGCTTGAATATTTCTATGACAGTTTAATTTTAGAATATTGCTGGAAATATTATAACTACGACGCTAAATTATAGGATTCGCGCTGCATACTAATATATTTAAAGGCAGACTATGAATATAAACTATTCTACGGGAATAAAGAAGAAATACCATAGAAATTTAAATCTGTTTAACAAGACGCTTAAAGTTACTGGTTGTGTTATTGCTTATTAATTAGCTTTTTAGCGTTTAGTTTTGATAACATGAGGCAGAGAGGTCGTAAAAGACACCAGCCTTGATGACATGACTTTTAGAGCTAAGCTATCGATATCGACATCATAGTTATCTTAGAAATCAACCGTGTGTACATCCCTATTTAGAACTCTGTGCGCAGGTCGCTCTTACAAATTACGTGAATGACGTAGACATGAGCTGGAGCTTAAAGTTTCCATTGATGTGTAAAGATCACTGACACTCAGGAGACATTTGCAGTCTCTATGACCACCAGGATTAGTTTCTGTATGTGCAGTAAATGTATACATTATATACAATCGACAAACTTGGCGGTTAACCGGTTTTCATCCTTATTAATAAGATAGGGTCGATATCTTGAATTATAGTTAATTTTATAATAGGCATTACTTACCACATGGTAAGTAATGCCTTCTACCTTCAGTTGATTGGTGTTTCAAAAATAAGATGGATACAGGAGCGAAAATATATTACTGCATTCGTTATCATAATTACGAGCGGAATACAAAATATGGATTAAATTAACTTAAGGCTTCTAAGAAACATTTTGTTTTGAAATCTTATTTTTTATCAATCGCTGGTGAAGATAACTTCTGTATCATAATTAATTTGCTAAAGTAGACCAGTAGTTTGATAAATCAATCCGACATTGCAGCTCGCATTCTATCCCAAGATCTAATCACTGAAATATTTAAAGCGGCTTTTATAGTTATTGCAATCGTTAAAACTCCTCATTGGTACTCCAACTTAATTGTTTAAGTCTTAAGGAAACTTGGGTATTTACTGCGTCGTAAAAATATCATGGTATTGAAGAAGGTGATACTTTTTTCCTGGTTTTGATTGGTTCACATGTGATCGAAGTAGTGCATTTTGTACCCTTTTATAAAGTAGGTAGCAAACATCATACGTATTGACGTCAGTCTAGAGCTTACCATTATTTTTAACCGTTCTTTCAATTGATGAAAGCTAAGCATGCTTCCGCCTTTGTATTTTAATTGAAATTGGATCTAGGAACGAGGTTTCTAGATAAACATCACATACTTTTGATAAAGAATTACTCGTTAAAGCAATATAGATAATCTGGAAATTGTAATGATAAGATACTACGATAAAATGGTGATCTCTAAACATAAGAAAGCATCCGCATATGAACAAGGTTTACAAGACTAAATTCTCAAGTTTCTCAAGGTCACACATACACACGATCGATTTTTACATGATAGCTGGTAAGCAAAGCAATTGTAACACTGGTTAAATTATATGTGCAGTTTGTATTTTAACAGCGTTATTAGATTTAGTAGACATTTTCGTATTTTGGTTACACGACACGACGCGACCTGATCATTTCTTTGCGATCCTTCTATTGAGAAAGAACGTGATTGGCAAATTGAAACATTCGAGTCGGTCGTTCGCACAGACTTTTACTCTCAATTAACAATGAACTGTATTCTGAACCCTATTTTCTAATTCATAACGTTCAATTATGCATTTAGAATGTTTAATTACTTTAGGGCACCTGATCTGGGAATTCTATTACAAGATAGAATAACCTGCTTGACTTGTACTAGCACAGGATAATTTGTTTAAAATCTTTTGTTGTTAACGTGGTATCCTGCGTATATGCTTCCTTTAAGTATACGTTTATTAGCCACTATATTGCTGAGAATAACGAATTACAATTACTTACAATCATAAATTTTAATTTTGCAGGATATTTCTATCCATCCTAAATGTGAATAGCATCCAAAACGCATCGAATGAGCTTGCTCAGTTTGAAAGGTCTCGTCGCGTTCCTCACTGCTCAATAGAGTGACACGCGCTTGAATAGCACGTGGCAATTAGTAGTTTCCGACTATCCTACTCTATTATAGATGAAGCATGGCGCATAACATACTTGTTTCAACTTTGACGAAATTTATGTTACAGCCTATGCATGCAATTTTGCATCGACAATACGCGATTGGACATTGAATCGCTCAAATTCAAACGACGGTCGATATTTGGACGGGTTTCAGTGATTTGCGAAACGTATAAAGTCGCTCGATCTTATAGTCATTCAAGTTTTTTTTTACTTTAACCTAGAGTAGGTTTTCTGTTTATTAAATAAATGTCTGAAAACTTCGAGTGATGGCTTTGTCTTGGGTCACGATGTGTTCCATCCACAAACTGACCGTGGCCAGCGCAGCTTAACCTTGCAGATCAGCGGTCAGTGGATTTAGAATCTATCTTTTTATTCAATGTTAAATGTAGCACGATTGTCATGCTCCTGAATGATAACAATACCGCGTCTCAATCAACTGTTTGTATAATTAGTATTGTAACAACATCTTTGTTAATTGTTTTGTATACAATTTGTTATATTGCAATATTGATGACGCTATTACGTAAGCGGTTACCTAGTTAGTAGTTTTTCTTGTTCTAAATCTCACTTAATGTAGGTAGGTACCTATATGTTTTCCTGCTCTGATATTCAGAGAGGATTCTAAGTATAAACGTATGCTTACATCATCTGTTAATGCAGATCAAGAAAACTTTCTGCTTCTTATCGTGTCAACGGTTAATCAATTTGCGAGTAGGAAGTAATATTAGGCCATCAATTGCCAAAGGCCAATTATTGTCTTCTGCTGCAAGTCACAAACGACTTCACCAATTGGAATTCGAAGTAAAAACCTAATCACCTTCTTAGAATGAAAAACATTATAAAAGCCGGCGCGAGGGTCTATAAGCCTGCAGGTCATAGCGTTACGGACTACATGCGGCAGCAGTTTCTGGTGGTTTCTGGCAATGGTACCTAAACCCTACTGTGCAGGGCTCATAGGTTTTAAGCCAGTATAAAGTGTAACTTTAAGATATAAGTGCGATATTATTCCATCAGCACCTTCCCAGATCAGGGCCCTATTACAATGTCAATAATAATTTTACACTATTTTAGGGAGCATTTTATTATTTAGGCACTTAGGATATTGGAGTCAAAATATAATAGCATTTTCTGAACACATGCATTTTGAAATCGAACAATGTACCTAGCATGTATTCAGTAAAATTTTTAGATTTCCACAAACAATCATAAAAATAATATTTTTTATTAATTTCTGACATTCACGCGAATATTATACATTGAAATAAAACTACTTTTTACCGATTTTATCGCGTATATTGATATTATTAATCCCGACGTTTCGGACCCTTTACAGCGTCCATGGTCACGGGTAGACTGAGGTGGTGGGCGTCTTGATGATATAATTACTGACAGCTACCCTACATTTTTTATTGTTACATGATCAATGACATTTATTACTAATTATTAATTAATTAGTAATAAATGTGACCATTACGTAACGTGACCATGGACGCTGTAAAGGGTCCGAAACGTCGGGATTAATAATATCAATATACGCGATAAAATCCGTAAAAAGTAGTTTTATTTCAAAATATTTTTTATTGTTTGTTCACCGTAAGTTATCTTATCGGAGTAATTATTTAAATGTTAACTTGTTACAAATAGCAGCTTGGAAACCTTGGTAGAAAAATTAGAATGAACAACAGAAAAAAATAACTAAGTATATAATCTAGGTACACTATTACAATGGTCAGATACTACACATTTCTTATTGTAACAATTAAATTTAATAAGAATTGTAACTAGGAGTGCCTCATTACATATTTTATGAATGATAATAGGAATAGTTATTATAATAATATTTTTATCCACCCTGAAGTGTGTCTTTCACTAATTAAAAAGGTGCAAATTCGCGAAAAAATTGCGAATTCATTTAATATTTTAAGACAAACAGCTATCATAAATATAAGTTCCAATTAAGTTTACAATTGCTCATTGGTTGGTGTTCTAATCTTGAGTATGTCAACAATCAACATTATCATGAAATATTATGTAAAAATTGAATGGCCTAGGACTTGGGACTGTAAATATAAGGTCACTACTGGTATTCAAGCTCAGTAGGTATTTTTTTAATTTCACAGATATGAAATTATCAACATTTTATGGCTGGATGCCACTAACAGAGTGAATTACTAAATTCAGTTACTGAAAACCCAGTGTCCCCAAGCCCTAAATTAACAGATAACAAGAAATTACAACTTAACAAATACAAGGCAGCTACATTTTATTTCAATCAAATGATCTACACAGCACAGGCGCTAATTATATATACTTGTGTATAAATATAGTAAAATGTTTGTAACTATGAAAATATGTATAAATGTTTAATTTAATATTTTAAATATGCTACAATGTATTTGTACTAGAATTAATTATTATTGCGAGATTTAAAATATTTATTACTCATTGTAAGTTTTCTATTTTCAGAGACATATTCAGCTTAAACTTTACTACAGAGCATTTATTAATCAGACATAGTGGCTTTTGAAATCTGAATACCTACTTATGGAACTATCAAATAACAATATATTCTTTTAAAAATATTATATATTCAAACATGCTTTGAATATATATATATATATATGTGTATACATTTCTATATTATGTTCTATAACGTTATGTTACTCATCAGTCTATTTCTCTTCTATAAAGGATTTTGAGTTATACCTTATACAGGTCAATGGTAATCCCTGAATATACCCTCCCTGACTAATATATTGTCTGGTGATCATTGAATTGCAACTAGCCACACTTTAATTTTGTTAGGTCGGAAAAGCTACTTTCACTTGCTATTTGGCATTATAGACCTAGTGTCACATAACAGTCACTACTTGAAGCCAGTATCTCATTCTATGGAGCTTTCACAACTGGTGTCTCTGGGCATGTATGTGCATTTTAAATATCATCAGGGTATATTATAATTGTTTTAATATTCAATTAAAATATAGATTTTTCAATGAGGCATAACAACAATATTTGAGCTATATATTTTTATTCATTCAATGTTCTGTTGTAAAATAAACTAAATATGTCTCTTCCCTAGAATATGTAACACCTAAACATTATAAATACCTAGGTGCTAAAAAATTATCTACTCTTAGTTTTTTCTAATAATTTAATCAGAAACAATGTTATTATGGATAAGCACACTGTATTTATAGGAAAGCCCTGTAAAAAAGCTTGAAATTTAACTCTATCATATTATATTATTTTTGTGTACATTTTTTTTTACTTTGCTACATAATACAATGAGAATATTGCTTTCTTTTAACATGCCTTTTTTTATGCTTTGTATAAGTATTATATATCAATGTGAGTTTTTCTGTATTTTTGATCAAGTAACTATAATGAGTATGCATTGTTCATGTTACACTTAATTAGTAAAAAGGTGTAACTAAACATACTGCTTCTGCAAATCTGTATATAATATTTGCATAACTACTATAAAAATAAATTATATTTCTTGAGTGATAATGCATATATATTTTACAGATAACTTTACTCCAGTTTCTGAGACATATTGTTGGTGATACGCTACATTTATGTATAGGTATATGAAAAGCTATAAAACTTAACAACATGCCAGTCCTACAATATTGACAAAGTAAATATTGTGTTTGTACCCTCCTATAATTCATATGTTGGTTATTAGTTGCTGTGTACTAAACTTATTTTTTTACTTATACATATACATTTATGCATAATTAAGAAGCTAAAATATTAAAATATGCATTTTTATAATATTGGCAGTACTTAATAACTTGATACAAAATATAATAAATAAATAATTTAAGACACTCCATCATCAGCCACTGGGGTCTGTCTGTAGCATAGTGTCAACTCATAAAGACCAAAATTGGACCACAATAGGTCATTTTTAAACTTACATTCTAAAGGTTAAACTTATAGATATTAGATTTTGATACTTGACATGTAATTTAGAAAAGTATGAAGAACTCAAAATCTGCCCATATTCTACAACTAATACAGATGCTATTAGTTGGCAAATTGTAATAATAATTATTCACATAAAAAGCAACTATTTACATAATTAAAAAACAAACCACCCCAGATAATTTGGTCTATATGAGTTAAAACATAATTTACATTTGACTATTCACTGTAATAACAGTCATCTTTGGCACCATCTTCAATACTATACTAAATATGTAGAGCACTGAGTCGGCCTCCTTTTCCGGTACTGCTATACAGTGTCCACTTTAGCATTCTCCACCAGGATGTAAGACGGTGATGGCTTACGCTTGAATGTTACATATGTGTACAACAGGCTGGCTAATACACTGATATTGAGGCCCACAAAATTCAACCATGAGAACACATAGTCACCACCAATGACCATTCCCAGATATGTCACTAGGATATTCTTCAGACAGCCAATGATTGTGGTAGTCAGAGCACTGTTGTACTGAGTGCAAAGCATAACACTGTATGACAGAATAAACCCCATCACACATGACATTAGGAACTGTGCAAGAAACAGTGAGTCACCCCAGTGTGGGTACTCGGTAGAGCGGTGTAAATCTCCAGTCGCCCATGCAATCACTGCTGCTGGGGTAATCATAAACAAAGCATTGTAATACATCAGACCATATTTACCAAGCTCTTTTGAATCCAGCTTCTTTTTCATGTAGACTCCATTGGCAGCTGTGAATGCATCGTTGAGCAGCACTAGGGTGTATCCAGACCACGAAAATGTAACGTCATCAGCGGCAGCAAGCATCGCACCAGCTACCATGGCGAAAACACTGGATTGAACTGACCAGGAGGCTCTCACGCCCAGGACGAACCTCTCTCCAAGCATTGTCATCAATATGCTGAAACGGCGCAGAGCGGTAAACATTGGCAGGCTGAGTTCTTTGGTGCCACCGAGCCCAGTTGCCATGTTGCCCAAGTAGATGATTGGCAATGGCCAAATGCGCTTCACAACGCCGCTATCAAGTGGCGGGAACTGCACAATCTGCAGTGAGCGGCCACACCATAGTACCGTGATTGTCGCCACCATTTGACCCAGGCCCAGCACCTGGTACGATGGAAACGCGTACGTCGTCAACACAGTCTTGTTCACCACCGTGATCATGAACGAGGCAAGCGCATAAAACCCAGCGCTCAGTACCTTCTTAAGCATCTGTGCCCGATCTGCCGCTTCCGCCTGTTCCTGCGCGCTTAGGACCGACATCGTGCAACCACGTATGTAATTAAACTAACGATGAGTTAAGCTAAACTAACATGATCGATTAGCGAACGCGTCATAAAACCTCGCGGTCGGTCACGATATTTATCATATTATGGGTGTTAGTTCACGCACATCTCACTTTCATGGTCGATTCAATGATCCTTTCATTAAAATGTAAATAAAAGAAATAAAACCTTGATTACACCGCACACCGAGCCGTGCATATTAGCGACTGGTGGATGGATGAAATGACACACACTGACAGATAAATTACTTGACATTTGGAAAACGTAAACATTCACAATTGACGTTAAAGTGTTGTCATTGGACAAGAAAATCTTTGAACTGATATTTTATTTATCTTCTTCAATTTAAGAGCTCATCTCTTGCCAGTGGAGCAAACGCCTGATCGCCACTGTTCTCTACCTTCTGTTTACCGTTTTACCTCTTGTTACGACTCGATCCCCATTCAGTCTATAGGGGAGGCCTTTGTTCTACAGTGGACCTCTTGAAGCTGATAAGATGATTTTTTTTCCTATTAACTAAATAATTCATCTGCACATTATACACAATGAGTATTTTGTATTTTATATAAAGTTATAATTGTGTTTTTCTTGTTATTAATGATACCTGGTTATTAATAATAATTAATTATCACTCGCTTTAACGGTAAAGGAAAACATTGTGAGGAAACCTGCTTAACTTAGAGATTTTTCTCGACAGTTTGTGAAGTCTGCCAGCCCGCACTAGGCCAGCGTGGTGGACTATAGCCTAATCCCTCTCAATATGAGAGGAGACCCGTGCCCAGCAGTAGGACAATATATGGGTTGATGATGACGTGTAACCTGGATTATAATTCTTGATACTTGATAAAAGCACAGCGTCACTGTTCCGGATCTAGGTGTTTGTGTATGGTAAACATTTGTATTTTTAAACGCGAGGGTGAGGGCCACAATAGAGGCAGGCTTGGAATACATTCTACGAAATTCTACTACTTTCTTTTATTGTACGGAAGGTCCACATGGATCATCTGTCACCTGGGGAGGCGATGCCGCAGGGTATGTCGACTAAGGACTGCACTTGCTTTCACTTGCCCTATAGTCATAGCCTTGGGATCCATGAAATTAACCACGACCATGACAGAGGCCCGATAACATTTACTTTAACCTTTAGATAATAATTATGTTCCCCACATCTGTGATAGCAGTTATTGAGCATATCGAGTTAGCTATATTATTATATAGTATTCAATTAGAGTTTACAGGACAGCTTCTGCTATGACATCATTGTTAAAAATATTTATAAGTATTTGAAATAAAACTACTGTTTATGGATTTTATCGCGTATATATATTTTTTTTATTTTAGATTTATTGGTAGACTGACTGAGTCTACCCGTGACCATGGACGCTGTAAAGGGTCCGAAACATCGGGATTAATAATTATAAATTGTAATATTGATTTATGACAATTTCATGAATTGTCGGTAAGGGTAAATTAGAGAAAGGGCATGTCAATTTTGTTACGATGACAACATTAAGTAGGGAACGCCTTTGTAGTTTGGTATTGAGTTTGTGTAGTATCAATTTAACATAGTCTATGGTATTTTAGTATTGTAGTAAGGGTACAAAATATTACTAATAGTATTTGTATTAATTCTGTAAAATATTATTTAAACTTGCTGAAATGTATAAATAAATGTATATAAAATAATCTAACATCATTTTTTAATTATCGAATACCACAATATTTTCGCACAATTTCAGTTTTTTTCATACGTTCTGACATAATGTTGTTTGTCGGACAATGAACGGTGCATTGTGAAGTGTGAAGTTGTGAAGAATCCGTGTAGCAAACCCAAACCAAGCGACATTTTGATTATTATTCCATTGTATTGCCATGTCAGTCAGTATTGATTGTGTTTTATTAATTGTCGCGGGTGAGTTATCGTGATGCGTTGTAAATAATGTTAGAGGAATAGAACTTTCCTACCCGATTCGTATACGTGGGCAATAATTCGCGTTTGAGTTTTCAGATATGTATCACTGTTGGGACGCGTAGCTAGTCTGAAAGTGTTACGGGTAGTGTTAGAAGGGCGTCGAGAATATTTTTGTCGTGATTGTCGTGGTTTGTAGGCGGTATGGCGGTGCCCGAACAGTTCTCGCTTCGATGGAACGATTTCCACTCGAATTTATCACAGTCGTTTCATGCCTTACTAGAAGGTGAAGATCTAGTGGACGTGACCCTGGCTGCAGGTGGACAGTATGTGCACGCCCACAAACTGATCCTCTCAGTATGCAGTCCATACTTCAAGGAACTTTTCAAGGTATGAATCATATATTTCGTCTTAATTTGCATTTACTGAAATTATTTTCAAATACCTCTGCATACTTGATTTTTACTTTATTTTGGCTTAAAGGAAAACATATTTTCTCATTTTTTATGCCTCCCTAAAATTTGTCTATGCCATGCAGGGAGAATCAATAAACCTTTGTACAGCATCTCATTAGGGGTAGATGTGGGTGTACCTGATGTTATATACAAAAGCATATTTATAGGGTTAGCTGGGAGGAGCCAATGGCAGCTAATTGTATTGATTTTTGTACCGGTGACTAGGCACTTTTGGAACTCACCTTGCGGCATGGAAGGGGTGAGGGGTAGTTAGAGGGGTGTGATTTGCAGTACCTATTTTGCCAGTTATTGAATCTTTCCTTTGTCACTTGTGCCCCTGCATGTTGTGCTATGGCTACGTTTTAGAATTGGTAAGTCTTTACTTTTGATAAATTAAGGTCTTTATTTAAGAAATTGCAATAGGTAATAGTGGAAAAACAATCATACATAATTTACAGTGAAATCTCAGCTTGAAATATGATTCTTCATTCATTGTTTTTAAATATAATATTAATAGAGTTATGATACCTACAGAAAGAGTAATGAAGTGTTAATTTCATATTAACATTTATTATAAGTGAAGTAAAACATTGTTTTTCATTCCTATTATGGATATTAATAAAAATATACATAGTACATAATTCATAATGTTTAAAGATATTTTTTCATTGCTGAACAGAATTAATTTTACAAAATCATATAGATTCAAGAATTTCTATGAATCCCTTACTGTTATTGTTACAATGACCTTTGTTTCATATCTCTGTCATATTAAAACTATAACAAATAAAAACTATACACATCTATCATTGTTATGTTATGAATGTGGATAATACAATAGCTGTTTATTTAATAATATTAACACTTGCTTTTAGTTCCGTACTTATTACACAATATTCTGAGGACTTTAGGAGGGAAGAGAAGCAAAAGAGTATATTATATAGTAAAGATAATATCATTATTGCGCTTCTTATTATTTTGACACTGATTAACAGAAACTCATATTACAGATAATATTACCGTGCTCATGTCATGCATGCATAAACATATTTGTAGGTATAGGTATCAACTTCATTGTAATACTTATGACTACAGTTTTCAAATGGTTTTATGCAACAACTGACATCTTAGTCTCACACAGTTTACTATGAGAGGCAGACACTACAAGATGTGCATTTGTTTAATGAATCCATTTTTGAATGGCAACAATTATTAGGATTATCTGTACATTGGAACTCGATCAATAGATCCACTTACCTCTACTTTCTGCAATATAAAATAATAAATACCATAATTTTTTTTGGTGAGATTGTGGAGAATGTGCTTTGTGTGATGGTAATAGTTCACAGTTGCAGCTTTGACCAGCGGCAATGTGGCTAGTCAGGGAGCTAAATTGTCTCATCATTAAATAACTTAGTATGACAAAATTTAACATTATCTTCAGAATGGTCTAAAAATATTTTCAAATCTCTGACTTCTGTCTGGCAGTTTAACCATTCTGAAGACCTGGGAAACGTCTGATGCTTTCTTTTCCCTTTTTGTAAAATGTCATTAGGTTTCTTTGATTAGTCATTGTGATTAATCAAGCATTCGATTTTAGGACTATTTAATACAACCTGGTGCACCATGCAATTACAGTATATGAAATATAACCTGGTGCACGGTGCGATCTAGCAATCTTGCTATGACTGAATTACATTCTGGCTATAAATAGACTTCACTTCTGTTAAAAATAGGTAGTTATAGATACTAAGTGTACATAATTGGAGTAACAACTGATATGGCCCGAAAGAGGGAACAGAACTTGTTTATTACTTTATGATGATTATGACTTGGTTGTCAGAGGAGTAGGAAGAGTGGTACCGTAGTAATCTTTGTACTTATGTTATAATTTCTTTGTTTATGTCGCTCTTCACTACAATCTCACTAATGCTGGATGTGTTTACAGACACAAATCTCACAGGAAAATGTTTAGTTTTCAGAATCTATTATTGACGACATCTGTGATCTAGTGGTATGAGTCTTGGAATACTGATCATAAAATTGTGGGTTCGATTCCCAGTGGACACTAATGTTTATGTCATGAAAATAAATGTGTGTGTTTCATGTATTATCAGTATGTATTAACAGAAAAAAGTATACAAGTATTATATATAATGTATAGTACTCATAGTACAAGCTGTTTAGTTTGGGACTAGCTGATGCAAAAATTGCCACATATAAAAAAAATTTCATTGTCGCTATTTGTCAATGAAAAGGCAAATTATGCATTACTGTTATGTAATGGTGCATTTCCACAGTAACTCATAATTGGTTTATAATACCTATTTGAAGTTGCTCATGTAACAAAAGAAAAAGATTAATCATTAATTAGGTACCTATTTAAAGGTGTGTAGGTGCAAATATTTAAAGTTTTTTTGCTGGTTTTTTATAAGTCACAGTACCTAATTGAAACAAAAGATTTCATTGTGAATGTGAATTGGCCTGCCATGAAATAAAAATTTTATACCTTGCATTTATTCAATACCCTCTATAGCTTGATTTACCTATAAGAGGTCGAAAGCCTACATGCCATTTTTTTCCCAAAAATATCTAGGCAGTCTATACATATTTCGTGAAAACTGCCTAGTTAGACTAAAAATAATTTTCTATGGTGAGGTATTTTGTTGCCAAATAAATTAATCAGTTAACGACTGATTTGTAGCATCATTAGTTGGCTTAATAACAGTCCATTTTCGCAGATATGCGGTAGTCAGATCAATATACCTTTGTACAGCATCTCATTAGGGGTAGATGTGGGGATGGGTGTCTGGGAGGAGCCAATGGCAGCCAGTTGTATTGATTTTTGTACCGGTGACTACACACCTTTTGTACTTACCTGGCGGCAAGGTAGGGGTGAGGGGTGGTAGTTGAGGAAGGGTGAGAGTAAAATTTGCAGTACTTGTTTTGTTTGTTATCGATTTTTTCCTTTGTCATATTCTGTAACTAGTTGGTGACAATTCAGAAGTACCTGTAATAATGAGCTAATTGATATAAAAAAATTCATTGTGGCTTTGTGAATCGTACTGTTATTAAGTAAAAAATAAATACCTTGCATTTAATCTATATCTATTAAAGGTTGATAAAGGTCGATAGCCTGTACCTACCCGCCATTTTGTTTCGCAAAAACTTCTAGGCAGACTATACATATGCATATTGCGCGAAAACTGCCTAGTTAGGTATATTATATTAAAATAATATGAGTATGGTGAGGTAAGCATTTTGTTGCTAAACAATGTAATCAGCTAATGACTGATTTGCAGCGTCATTTGGTTATTTGATTAAATTAAAGTTTACGCGAATATGCGGTAGGCAGAGCTGTGAGCGTAGTGTGGATGGTGCATAGTAGTATACGGTCCCCACATTGTCTTACAAAGTTCTTCATCCCCAGATGAACCCCTGCGAGCATCCCATAGTGATATTGAAAGACGTGGCCCATCAAGAGTTGCGTCAGTTGCTGCAGTTTATGTACCGCGGAGAGGTGCACGTGCGTCGCCAGGAACTGTCCGGTTTTCTCCACACCGCTGAGCTGCTGCAGGTCAAAGGACTTACCGGCGGGCGAGAGGTAAGTACAAAGAAAAACCTTTTCCTACAAACAAGTGGTGAGAATATCTTCACATTAACTTTCTATTTACAGCGAAGCGAGTCCCCCCCAGCGATGCCCGACGAACCTCCAAAGCAGATGCCAACACAGCCAGAGGCAGCTGAGCCGCCCGCTGAGTGGACGCCAGTTGTAGAAGACACCACGTCTTCGGAGCCACCGCCAGAACCCGCTGACACTGGCACCATCAAGGAGGAGGCAGCTAGGAGCCCACTCAAGAGGTAAGATGAATTCTGAAAGCATTTTATCGCAGCCATATTCAGAACCACCAGGAAACATACTACTGCTCTCATGGGCTTGATCTAGCTCAACAAACGTTTTCTCTTCCACCAATTGTTCTTGGTCAGTAAACTAATATGGTTTAATCAGCAAAGTTGAACCTAAGTCATTTACGAAACTACTACTTTTTACTTACTCTTAAGTTTCATGTGCTACTCGCAGTATAGAAAAGTACACCTCAGAAAATTATAATAGAATATTGAGAACGAGTAACATGTTGTTTGAGTACTTGTTAACGAGTACTAAGAAACATATTTTGATGAATTACGGCATTTCATATAACCCCAGATAGTCGATAGACCAGTGATAGCCTAGTGGTATGACCATTGGACTGGCAAATTCTGACTTTTCGAATTCATGTGCGTATTAAAAAATAATGATCACTCGCTTAAACGGTGAAGGAAAACATCGTGAGGAAACCTGCATACCTTAGAGATAGGTAGGCCAGCGTGGTGGACTATAGCCCTCTCAATATGAGAAGAGACTCGTGCCCAGCAGAGGGACAGTATATGGGTTGATGATGATATACACATACCCAACAACTTAATGCGATTCAACAAAATCCTAAAGTTTTTCCTACAGCTACGTCATTTAGGAGCATTTTACTAGAATTATTAACGTTTTTTACGGACTTTCTCATTAGTTGAGTGATCGTAAGTGCGACTGCTAAGCTAGAGGTCCTACTCCTGGGTTCGATTCCCACTTCGAGCAGTGTTTGAGTTTTTCTATAGAATTCTTTGCAGGAAGCTGCTCCGATAACGGATTTATGCCTGTTTAATGGCAGTCCCATGTAATAGGCTCACCCTCTATCACCTACATGGGACGTAAACATATCCACCGGTGAATTGTGATCATTAGATTTATTTATTTATGATTGCGACTTACATAATCTCATACAAATTGTATGTGCATGCCATTACCTGGATGATGCCAATTTTGTATTTCCTGTAGATTACTTAAGAACACGCCAACTAGGAACAGCCACAATGTGAAGAAAAAGCCGCGCCCCATCAACAGCCCCACTCACCCAGAGAACACTGATTACCCATACGACGGGTAAGTATTCAATCCTTTAATGTTTGTCTTTTCTTATTATTCATAGGTATGTATGCAAAGACGAAACTGTTTACTTGAACTTGGTTCACCATATTTTTCCGTTTCAAGCAAGGGGGAAGCAAGTCCTTGAGTCCCTGATTTAAAGGTCGAGGTTAAAGTTCAAGGTCTTCATTTCAAATAAGCTTTTACAAGTATTTACGGAGTGAAGTATAAGCTGATCCCATGGTGAAGGGCCCAGTAAATAACGCCAAGGACAATTTTTTTTAATAAAAATTTGGCTAGGCGACGTGATGACGGTTACAGTAAGATGTTGATTGAGCGGTGGCCAAGAAGAGGCAAGTGAAGCGTCGGTCATCCTGTAGCCAGATGGGTCGACTATTTTATTCAAATCGCGGTTGTAACCTGGATGCGAATCGAGCAGGGCCGAGACAAATGCCGTCGTATAAGGGAGGCCAATGCCCAGCGGTGGGATAGGAAAAGTGTTTAGATTCGGACTTCAGACTTATTGACCTGTTCGCTTTAATATGTTATTTAATTATATTCGTAGGCGCCACTTTCTTAGTAAGCTTCTTGTCACCCACATACTGCTTGCTGCTGCAAATCGTGTGAACATGACGTTTAGTTCGCGCTTGTAGCGAAAACGTTTGTATCGCCGTTCCGAACATATATTTTACTTAAAAAACATTGAAATTATTTTTATAAATACACAAATTTTACAACTCCTATGCGGGCTTTGATCCAATTATTAGGCGTTGCTTCCTTTCAAAGTATCTAGCTTACAATAGCTTTACATTTACGTTGCGCGTTGCTTGCAGCGAACCGCTGATTGACTTCGACAACGACCTGTTTCACAGCGTGCTTGTGCTGCCCGAGTCTGGCAGACAGGAATCTGGTAAGTGCTTCATATGCTGTTATCATAATTTTAGGTGGAGGCGTGCTACACACTTCGGCACTTCGGGTCTATACATTCAGTTCGGCAGTATTTGTTGAACAAGAAAACCGGCATATATTTGGCTCGTGCCGACTGGCTGTGCCGATGAAAGCCGATCCGAACAAGTGTGTAACACGCTTGACACTTAACTGCTACAAAATGGATGTGATGTCGGATTCTATTTTTTATATTCTACACCCGTTTATTGACGAGTATTTAAAAATATCAGTTATCATCAATATTGGAACAATATCGATCAAATATTATTGAATGTGGGATGCCGAAAAGTGTGGAAGGGTTGTCAGAATCAACAAATGTTATTTTTGTTAAGTGAGTCAAATACCAATTTATCAGTTTTGGGGAAGTGTACCATAGCTTTCATCCTCGATTGCGTTAGGTCGACAAAACCCACATTAGGCAAACTTACGGTAAGCTTGCACAAAGTAACGTTTGCTATACCTCGGTTACATTTAGATTGTACTGTATTCTGCATACACTTTTTAATCCAACTACAGCTTCAAACCTTAGTACATGCAAAGAAAATTTACGTCGTTCTCTTGTTTTTAATAAATGCGATAAGCTTTCCGCATCATTTTTTTCTTAGTTCAGCATGATGTCGACAACTTACAGATGACCGGTAAGGCAATAATAGATTTTCTATTTTGTCTGGCTATCAACATGTTAATAATGTAATAAAAATCTAATAATCCAGATTCTGCCAGGTAATAAGCACATTTTGTATGTAAATTTTACATTTAACGCCGGCCGTAAATTTCTAGTGTGATAAATGATATTTAGAAGTCTCAAGTCAATTGATTCAAAGAAATTAGTTTATATCAATGGTGATTTCTCGGT
This sequence comes from Acronicta alni, assembly GCA_964056405.1. Classification (NCBI taxonomy): domain Eukaryota; kingdom Metazoa; phylum Arthropoda; class Insecta; order Lepidoptera; family Noctuidae; genus Acronicta; species Acronicta alni. The sequence continues at coordinate 24,971,569 of OZ043913.1, read as the reverse complement.
CTCGGTTCTTTTTAAAAGCAGACATCATAATTATGTATTAACTATGATGACAATGTCACAATAGAATGGCCTTAAGAAGAAAGAAGAAAGAAGCAGCCCCTAGAATCCATTTACATTTAACCACTTTACTCTCAGCAGGTTGGAACTGCAAAACTGGTGGAGTGAAGTGCCCGTCGTGCCACCGGTTCTTCGCGAACAGGTACAACCTGAAGGTGCATATCCGGGACAAGCACGACACCCGCGAGGGCACCCTGCAGTGCGATATCTGCCAGAAGCGTATGCGCAACCCGTCGTGCTTGCGCGTGCACATGTATCATCACCGCAAGCAGGCCGCCTACCTCGCGCAGCTCAGCTCGCAAGGAGAACAGATGAAGCATGTGTGAGTATTATACAACGTTATTATTATATTGGTGAAGATTTTTGATCAGGAATTATGGAAACTTCGACTATATGATATGACTCGCTCTCATTATGTACGAGTTCTGTCTATAAAAATAAAATGAACTAATTTAATAATAGGCACATAATAGTGAAAAGGCGGCTAGGCTATCTACTGTCATGGTCGTGGCGAATTTCACGGATCTCATGGCCATGACTATGGGCAAGTGCGGTTTTTAGCCAGCTTCCCGGGTGGCGGACGATTCATGAGCATTTTCCGTACTATGCAATAGAGCCTAGGCTACCTAATGATATATTTTCGTGATATAAGAGTGGTTAATAAGGCTTCGTTGATGTATTGATTGTGAATGATTCCAGTGTGCAGAACATGGTAGGAGGCAAGTGGCGTACTGACTCGTCCATGGGCAGCAGCGACTTCAAAGACATCGACAAGTTAGTATTATATCATTCTAGATCTACTGCTCACTGTGCCACCACTGTGATACAATACATTACCAGATACAGTAAATTTAGGAGAAACTTGTTCCGTGTTCCTCTTATTTCCTTCATCCATTAATTAAAATGTAATGTGATCTAAAAAAATATTTTAAATATTAATTATTTTACATTGCAGTGACATATTGCATTGTGATATTGAGGTATTTCTCTTCTTGAATATAACAATGAAAAGCTTACCCATATAGTAAAATTATAATAGTATATATATTAATTGTATCCCATAATATACTATTAAACGTGCAATATTATTTGTTTATCTATTGGTAACCGTGTTTTCAAAATTCAGTCTAGTCCATTATGCGCTATTTATAATAAAAAAAGCTATGCGTTTTGCAATGCGATTATGAACTGTACATGCTAAAAGAACTAGTTTTTTAATTAATTCCGCACTTACGCATTATTTAAGCAATTTGTAAAGTTATAATTTACAAAATATAGGCAGGTTAGATGGCTCAATCGTCCGGAGTCTGATCGGACGAAATTGTTTGCCACAAAAATTGGTTAAATATCTGATTTATCATATATATTTTTTTGTTATATGATAAATATCTTCCATATGGTTACTGTTGGTCTCTTTTGTATTGATTTTTTTTTCTATTATTAAGTATATTTCTATGCATATTGGCGAGGAAGGACGGAGAGATTTCGAATAAAAAGATTGAATTCGAATAGAAAGATTTCGAATAAGAGATTTCGTAATTTTTCGATCAGCTTACTGTAAAATGTTCTATTAATAAATAATTATGACAAATAGCAAACTTTCCTTAAGAGTTGGGCTTTGTTTCAAGAGATTATTTGGCTTGTTATTGTGATCGAGAGATATTGTAGGAAAATTTTCAAAACTTGGAGCATCTACTTGTACAAATGACGGAGTTGTTCCATGTCGTGTTTACTTAGCGATATACTATATCAACATTATATTTATAAGTCTAATCCTAGGAGAGCTGAGGACGCTTATGTTCAGTAGTGGATGAATACGGGCTGATGAGGCTGATTATGTTTTTGCTTCTGTTCCGACAATGATATGGTTATTTTATTTTATTTACATGTTTGTTTACTCATCTTAATTACTACTTCCTACTTTCAAAACATCTAGTTAGTGCTTTTATTCTTTATCCGTAGAAAATAACTATGATAGAAAGTGAGACCAACCGTGACTAAACAACAACAATTAGTCAGTATTGATTAGTTGATATTAAAGAAATTCTGTGATGGAGAGACTTCGCCTGTTCTAAAATATAGCACTCCAATTTATAGTTATTCCAATCGTTTAATTTAAATACATAAGAAATTATAAATATGTAAATATTAGATGTTTACATACTTGATCTTAATATTTCATTTTGTGTTAATATTTATTTTACTTAATATTCTAAAAGTGACATTTATTCTATCTATTAGTCCCTTTTGCCCGTAAATCGCTAAACAAAATTGACAAGGAGATAGATTGCATCCTGAGGTAAGACAGGCTACATTTTGCCTTAAAAAGTGCATTGGGATGCAAGCGAAACCGCGGAAAATAACTAGTAGTCTATCAAAGTACTACGAGTAGAATAATTCTCCGACACAGTGACGTGTTATATCCATTGGTGTAATATGAGAGCGAATTAATATGTGCAACAATGCAATTTTGCGAAATATTTTATAAACTATCTGCTATGTTTTTATTGCGATATTTTAGCTTTGCATAATGCGAATAACAGCGGCGGAATCATGGATTCACGCCGTCGAAAGTTTAAACAAAGCAAATGTTTATCAAGAATTCTCTACTACTCATTACCTAGTACAACTTCCAATGATGTTTGTTTACGCGTATTACTCACGTCCTTGTCTGATAATAACTTTGTGTTCATTATAACAACTTAAGATTGTCTAGAAGAGACTGAATTGTGATTTGTAAAATTCTACATGTTTTTGTGTGAAATAAATAGTATTCTATCAGTGTATCTAGTTCCGGACTCAGGCAATATATCCATGCGAGAATACCGTAAACAATCATTAATATGAATGTGCTTCTGCAAATGTTTATTCACAATAATTAGTAGTTGATGCATGGCGTCACGAGGAATTTGTGTTTAGCGTGGTGTGATATGAATACATAATTACATAATATTGACGTTTATAGTTGTTGGACTTGTTTTATACAAAGGTTAGGCCAAGATTTGAGTATGATAGCACGTCACTTAAGTTCTCATACCGCTGTAGCGGGCTTACTCGGCGGATAAATTTCTAGCTGCCGCACTCAGAAACATAAATTTGTGAGCAGTATTAATTTATATCCATGTCATATTTTTAGGGCAAATGCTACAAAATATGCTTAATCAATAAAATTTTACTCCCATAAAATTAGAAAAAAAAATCAGTAGAACATTTTTTTTTATATTTTATTAAAAATTGCTTACACTATCGACAGTTTGCAATACAGTGAGAACATGATAGAATAATAACAGGTATTCTCTTTCCGTGACAGTTAGGTCACGTGTTTAGTGTATATCGATACCTGCATACCAAGTGACGTCAATGACAGCCTGATATATAATGATTATATTGACACTATTGTGTAAAGAAATTACCCGAACAAAATGTATTTTTGCACTTGCTTGCTCCTATATTGAAGCAATTTTGAAGGAGTAATAATTGTATACAGTATTTTTTTTTTAATAACTAGTTGATTAACAGGAGGTAAAATAGGTGGAGTATTAAGCAATTTATTTTACATTTATCTCGAATTATAAATCTGCATTGAAGATGTTAAGCAACGGCAACATTGATCGTGACATTCGTGACGTCACCGTGTACCAAGGTGGAAAGAGATTACCTAATAATGCTTATAATTCTAACCAAACGTGTGTTATTCGGTTTCGGTTATTTTATGTAACATAATAGTATATTTACAAAAAAATCTTTTGAGTTTTATTTATTGATATTTATTGAATTATGATCAGCTGTATAAACGTCATGGCAATCTCTTTAAATTTGGCAGGGATACAAATCAACAGGCTGTATAATATCTTGTTATACTGACTACTAACTCGACTATGGTAAATATAGTCCAACATATAACCATTGTTAGCTAACTATCTATTATCGTTAATAGACAGTCTGAGTGTGGCAGTAAACTTTCTGTAGGGCCATTCTGGGCCTTATGTTTAAAATATAATTTCAATCCAATTTCTGTGTCATAATACTCAAATGTTATTTTTCGATCTCATTTCTCAATCTAACTTGTTCGCGTTTGACGTTTAGTGGAATACCACGTGACATTTACGACACTGTGACCAGATTGGAATTATGTTTTGAACATGTTATAAGTATCAGAATTAACTCCATATTATGGTAATATTTTTTATGGTAAAAATTAAGATTTTTTAAATAAAACTACAGTCTACCCGTGACAAGAAAAAGTATGGACGTTGTAAAGGGTCCGAAACGTCGGGATTGATAATATCAATATAACGCGATAAAATCCGTAAAAAGTAGTTTTATTTCAATGTATAATATTCGCGTAAATGTCAGAAATCAATATTAAGATTTTTGTCCATTTACCCATAGTATCGACCCCAACATAGTCGAGAAAACGATAGGAGAGTAATGATGATGGCTTTAAATTATTTTTTTGATTAACCATTTACCCTTTGATGTTCATTATCTGCATGCTAGTACAAATATTACATTAACCATACCTATATTGGATGAAGGAACTGAGAGAAGTCTTAACAATGCTTTATTTAGATTATAATTTTATTATTTTCACATTGTATCCGTCTACAAATATTAAACAGTATAAATTGTATGTATGGTAGAGGATGTCTTTGACGGGCAGTGGGACCGACTGGGCTGATATTGTGTGGTATACTCTTTCATGAGGTGACCTAGTAATATGTATACTTAGAAATCGGTCTCTATCGGCGCGTGGAGTGTATGAATAGGTGATCAATCTAGCACATCGAGACTCCTACGTACCCCAGAGAGCAATCGTTAGTGATAGCCCGAAAACCCTAGCAAGATCTGTTCTATTCTTATCGGTTTCGGTTGCGGAGGTCTGAACGCAATCGCTTCGTGTGAAATACTGATATTCAGCAAACTCCAACATGTTTGGGAAATAGGCTAGGTCGATAGAGGACGATACTTGTATATAGGCAGATATCACCATACCGTAACATGTACTGATGGTCCATAGTATGCGTGTCTTACAATAACTACCAAAACTAAACCTTACGTTCCTCTTTGGAGAATACTGACAGGTGTGATATGTTATACTAAATAATCTATCTATGTACGCTTCTTCCTTATAATACTTTTTCTTCACTGTAACCATAACAGTGGTTCTAGAAGTATTAAACTTGCTGTATTTGCACTGACAACCTATTCGTAAAATCCGTTTATTATTGTTACGTGATGGCTCACGAAGGTTCTGGAAATACGTGGAAGTTTTGGAAAGAGTGCGGTCATTACCTAATGACCGTGATTGTGTGTAGGTACCTACACCTCAAGGACACAGCACACAATAGTTTGTGGTCAACGCCCGTTAAACAATATACAAGCGAGAGCCTACTCGAATTTTATAGTGTTTTCGGGATTATTCGATTCTGGAACCTTCCGAGCCATATAAATAGCGGTCGTGATGAGATGGCAGGACAGTTCAATTGTGGACACGGTGAAGTAAAGATCAAAGCGAACTACGCAGCGACTACAGTGCGATAGTGAAGTGTACTAGTATAGTGGCATAATACTATAGAGTTGTGTATTCGTGTACGTAATTACAGTTTCCGTTGTTTATCGGTTACATTGGTGCTATTTAATTTATCCCGAACCCCAGCTAATGTAACATTATTACCGATGAACGATGCAACGAAATGTAATCGCTAAGAATTCAAAATAATCACGCCTGCACACTCAGAAAGATTAAGTAGAGATGTACCACTGTATACCAATTACCAACATTTCGCCGCTATATTTGGGTAGGTAGGGAGGGTGAGCATTAACCGGGCAAAGATCCAAATTCGTGCTGCTAATGAGATGTCGCCAAAGTCACATATGACGCAGAATGTGGAAGAGAAATTCGATAACCACAGGCAGGCTAAAGCGTCCGGTGTACCTAACACGGGTAGGTCGAAGCAATTCTGCCTGAAATCAAATTTTCTTTTGCTAAAATTTATATCTTAAAACTATGGATTCTCAAACGATAACATGAGTCTCTGAGTTTGGCTTTCTTCTCAGAAGTTGTTAGTTTGAAAATGCCGACGCCATCTGGTACTAAGACTTGTAAAAGTGTTTTTTTTTCTACTAAGGTGGCAAACAAGCATACGGTCCACTTGATGGTAAGCGATTACCGTAGCCTATAGACGCATGCAACACCAGGAGTATCAGTTGTGCGTTGCCGACCCTGTATTGAAAGAGGAATATCTGGGTTGGCAGTATAAGGGTCAAAGTCCCCCTACTGCCAACACAACGTTTCCTCGTGGGCAACCTTGCTCACCGTAAAGAACACAACACAGCTCAAATGCAGTGTTATTTTACTTCGATTTTTTGCAAGGTGGAGGTACTTCCCCAGTCGGGCAGCTCTAATTTGAGTGGGATTACTCCCACTATGCCCTACCTCTCTTATGCCTTCCTGTCTTACACACAAATAAATATAATTTATTATATTATGTCTAATAGTCTGCGCCTTTGTTCATAGCTTCCCGCAAGGCGGTACTCCGGAATCGAACAAGGCGTTCCTCGCGCAAATCAATCAAGGCGAGGCGATGAGGCAAGTGTGAGTATGGCATGCGCAGTCATTGCCATTTTGTTGTTTGAGTTGATATTATATTTACCATTTGTTTTGTAAAACGTTATGCCACGCTTGATTTTCGTGGGTGCATTTTACAAACACAAATACATATAAAAACTCTGAAACCCGGTACAAATGCCTGTACGCCATACAAGTATATGTTCTATGCGGAAATCAAACCCGCGGTCCGCTGTGCAGTAGCCGATTACTCAGCCTCTGCGCTAAGCCAAACTTCGAATTCACGTGACGGCTTCTCATCCTCCTAGCCTTTCCAACTGTTGGGGGTGGCTTCCAGATGCGGCTTGATATCAGTATTTTATATGAAGCGACTGCCGTCAGACCTCTGAAACCCAATTCCTGGGCAATACCGATATCCTAAGGATAAAGGTTATCAGGCTTTTTGGGTTTTAGAGTAACTAACGATTGTCATATTATGTGTTTGCATGACAATCGGGACCGACGTTTTACGTGTTCTCCAAGGCACTGAGGTCAGATGGTCAGGTCAGGTCTAGATGTGTTATTGTTACTCATCCACAGACTGACCCCGACAAGCGCAGCTTAACTTTGCAGATCCGTAGCGTCTCTAGCAGTCAGCTAAGGAACTAGGTTGTCCATATAAAATACTAGTTGTGTATTGCTCGCGGTTTGACCCGTATCCCAAAAAGGCTTTTTAAGATAAAGGGTAGCCAATATCCTTCTCCAAGGTCTAATCTATATCTGTACAAAATTTCATCAAAATTGGTTCTGCATTCATAATATTAGTAACAATTTATTATTTTGGATTTGGTACGCTAGAACTTCGGGGCCCCAAGTCTGTTATTTTATTGTCTAGTGTTGAATTTTGACAGTTTTGTCAATTAAATTTGTCAGTGCAGTTATTGAACGATCATTCTGATACAATTGAAATAGTCTTTGGTAAGGTTACAGAATTGTTGAAGTTTTAACAGGAAATAATATTACTTAGTTCTGAATGTCAATATTTACATTGTGAGTATCTTTCATAGATATCTTGCTTTTTACTTCTAATTCAGTACTAAATTTGTTTTTGAAGTTTTCGATGGGTTCTCTGATTATTTATGGTAATTTGATTAATGACTATAGGAAATAATTAGGTAATTATTGATTTCTTATATTTATGTGAATATTGAACGTTGAAATAACAAGATTTTGTGGGTTTTATCGTGAAAATTGTTGATGTTAATTTTGCTATATTACATGAGATTTGATAAACGATAAATATTAGCAAAAGGTTTTTTTTTGTGAAGTTATTGAAATTAAAATATCATTCGTTTATCATATGTTTGGAATTTTACTATAGTTTATTTTATTGGTCGTAGTGTGATGTTATATGGTTTATAACTTTCTTGGTAAATAGATTATTTAACATAAAAATATTTTTTCATGTTGTTATGTGTGTTTAATGAAATAAAGAAGTTTTTATTTTTATAATATAAATAGATATTTTTACAAAACCATCTAGTCCCAAATTAAGTAGAGTTTGTACTATGGGTATTAGACAATGGATATAATACTTATATATTTCTTTTTTGTAAATACATACTTATAATACAAAAGAAACACATAGACAAATACAAATATTCATGTTTTATTCACACAAATATTTGTGTCCTGTGGGAATCCAATTCCCGACCCCATGATCAGCAGTCCGGCATTCAAATCGCTACACTCTAGAGGTCGTCTGAATGTTGAGATGTTATATGATATGATATTTATTTAATTCAGGATACAAGGCCCTAAAAATATAAAATATTGTAGTATTTTATATTATTGTAATAATATAATAAAATATAACTTAAACCAATAGCAATTAAAATATTATACATAGGGAAACAATTAACATCGTGAGTCATCGCGAATGCGGAGTACTGCTTTGTGTGTGCCGCGCGGGCGTTGCGCCTATGTTAACTTAGACAGCAACTCGCGCGGCGGGCGTGTGTTATGAGCTTTGTGGAGTCTCATTGTTGTTCGCGGGTCGCGTGTGGCCTGGGTGCTCGCCGTTCAGGCGTCAAGTCCGGTGGTGGGGGGCCCGCACTGTCGTCTGCGGGCAGGAGGTCGCGGGGGTAGCGCCTGTGGTCAGGGGGGCGCGCGTGCCAGGGCGCCATGCCCCTGATGTGCGTCCAGGCGGAGGCGTCGGCGCGCGCGAACATCCTCTTCGTCATCCCCACGACGAAGTCCTCGATGCTCTCCATGCGAAGGTCCCTGTGAATCACAGAATTCCTCACGTAGCGAAAAATCTTTACTACCATAACATAACGACAACCTCTGTGGTCTAGCGGTTCGAGTGCCAAACTGCTAATCATAGGGTTGTGGATTCAATTCCCACAGGACACAAATATTTGTCTTTGTCTGGGTGTTTCTTATGTATTATAAGTATATATTTACAAAAAAAGTATTGTCTAGTACCCACAGTACAAGCTCTGCTCAGTTTGGAACTAGATAGTGTTATGTAAAATATCCCAAAAATATTATTATTATTATAACATACTGTCACGCCTATATTCCCCAAAGAATTAGGCAAAGATGGACTAATGTACACCCACATTTCGCCGGTATATTTAAGTCCCATATAATAGCCACAAACAAATCCAGACTCCGACCTGCTACTAAAATTTTTATAGAATAACCCAATAACACTTTGCTTGACCTGAAAATCAAACCCAAGACCTCTAGCGTAACAGTCGCGCTTAGGATCACTAGACTAATAAGACAATCATGGCATAATACTATAATATCATCTATTTATTATACTCAAAATCTATATATATAAAAGAAAGTCGTGTTAGTTACACTATTTCTAACTCAAGAACGGCTTTACCGATACGGCTGAAAATTGGTGAGGAGGTAGCTTAGAGCCAGGAGACGGACATAGACTACTTTTTATCCCGAAAAAATGTCGGGATATCCCGGAAATCCCGAAAAACGGATATAGGAGAACTATTTACGGGATTTGCATGAAATTTCATACACACAGTATGTAACCGGGAATAACAAATAGGATATATTTTATCCCAGAAAAATGTGGGAATATCCCGGAAATCCCGAAAAACTAATTGCTTACGGGATTTGAATGAAATTTCATACACACATAGTACCTATGTAACCGGGAATAACAAATAGGATATATTTGACCCCAGAAAAATGTGGGAATATCCCGGAAATCCCGAAAAACTAATATCTTACGGGATTTGAATGAAATTTATACACAAATAGTATGTAACCGGGAACAACAAATAGGATATATTTTACCCCAGAAAAATGTGGGAATATCCTGAAATCCCGAAAAACTAATAGCTTACGTGATTTGAATGAAATTTCATACAGTACACATAGTAAGTGACAGGGAATAACAAATAGAATATACGTATTTTACCCCAAAATTATGTGAGAATTCGCAGAAAACTTATCTAGGAGACCTACTTACGGGATTTAAATGAAGTGTTAATAGTTTGTGATTGAATACTTCTTTTTTCGGAACAAAGCGGGAATTTCTCTAACATTGAGTAGTTCTTATCCCATAAATAAAATCCGACAACAACTGTGTTACTAAGTCTAGGCGTACGAAGTCGCGGGTAAAAGCTAGTCTATACAAATAAATACATTATATTATATCCTAAAGCTTAAAGAATTTATTTATTTATTTAATTAAACACACTAATCTCAAGAACTACTAATAGGCATGATGACAGTAATTAAAAACTACTAAAATACTATATTTATTGAATAAAACTTGAAGCTTGAAATATAAAATACGCATTGTTTTTTTTATTATAAGTGTGATTAATATTTATTTTTATAAAATAAAACTACAAAATAAGGCAATCCGCCATGATATCTTGAACACCAATCAGAGCGCATGACGTCACGCTTGAGTAAACGCATACGCAACACGCACGAACATCATGTGTTTTTATTATTTTTGTTTAAATACCGAGTACTATTTGAGTGTGAATATTATTAATTCGAATATAAAATAACACGAATCATGGATCAAGGATTTACCTAGAATCGACATAATAATGCTGGGAGAGTTTTTGTCATCAAATAAAGACTATTGTTCAGCAGAATTTAGAAATGTTAAAACTTCTATGTAAGTATATCAGACATTCTTCTATCAATGTCTTTCTTTGTTTTTTGAGAATATATGGTCTTTCTGTAGCATCTGATGCTCGTTTTCTTATCTGATTGACATTGAAATTTAGTGGGCATACACCCCGGTTTCATGCGGATCTGTGACACCGATCTCATCAAATAATATTCCATATAATTATCCATATCATTAGGTAACTGAAATATGAATAAAATACTTAATACATATCAAAGCAATGAGAGATGAAACCTAACCTCGAAGTAGATTGTTTATATTTTTACATTTAGACCTCGTACAAAATATTATTACCAAATACTATATACTAGAATCTACAAAAGTATGTAAAAACTTACGTCAAAGTGATCTTCACAAAAATAAAGGTGAGTACTGGGCAATATTCCTTTTGAATCTCGCCTTGCAAGTTGTTTCGCATTGTTTTATTTTGAGGAACGAACACAAATAGCTTATTAGTAGTTTTTATGGATGTATTTCTCACACTGGGGGACCCCACACCACCTATACACTTTCGAATTCATATTTAATAACACAAAATAACTAAATTCTTGCACGAGCGCAGCGCGTTTACGTTTTGATT